>CM076573.1:60463058-60899012 GCA_034641835.2 Pinus albicaulis | reverse complement strand
CCTCAAATTCCTTCCCTTTAATAGATGTGAGCTTCAAGTTTTGTTCCATTAGAGTGGTTAAGGGATTACAGTCATCCATGCCAAATTTGTTCAAGAGATCTCCAATGTACTTCTTTTGAGAAAGAAATATGAATTTAGGATGTTGAGTTACTTCAATACCCAAATAGTAATGAACATGACCCAAATCAGTCATTTCAAAACCTTTCTTCAACTCTTTCTTCATGGATGCAATATAGCTCTCATTGTTTCCTGTTATCAAAATATCATCTACATATACCACAAGATATACAACTGTTTTCCCAACTTTATTAACAAACAAAGTTGCATCATCAAGATCAAAGTGTTTGAAATCAAGTTTCAGAAGATGCTCGGTCAATTTCTCATACCAGGCTCGTGGTGCTTGCTTGAGGCCATACAAGGATTTTACAAGTTTGCAAACTTTTTGTTCTTGACCCTTTATCACAAATCCTTCTGGCTGGGACATATAAAATTTCTCCTTTAGATATCCATTCAAGAAGGTTGTTTTTACATCCATCTGATGGAATTTCCATCCATTCTGAGCTGCTAAGGCAAAGAGAGTCCGGATGGTGGTCCATTTTGCTGTGGGAGAAAAAGTTTCTTCATAATCGACTCCTTCTTTCTGTGCGAATCCTTTTGCCACAAGCCTGGCCTTGTGCTTGTCAAGTGAGCCGTCTGCTTTGTACTTGTTCTTGTAGACCCACTTACAGCCAATTGGTTTCGTTCCCAAAGGCGGATCAACCAGCTTCCAAGTGCCATTTTTTATCAAGGCATCATACTCCTTCTGCATCGCTTCTTTCCATTCATCATGAGAAGCGGCTTCTTTGAAGGAAGTTGGTTCATGATCTGTAGACAAACTCAATTCACAGTTATAAGCAATATCCATATCAATAGGAGAATCAAAATTATCTACATCACCTTCGATTTGTTGAGTGGAACTTCTTGTTCCTGTTTTTCCAACCTCATCATGATGAACATTCTCCAGTGTCTTTGTTAGCCATTTGGGAGGACCTTTCTGAGATGGCCCAGGCTAGTCAATTGACTGAGTTGGGATTGATTCAAGATTCAATCTCCCAATTCTGTCAATCACATCATCCAATGTGTCATCCGTGGTTGTTTCTTCATGTGGGGGAGAGAGTGCTTCAGGACATGATTCCACAGTTTGATTCAATATCGGAATCCCTCCTTCAAGATGTGGAATCACATTATCAAATTCTTGGAAGGACTTTGCATGTGTGAATCTATCCAGGCGATCAAGTTGCCGCTCAACAACCTTGTCACTCTTGGAAGATTCAAGAAATATGACATCTCTTGCTATTACAAACTTCTTATTTGTTTCATCATAGAGATGATATCCTTTGGAGGTATTGGAGTACCCCAAGAAGATACATTTTCTGCTTCTAGCACCAAGTTTGTTCCTTTGACCTTTGGGTATCAAGGCATAACAGGTGGACCCAAAGACCCTGAAATGCTTTACCGAAGGAATGTGGCCATGCCACATTTCAAAAGGAGTTTTGTTTCTAATTGAACTTGAAGGACACCTATTCTTTATGTAAACAGCACATAGAACTGCATCAGTCCAAAACATCAATTTTACATTCTTGAAAAATAACATGGAGCGGACCATATTTAAAATAGTTCTGTTCATTCTTTCAGCTACACCGTTCTGTTGTGGATTATATGGCACAGTTGTTTGATGTTTGATTCCATGTTGATGAAGATAATTTTCAAATTTGTTTGAAGTGTATTCTTTTCCATTATCAGTACGTAGAGATCCAATATGTGTTTGTGCATCATTTTCAATCCATGCATGAAAATTCTTGAAAGTTTGAAAAGCATCAGACTTATTCTTCAATAAGTAAATCCAACACATTCTGGTGTAGTCATCAATAAATGTCATCATGTATTTATTTCCATTTGCAAAAGCAATAGGCATAGGGCCACATAAATCTGAATGATCAAGCTCAAGTTTTCTATGTGCTCTGGAGTGTGAATCATGAAATGGCTGTTTGCTATGCTTTCCTAGAATAAAAGCATGACATTCCTTAGGTTTTTTAGGAATTGTAGGCAGTCCATTAACACCATTTTTCTTCAACAAACGAAGGCTTTCATAGTTTAAGTGTCCAAATCTAGCATGCCATAAAAGACTTGATGGGAATGTACCTTCATCATGATGTGAATTGAATGCAAAGTTTTGAGCATGAGCAGATGAACCTTTCAGCTTCAAGAGTCTCCCTTCTTCTATTCCCTCCATGACAAGTGAGTGATCTGATGCTTTTCTGACCTCTGCCTTGCCATCAAACAACTGAATGGAGTGTCCTTGCTGGCGGATTTGGACCAAGGACAACAAGTTCCTCCTCAACTCAGGGAGGTATATAACCTCATGTAGAATATGATTTGGAAAACCAGGCAACTTAAGCCTGACTGTGCCAAGCCCTGATGGCTTGAGTTTGGATTTATCTGCGAAATATACTTCTTCATCAAATTTGTCAGTAAATTCTTCAAAAAAATCTTTTCTAAATGTCATGTGACATGTTGCTCCTAAATCTAGCAACCAATCATCTCTCCATGAAGTAAATGAAGCATCAAACAAGTCTTCAGTTACTCCATTGTTACAATGTGCTAGAACATAATGAGCGGATTCAGGTGCTTTACCTTTGTCTTTGTCATTAGTTTTACCTTTGTCTTGATTTCTTTGCTGCTCAATTTTATCCCAAGGTGTCCTGCATTTGGATGCATCATGTCCATCTTTATTGCAACATGTGCAATGAAGATCGGATTTGTCAGATTGTCTACCCCCCTTTTCTCTGAAGTTTCTTCTTCCTCTTCCTCTTCTGCCACCTCTTCCTCTGGAAGAATCTGGAGCATGACTCTTTTCTCTATGTGCCAAGTATGCAGCCTCTTCAGAAGACGAAGGGACTGTCATCTTCTCGAAAGCTTTCTCTCTTTCTGCAAACTTTTTCTCAAGGGTATCAAAGGTGATATGCTCAAGGTTTCCACTTGCTTGCAATGACTCAAGATAATGTGAGTAAGTCGGATATAATGCCTTAACATATGCTATGAGAGGTATGTCAATTTTTACACCAGTGCTATCAATATCATGCATGATAGATCTAACCTCTGAAGCTAAAGCAAGGGGATCATCATTCTTCATTTCAAGACTGAATAGTTTAATCATCAATTGAACAATTTCTAGTTCTGAATGTGAGTCATAGAGTTCTTTTAGCTTGCTCAAGGCTTCATAGGCATTTGAGAATGATGAAATATGGCGACTCACCTCTTCATTTACGGAAGCTGCAATCAAGGCATAGGCCTTGCAGTTCTTGTTTTCCCAAATGGCGAGCTCCTTGTCTAAAGTGGGTTTTGCTGGTGGATTTCCTTCTTGTCCTTCACAGATTCCTTTCCACAAATCATTAATATGAGAGTGTGCTTAATTTAGTCAAATATTTAAATAAAATATTTTTGATTACAATGGAAAATAAATCGATAGTCTAATTAGTTTTCTTTTTTTCTTTGAAAATTATAGAAATTTCGGCAAGATTTTAATAAAATCTGGATTTCTTGCTTTGAAAACTATAGAAATTTCGGCAAGATTTTAATAAGATCTGGCAGGGAATTTTGTAAATTCAAGTTATAGCTATCAAACTTTAAAATTTTGGGTGCCTTAGAGGTATTTTATGGTGTTGAATCCATTTCCACCATAAATACATTTTTGAATGCATAAATGGATTTAGCACCCTAAAAAACCCCTAGGGCACTGGAATTATGCAGATTAAACAATTTAAACTCAAGTTTTTAAAAATATCTGTCATATTTTGATTAAAATTAACGAGAAAAAATGTCGTGAAAAAAGTCATTTCGTCTATAAGTTTGACTACGCTTTATTTAAAGGTGTAGTCTAACGTATAGACGAAATAGTTTTTTTTGCCGGAATTCACCAAAATCCGGCACTACAATTTCAAAAAAATGTGTTGTTTAAAATATATTTTTGAATGCATAAATGGGTTCAATGCCTTCTAAATGTTATAAAATTTTAGAAATTTTATTTTTGGATATTTTCATTGTGGTATGGGGATTGTGGCCAAAATTTTGAGTGGATACTCCACTCATTCTCAAAGACCAAACAAAGCATAATGAATAGAAAAGTGTGCAAATACGAATAGATAGGTGAGAGGAAATGAGAGAGGAGTGTTAGATTTCATAGGCAAAAAGGAATATTAAAATTCAAATATTAAAGGTCAATACAGTCAATGAAAATCATTATGGGAGAAAAAAAATTAATTAAACATTAAAAATAAATAAATAATGAATTTTAAATTTTAAATCAACAATTGACAACAATTTTAAATTAAAAGAAAAAATAAATAATAAATTTTAAATTAAAATTTTAGAATCTTTAAATAATTAAAGAATACCATGAATAAGAAAGGTAAAACTAGGAATGGGGATGGTGCCAATATTAAATCAAAGAGTTAGAATTAAAGACCTGAGAATGCGAGGGGAATTCTATATTAATTAATTTTTTTATTAAATTGATAGGGATTGAAGGGGGCTTAAAGGGGGAGTTTAATAAAAGATAAAAATATAAAGAAAGAAAAGCAAACATGGTGAAGGGTGGAGGGAATGGAAGGGAAGGGAGAGATTAATAAAAGATAAAAAAAAAATATGAAAAAAGGAAAGTGAACGTGGCGAAAGAGGAGGGGGAGAAGAATTAAAGAAAAAAATTATTTAAGAACGAGGGAGGGGATCATATATTAAGGTTTTGAATGAGAAGCTTCCATGTATGGCTTAACTTGTAACTATCTTTGATCTCAAGTAGATCTGAACTAATATTGAAGTAGAACTGATTATTTGCCAACAGGTGAATTGATTGTTAACTTGATCGATTAATGTGGAAGACTGAAGGAAAGAAAATGATTTAACGACTTAAACCAGAACTTAAGAAGCATATTAAACATGAAATTACAACACAGAATAGAGATAAGAAACATCAAACATTGATTACAGATTTTGTTAGTATGAATCCTTTGTCGAAGTGTACGAAAAAGGACCACTTTAGCTACGCATAACTAATAGCCCTAACAACAAAAGTGGCTGCCAATATCTTCAGAACTGCGGTTAGTTGAACATAAAAGAGCTGCAAAAACCAGATCTATGCATGGAAAGACATTAAGCAGAAAAAACAAGGGTTTGCTCCATATACCAATAGACAAGACAAGAACAATTTTTGAAAGAATTTTTATATTAATTGGGCACCTGGGAGGAAAACAAGAAGGCGTATCCAATTCTCCTCGGTGGGATGGGTTCTTGGAAGTCCTCAGCACTTCAGATCTAAGATTTCTCTCTCTTGTTGGTGTAGAAAACCCACACAAAGAATGGAACTCAAAGGGAGCTCACACAGCAAATGGCAGAAAATGGTGACCAAGTGTATAGATCCACAGTGATCTAATAGGCAACAAAAGGTGAAGAATGGTAGGAAAAACCCTCCTATTTATAACAAAATATTGGGTCATTCTAGATCTTGGTGCATGGGTTAACCAGATCTAGATCCACTTTTTATGGAATATTTTATTGTATTTGTTGGAGGGAAAAGGTATTTGACTTGGGTCAAATCCCTTAATTTGTCAAAAATAAATAAATAAATGATTTATTTATCTTTTTAAGGAAGCGGTTAGAAGATAATCAAATAAATAATGATTTACTTAATTATTTAAGTGGTTGAAAGATAACTAAATAAATAATGATTTATTTAATTATTTGTGGGTGATTTGGTCATATTTAACAAGGAATACTATCTAAATAAGATTTAAATAATTATTCCTAGAAAATAATAAGATAAATAAAGGTTTATCTAATTAATTTCTTTGTTTTTGGGTTAAACATGGCTGGGAATAATAATTAAATTATGGTTTAATTAATTATTCCATGAGGAAAATCAAACAAATATAGGTTTGTTTAATATTTCCTTTTGGGGTTTCTTGTTTGGACCATAAATAACCTAATAAATGTGGTTTATTAAGTTATTTAACATAGTGAAGGCAATTTTACTTAGGGTAAAATTGGTCTTACATGGTGTACTTGGGTCCATCTAATGATAATATGTTAGATGACCAAAAAATGGTGTAACAGAGTTCATCCCTGGTGGATAACGTCTTCGGGTATGCTTTTAAGATGGACATCCGTTTTATTAAGGATTGATCCAAGGAAGTATTTACACAGCAAATACACCAGATTGAATGTGCTCTCAGGCACTTCTGGTCACTATAAACATAATTCTCTCTCTCCTAGCTTTCCAACGCCTATCTCTGTGCTCAATTCCGCCTCCGGAAAACCAAGTTACACTGAAAACAAAAACTTCCTCTCTCGCTCAGAATCTGAATACAAAATCACTTTGTCCTCATCATATGAAATGATAAGGTTAAATAAGGTTCTCTTCGAACTCCTTTGGTAGATTTTGGCATGGTTTTTTAGCATTAAAGTGGTTTAGTTGGTGTTATCACTCAGTAATTTCTCCATGTTCAAGAGAAATAGTTCGAGGTAACCACAAACCTACTTTGGAAATTCAGGATCTAGCCTTCCTAAATTTCAGAAAGGGCTCTCTCTTTATGATTTAACTTTGTTTTGGTTTAATGTTTCTAGGCTAGTTATGATAGAACAATTGGTTTTGGTTTTGAAATGTTTGGTGGAAAATAAGATTACTTAAAGACAAATTAAAGAGGGAACTACTAGTCCATTGGGCTATGGAGTCAAAGTCTAGCAAGCATAACTAGAAGGCAAGGCCAAAAGGATGCTAATGTATTCAGGGCAAGGTAAATAAACCTCAGAGATTTGGATAGATTGTTTTGATGAAATGGCTTTCTTCGGGATAAAGGGCAATGAAGGATCCTTTGATCTGGAAAAAGAGGTAGGAGGCAGGGGTCAAACGGGACTAGGAGCAATTAAGAATTCCTAAATCCGGAAATCAGCAAAAAATATTTAAATGATTAAGTAATTAAGACAAGGAGTTTTTACACTAGTCTTGAAGTAATACTCCTAATTAATCATTAAGATTGAACAACATATATGAATGAATGGAACTTCCGACAATAAACAATGACAAGATAGATGCACTTTACTCTTCAAATTATCGCATGAATCCTGAATTATGAAGTCCAATTGGCTATTGTCCAGACTACTGCTTTGAAATCAACACATGTGAGCCTCCAATGTACCAGAAAATGTCTATAATGTTCTTAGCAATTTTATTCCACTCAAAATACTTCAAATACTGAAGTATTTATACAAATTCTAAACTAGAATATCTTGAAAAAATATCAAGATTGTTTTACAAATATCTCCAACTGTTTTACATAAATAGAACTTAAGTAAAGGAAACTCAAAACTAATGCATCTATTTGGCACTATTTTTTATGGATAGGTAATGACAAACAAGAGAATTCGAATTTGATCTCAACTCTTAGTTGATGATGAGGCATCCAAGTCACTAACTGTTTCATTTCTTTATGCATTCTGCTCCAGCAATTCTTCAAACTTAGGGTCCAATGATAACTTTGTATATCTCAATCCGAAATATATATGTCAAAAGTGAAAGAGGTTATTGTAGATGAATATGTTGGTGAGATAAACCTCTCTCGGTTTCCTAAATGTCTGCTCCATCTGTTCACAATAGGCTCTGCACAAATATGTGTAAAAAAGGTTTTACAGAGTCTGAAAAATTGGTTGTAAATATGTGCATGTATCTTTCATTCTATAATAGCTGTGCACAAAGTGAGATAGGTTTTTGTAGATGGGTCACTTAGGAACAAAATTTCCTTTAGTTTTATAAGATATATTTCTGATTGACCACAATATTCTCTGTAAAATGATGACTTAACATGAATTTTCTGCAAAAAGTGCTTTCCAATATTGTTTAATATTTCCCAATCCATAATGGCTGTTAGAAATGTGAGAGAGGTTTTTGTAGTTGGAAATCTTAAGAATGTAAACCCCCTTCAGTTTTGCAAAATTCATCTTGGATTGGTTACAATAGTTTCTGAAAAACAATGACTTAAACATGAAATTTCTGCAAAAATGTTCCTTCTTGTTATGTTTTCATCTTTTCACCTTTTTGTTCTTTTAACTGTTTTACTTTCACTTTGGATAAAATTCATTGTTGTTGGTGAAAGTATTTTCATCTCTGTTAACCATTACTGCCTTTGTTTTTACTTTTAATGTTTCTCCTTGATTGCTCTGGAACTTTGTTTTAACTTTCACTCTGACTTTTACCTGATACACTTTAACTCAGATGCTCTTTGACTATTATGTTTTCACTTTAACCATTCAATATGCATATTTCATCATTTTGATCTCTCTCTGACTTGATTTTATTCTTTATTTGTATACAAACTGTTTTTTGAATGAATCTTTTGAATTAAAATCTGATAATTTGGAGCAAACAATTTTGACAACTAGTATTGAAACTGTTGGTCCAAATCCATATTCTGATAACAACCCGCAAAAATCAAGAAATTTGTTAATGAAATCTAGGTCTGCAGGGAGGTGATTGAAGGGTTTTTTTAAATACCTATGGAATGAGATCTGTCTGTGGAGGTTTAACTCTATTTTTAGGCATTTTTGGGCTACTTCTGCAAGATTAGATTGTTTGCAGGAGTAATTTTCTTTAAAAGAGGGATAATTTAGCAAATTTGGTCAAAGATAGCTTCAATGATTATTTTAATGCTCAATCAGGAATATGGGACTCATGCAACAGGTTTAAGACATAAAAAATAGGCTTTCTAAATGACTAGGACTGCAAAAGATACTTTTTAGGTATTATGTAGGTTTTAAAACCTTTTCGAGCCGTGGAATTGATCTTTCACGGATCTTTAGCTGAGGAATTGAGTTTTAAAAGAGGCTTTTATGGATCAAAGAATTTTGGAGAAATTTTGCAAGGGTTTGCCCTGTTTTTTAGTGTTTTGGACAAACTTATATGGATGAATTATCTAATTGCAGCTCAATTGGTTCAGTTGAAGGTTTAAACAGTGAAATTTGCAGTCTAGATTTGGGAAAATACCTTTTTTGCAGGTATTTTGACTTCTTAAAAGGTTCTGAGAAGATCTTTGGTTGATTTTGAGCTTGGTCTGGCTTACTGGTGCATCAAATGGCTTACCCAGTCTTCAAATGAGAAATCAGTGGTCAAATCCAGGTTTTTAATGAAAAATTGGTAACCAGGGTCTTGAAAGGGCTAAATATAGTTACGTGGAGCTTTTTTCACAGTTCGGAATGCAGGATTCACATATAATAAAGGTTTTAAACCTTTGTTATTGATCTTCTTTGTAATAAATTCCAATCATATCAAAAGGCGGGATGGTTTCTGTTTTCGAATGCGAAAATAGGAAATGGTTTTCGCATTGGTAATAGGATGTAAGTTGATTTTCTCCAAATGAACGTGACGCAATGAAATTGCGACACGTCATGAGAGGTGGATTGACAAAAAACTGCCTATTTCGCACTCATTTGAGTTTTGGACTATCGTTTGGTTTATGAGCGCGAAATGCATCGTCAGTCGTTGGATCTTTTGCAAAGAAGCGAATGGTTGAGATTAAAAGGAAAGCTGTGGTTTAACAAAGGTAGTGGGACCGGGGTTTATGTACGTGTTGGCGGATGGAATATATAATAAAACCTTTGTATATTTGCAATTTAACGAAAGTTTTATTTATATATATAAGCGAGTTAATACATGATTTTGAAAGGGTTTAAAGGGTGATGTTATATATGTAAACATAGTTCATATATATGTCGCATGAGGCAGATTTATGAAGTTAATTGAGTTTAACTTTCGAAATATTTTTATATTTTTATTATATAGTTTATTAAACCATGGGGGCTTAATAACTATAGGGGGCAGGGTATTTAGTTAAAGGTAGTTTTAGACCAAAGGGGTATAATTTGGGATTTTATTTCAGCACGTGGATAATAATTTTGGCCTAAAATCTTATAATAGTGGGTTTAAAAGGGTATTATTATAAAAGGGAATTATATTAACAGGAAAAGGTCATTTTAGGGATTTAATATATAAATTAGAAGTTAATATGACAAGGGACAATGTAATACATCAAAAATACAATTATATGACTAAGTAAAGTGAAAATATTAAAGCAAAGCTTTTATCATTTAGAATTTCACCACTTTTAACTTGGGATATAATGTTTTTTGAGGGTTTTTATGCTATGTATATTTGAAGGGAGTTAGTCAAATGGGAATTTCATATTTCATTAAGTAGAAAAGGCGCTTACTTATGGAATTGAATAGTAATGAGTGTATGAAAAGTAAATGATGATAATTAGGGATTTAATATAGGAATTCAACATTTTTAACTTATCAGTCTTTGAGCCTTGGGTCCGGTCCCAACAGAAGTCAGAGAAATGCTCTGAGCCTCTTGACTGAAATTATAGAATGCAGAATAAATATAGGGGAGGGGAAATTAGTGATTATTTTCCCGGTGATGAATATTTACATGCTTTTCCCACTTATTTCTACCTACCCAACTTTAATCTAACATTTTTTCTTCCATTTTGCAAGTGCATTTGAGCTAGCGACCTTGAACATTTATTCTTTTAAGAGCATAAAAGCTATCTAAATCTACCTTATATCATCCAAGGGCTCATATTAAACTGATGGGCTCCTCTTTATTCTCTACCTACCTACTAATTAGTCAGGATTAAACTGTCTAACCAATATTTATTCACTATCTAAAACATGGAAATTAAAAACATGACAAGTTAAGACTAAACAATTTAGCCTATCATGGATTATGGCATTTATAGACACTCTGCCATAATCATTTATTTTGCAAAAAAGTAAAAAGTAGTGGCATTTAGACTTTCTCACTTTCATGTCTTATTCTCATCTTTTTCTTTTGGGGTCTATATTTTTTAAGTCCTTTGATCTTTCTTTTAGAACATTTTACCCTCTTTTTTATTTTATTTTTAATTTTTTAAAATTGTTTTCTAAATATGGGAAAACAACTTGCAGAAAGCAAGGTATGTACATATTTACAAGACTATCAAAGTAAATTAAAAAATTATGAATCCTATATTTATAGGACCCTGACAACGACTTCACATGGGGATGGCATCTCCTTGTGAGATGTCAAGAACACCGTCGACTAGTAGCCTGATCCATTGGGCCAATCCCAAACATGCATATGCTGTGACTGAAAAATCTTGAACTAAATTTACACCTTTTTCTGCAAACTGAAATCTGATCTGAGACTTAAAGGGGCTGCAACCTTCAAACCACACTACTAGATCATTAATTTTTTAGGGCCTTTTCCTTGGCTTCAAACCTTAATGAATTATTTCAAACTAGCTGAAAACTGAAAACTGAAATAAGCTGAAATCCTACCTACTTACTCTAATCAGCTGTCCAACTGCTGGTTAGGTAAAATGAAATAGCCAATGAAACCATTCAAGCATTATGTACTTTGATATATTTTGTTGCATTTTCTTGTTGATTATCAAAACTGTACTTCTGCAACTTATTAGAAAATTGTCAACAAATGAGAGGATAAGGAAATACTTGATTTCCTTTGTTGACTCTAGAAACTGTAAAAAAGGATCTTCCAAAATATATACACTGATGTTTAACTAATCTAAACAAATATACATCTATTCTGGATGGCCTCCATACCATGAATATGAAATGTTATTTTCATCTTTATCTCCCTGCAAACTTTCAGATAAGATTTGTGATGATATTCCTACTGATTGTAATGTTTGACTACTGAAACCTTTATCATCTTGATTCTGAAAATCATAGTTAGTTAATAGAGGAATGTTTTGAATGCCTTCAATATTCAACATATCTGCTATTGGATCCTGAAAAACTTGGGAAAATGGCTGTGACCTATAGCATATAGGTTTCCATGAGACTTCATAAACTATAACAAGTTTCTCATCCTTTTCTTTAGATATGTTATACCATATTTCCTTTAAACGCTGAAATGATTCAAAAAATAGTGGTATGGAACTTTCTTGTGTCATTTGATCATTTATTTCAATGGGAACTGGTAACTGCAATTGTGAAACTAAAAAATCTTGATCAATAGTTTCATTATCTTCTTTGTTTTCAATCAAAATTCCTAAAGATTGTTGATTATTGATAGCATGATAATTGTCTCTAATGAATTGAAATGAAGCAAAACAAAGAGGTAAAGAACCTTCACTTATTTCCACATTTTCTGCTTTTTCTTCCTCACTCTCATGGTTGATCTGTACTGGCTGATCACTGTCTTCAATCTGCTGAAACTGAGTTTCTTCATCCCACAAACTAGCTTCTGATTGCTCTGTAAAGTTAGCTTGAGTTTGGAGAACATAACTATCATCATAATGATCATACTTAGGAAAATCATCAAAAGAAGGAATGTCATCAAACATACATATTAAATCAGTAGATTCCTCTTCCACATATTGATCTGTAAATCCATTTTCTGATCTATGATAATTGGAATTAGCAGGAATTTGTTCATGGCTATCAACCTCTTCTATTTCTTCATGGTGATTTTGAATAAAAAATTCTTCTTTCATAGTGATCTCCTGTGTTATTTCATCTAGTTTTCTTACCAAAAGGTTGAGTTTTACCTCTGCAATGTTTTTCCTTTCCTCTTCTTCTACTTTCAACTTTTCCTGTTTGATTTGGAGATTAACTTCCACATCAACTGCAATATTCTGCATCTGTACAAGTGTTTTCGGATCTCTTTCTCTTAATCGAAATTCTATTTCTGGATCAAAAGCACTTGGATAATGCAAGAGAGCTGAATCATGAGGAGGTCTAATATTTTCTGGCATTGAATAATAAACTTGATTAAATCTGTCAGAAAATTGTTGTATTGTTTCATTTGGATGTCTTTTTAACTGATTATATTCTTCCATGATCACAAAAGGATTAACTTTGATTATCCATCTATCAAATAAAAGTTTGATAAACTGTTGGAAATTTGAGATGCTAGCATTAGGCAGATTTTTGAACCAACTCTTTATTCTATTTTGCAAAGAAAGAGCAAAAATTTTGATTTTAACATCATCTTCATCAATCTCAAATAAATCCACATAATTCTCAAAACCTTGAATATGTTTTTTGGCAGTGACACCATTCTCTCCATCAAATCTAGGAAGATGTTTGTAGTAGTTTTTAGGAAAATCATGGAGTATAGGAGGTAAAATAAGGGGCTTATATCTATCTGGAACTTTGTATGGTACGTGAATATGTACAGGGATTGTAAGATCAGTCTTGATTATTTGAGGCTTCTTAATTGGAAAATTATCATCATTAGATTCAGAAGAAAGCTACTCAAAGAGATTAGGAGAATTATTATTTACAATCTTTAAAGGAAAATAATTAAAAACTAATCTAAGATCTTCTATAAAATAAAATATACATTGAAAAATTTTCTTAATGAGAAAGAACATAATGTCTTGGATTAAGATCCAAGTTAAAATCCTGATCTTACCATATTGTTCTTTCAAGTTCATTCCTCCAGTGGAGTCTTGATTGTGAAATTGATTTGGAGTCGCCAGGTGGATGATTTTAACCTTTGTGTGTCTGATCACTGTCCACCATCATAGATGAGATCTGAACCTGTAAAATATTTCTGAAGAAAAAGTTAGTCTTCCCTAGTGGATTCGCCATTATTTTATCACTCAGTAATTTCTCTAGGTTCAATAGAAATAGTCTGAGGTAACCACAAACCTACTTTGGAAATTTAGGATCTAGCCTTCCTAAATTTTAGAGAGGGCTCTCTCTTTATGATTTAACTTTGTTGTGGTTTACTGTTTTTAGGCTAGTTATGACAGAACAATTGGTTTTGGTTTTGAAATGTTTGGTGGAAAATAAGATTACTTAAAGACAAATTAAAGAGGGATCTACTAGTCCATTGAGCTATGGAGTCAAATTCTAGCAAGCAGAACTAGAAGGCAAGGCCAAAAGGATGCTAATGTATTTAGGGCAAAGTAGATAACCCTCAGAGATTTGGATATATTGTTTTTATGAAATAGATTTCTTCGAGATAAAGGGCAATGAAGGATCCTTTGATCCGGAAAAAGAGGAAGGAGGCAGGGGTCAAACAGGAATAGGAGCAATTAAGAATTCCTAAATCCAGAAATCAGCAAAAAACATTTAAATGATTAAGTAGTTAAGATAGGGAGTTTTTACACTAGTCCTGAAGCAATACTTCTAATTAATCATTAAGATTGAAAAACATATATGAATGAATGGAACTTCCGAAAATAAACAATGAAAATATAGATGCACTTTACTCTTCAAATTATTGCATGAATCCTGAATTATGAAGTCCAATTGGCTATTTTCCAGACTACTGCTTTGAAATCAACACATGTGAGCCTCCAATGTGTTAGCCACCTATAAATTTTTTGTCAAGCAAAAAGGTGGCTAAATATTTTTTTGAGCCTTCAAGAGATACATTTCCTATGAAAATCTCTCATTCTTGAAGCCTGTGTGTGCCCTTTACCTTTGATAACATCTTCACTGCTATTTTCATCAAGAAACCCTCACTGTCTGTGAAAAAAGTACGCTCAGAAAAGCCTCCATTTGCCCCTTTGTATCCCTGCAAAATTTTCCATTTTAACCCTCTTTTTCCTTCTCAAAGTTTCCCCTTTGACCCCCAAAATCCCTTCCTAAGTCTTCTAAACCATCTAGTTACCCTTTAAAGATCATATGAACCCCTTCATTTGATTTTAAAACCCCTCTTTCCCCTTACCTAAATCTCTTTTATGCCTTAAAAACACCGTTTTTAGGCCTAAAAATCCACTTTTCATCATATAACAGGCTTAACCCCTTTCGGCCCAGCCCCTAACCACTTCCCCTCCATGAACCCAAGCACTAAGACCAAGCGCTAAACTGTAAAGAGCTTATCACATCAGAGAGTTGGAATGGAGCGCGTTTCTTTGTAAAACGAAAATCTCCCGAAGCAATGGTGTTTTGTTCTATTGGCCTGTGGTGCGATATCCACCGTAGATCTGAGAAGATCTGACAGTCCGTGCAAAGCTCACCGCGTGCCCATAGCGTCCCTCCCTTATACCTCCGATTGCGACCTCCGCCGTTGATTCACATTTAAATCCAGCGGTCATCGCAGCGCCGCTCCAATCGCCAATCAGAGGTTTTTAAATATGCCACTTTCTATCTCCCCGATGGGCCGATCCCTAATTGGATCCTGGCCGTTGAATCCACAAGAACCAATGGCCAGGATTTGATCTCGCTCCACCCATGTTCCCCGATTGGTCACCCCCGATCCAATTGCAACCGTTGATCTACCGCCGATCCAACGGTCCATAGTCAATCGCAACATCGTCCCATCAAAGTTTTGGCCCCTGCCTCCTCCGGTTCCGATTGAATCTCAACCGTCCATTTTATTTGATTTGACGGCCAAGATTCCTCCCGCCCACTAACCAACTCCTCCGCCTTTGCTTTCCCTCTGCAGATCTCGACCGTCCATCGCGCTGATCGAATGGCTAACATTCAAACCACCTTTGATCGGCCCCCACCTTACTGATCGTGCACGTTCCCATATCGCTCTGCTCCTCCCTCCATCAGATCTCGTGGTCCCAGATCCAATGGCCAACATCCATATCGCGTAACTTTGGCGTCCGAGGTTTAACGGTTTCAAATCACGCGATATGGACAGTTTTATTTCGCCACGTGTCGAGCGGCGGACTATATCGCGTAATTTTGGGCAAAATGTGAAACCACCCTTTTTTTGCGCGAAAATAGCTGTTTTCCCTTGGAAAACCACTTCCCCAATTTTTCTCCTGAAAGGCCATCTAAATATCTCGACCGTTGATCTGTTCAGATCAACGGCCCACACTGCATCGTGTTTTCCATTCACATTGTTTCATTGTGCTACCATGGAGTTTCATCAGATCATCTCAGCCATTGATCTCCTCCTGAGATCTAACGGTATATGTTAAATTGCCCTCCGCCCATGCCAGTCCCACCATATAAAGCCCCATTTCATTGTATTTTCATACATTCCCTGTGTATTTCGTTGAAAGGTCGAAACTAAATGTTTTACATTAAACACCATTTCTTCTGCCCAAACATTAGACTTTGGTGTTATAAAATTAACGTTTAATATCTCCGTCTAACCTTCCAAAGTCACTATGTCAGTTAATCACCGTCGTTGATCATCACCATCAGAACTGATTGAATATTCCACAACCATTTCTCCATCAGAACCTCCATCAGATCAGATTTTCACCATTTCACCGCATTTCTCAGTTGTTTCTCTCTGCATCCACCGCATTCATCTCTGCTGCACTGCCATTCTCACAGCCTTCCACTGCATCCATCCTCCCTCCCGCATGTTTTTTCTTAACATGTTTGTGTGTTTTGTAGGGTTAAAGATGGTGAAAGCCGTTATTTTCCACACAGTCACTATTAGTGACACAGTAGCGCCAACAATGTTTTATCAGAGCCAGAGATTACAGGAAGACTCCTGAGAGGGTTTTAACGCATATTTTATCCAAATCAGGTGTATTAACTCCATTTAAAGCCATCCAGCACCCTCAAAACTCCATTTTCACAGACAAAGACAGTTAATGAAGCGGCAAAGAGTATCAGTGAAGAATTAAGAGGTTTAATGCCCATTATTGAAGATTTTAAGCCTTAGTTCAATTTTTAAGGGCAAATGTACCATATTGAAGACTGAGTGATTAACACAGAGGGCCTAATGAGGCCTAAAGCACAGAAAAAAATATTACCAGTGTCTCACATCAGTAGAAGGTTCTTTCCCATGAAAGGACAAGTTCCCATACTGTTTTGTATTCTACATCGAGCTCCGGAGAAGATATACACCCTGACAGAAAGTCGTAATGTTGCCAGAGCATTTGTTATGCAGTATGGCAGGCCTGAAAGTCATTTATCTACCTATTTCTTATCACCAGAGTACTAAAAAGTACTACAACTAAAAGTACATCAAATAACATACCTGGAGTTAATATTAGCCTGTCGAAGACCACTCTTTCACCCAAAGAGTACTGCAAATCAATGCATATATATTAAGAAAGAATGGGCCTCGAGCCCTCTTCCTCTACTTCTATTTTAATGTTTCATTTAGTGTTTCATCTACCTCCTCTGCCTCTCTTTCAGCTATAAGAACTCAAGAAAAACACATTGTAAAGGTTGTTGGTTGTTGATCGAATATCTGTGAATTGCAAGCCGTTTACCTTGAGATATAGTTCTGTGTAAAGTTGTAATATAGGCTGAGGAGATGATTTTAGACTGAATATCAAGCTGTTGGACAATGTTGTATATGACTGGTGTTTCTCTTTAATATGACAAGCAGATTTATTTGGATCCTGATTTAAAGCAGTGGTGATGTGTTCTACCTTTGTCTCTATTTTCCTTCTATAATTCATTACATTTCATTTCTCTGGTAAGAATTAGAAATCTGGCTTAGGATATTCCCTTGCATGGTACCCTAATGCTCCTGCTCTTCTTATCTTTGATGTTTTCTATTGATTGTGCTATCTGAGAGCTAATTCAAGATAATTTAACCAGTGTAGTAGCTGTTATTCACTGCTAACTGATGTATGAATTTATGAATCTATTCTTAGATGTTCTTGTTGGGTTTAATTGAAATAATTTGGATACTGGGAGTTTAGAATGTTGATTCTGCCTCACTAGGGTCTTTTTAAATCAATTGAACCTTTCTAAGTTCCCTTAAGTTGAATGTCGAAGCATTGAAAGTTCAAAGCCTTTCCCTGATCTTAGGCTTCACCTTTGTGTTTAAATCTTAAGTGTTTCTTGTTGTCTGAAGAGTTAACCTTTTAGGGGGTGGATCATAGGTGTTAAATGGCATGTCCTGTCCCTAGATCCGCTTCTTAAGTGGTCACCTCGAAGGTTTCCTTGTCATTCACCTTCCTTCTTTATCCTTTCATACCTCATTATCATCTTTAAGATCCTCTGTTTTAGATGACTAGCCCAATTGAAAGCCTTGGATACTGAATAGCAAGTAAACCCTTTTATGAATCCATTGCCCAATGGTCTTGAGTGTTCTATGAATTATCTCCCCTTTGCCTAATTCCTCTTTGTGCACCCTTTGTATTATATTGAACCCTTCTTTCATGTTTCCCAACAACCAAAAAAACAAACAAAACAAACAATTTTGTGCCCTATAACTAGCCTAATACCTTCAAATCAAGCTTCAAAGACATATACCTTTGCCTTTATAGAGAGATCCCTCTCTGGACCCAGGAGGGCTAGATCCTGAGGTCCCAAAGTGGTTTTGATGTTGTCTTATCTTTTGGTATTGCCAAACTTGCCAAAACATAGGAACCCCAACACAATGTACCAGAAAAATGTCTATAATGTTCTTATCAATTTTATTCCACTCAAAATACTTCAAAGACTGAAGTATTTATACAAATTCTAAACTAGAATATCTTGAAAAAATATCAAGATTGTTTTACAAATATCTCCAACTGTTTTACATAAATAGAACTTAAGTAAAGGAAACTAAAAAATAATGCATATATTTGGCACTATTTTTATGGATAGGTGATTACAAAGAGGAGAATTCGAATTTGATCTCAACTCTTAGTTGATGATGAGGCATCCAAGTCACTAACTATTTCCTTTCTTTATGCATTCTGCTCCAGCAATTCTGCAAACTTGGGGTCCAATTATAACCTTTTATTTCTCAATCCGAAATAGATATGTAAAAATTGAAAGAGGTTATTGTAGATGAATATGCTGGTGAGATAAACCTCTTGCAATTTACTAAATTTACACACCAGCTATTCACAATAGGCTCTGTAAAAATATGTGTAAAACAGAGTTTTACAGAGTCTGAAAAATTGGCTGTAAAGATGCGCATGTATCTTTCATTCTGTAATAGATGTGCACAAAGTGAGATAGGTATTTGTATATGGGTCTCCTAGGAACAAAAAAATCCTTCAATTTTGTAAGATGTATTTCTTATTGACCACAATATTCTCTACAAAATGATGACTTAACAGGAATTTTCTGCAAAAAGTGCTTTCCAATATTGTTTAATATTTCCCAATCCATAATGGCTGTTAGAAAAGTGAGAGAGGTTTTGGTAGTTGGAAATATTAAGAACATAAACCTCCTTCAAGTTTGCAAAATTCATCTTGGATTGGTCACAATAGTTTCTACAAAACAATGACTAAAACATGAAATTTTTGCAAAAATGTTCCTTCTTTGTTATGTTTTCATCTTTTCACCTTTTTGTTATTTTAACTGTTTTACTTTCACTTTGGATAAACTTCATTGTTTTTGGTGAAAGTATTTTCATCTCTGTTAACCATTATTTCCTTTGCTTTTACTTTTACTGTTTCTCCTTGACTGCTCTGCAACTTTGTTTTAACTTTCACTCTGACTTTTAGGTGATACACTTTAACTCAGATGCTCTTTGACTGTTTTGTTTTCACTTTAACCATTCACTATGCACATTTCATCATTTTGATCTCTCTCTGACTTGATTTTATTCTATCTTTGTATATAAATTTTTTGTTGAATGAATCTTTTAAATTAAAATCTGAGAATTTGGAGCAAACAATTTTGTCAACTAGTATTGAAACTGTTGGTCCAAATCCATATTTTGATAACAACCTGCAAAAATCAAACAGTGTGTTAATGAAATCCGGGTCTGCAGGGAGGTGATTGAAGGTTTTTTTTAAATACCTGTGGAATGATATCTGTCTATGGAGGTTTAGCTCTATTTTTTAGGCATTTTTGGGATACTTCTACAAGATTAGATTGTTTGCAGGAGTAATTTTCTTTAACAGAGGGATAATTTAGCAAATTTGGTCAAAGACAGCTTCAATGATTATTTTAATGCTAAATCAAGAATATGGGACTCATGCAACAGGTTTAAGACAGAAAACACAGGCTTTCTAAATGACTAGGATTGCAAAAGAGATTTTTTAGGTATTCTGTAGGTTTTAAAACCTTTTCAAGCCATGGAATTGACCTTTCAGGGATCTTTAGCTGAGGAATTGGGTTTTAAAAGAGGCTTTTATGAATCAGAGAATTCTGGAGAAATTTTGCGAGGGTTTTCCCTGTTTTTGAGTGTTTTGAACAAACTTAGATGGACGAATTCTCTAATTGCAGCTTAATTGGTTCAGTTGAAGGTTTAAATAGTGAAATTTGCAGGCTAGATTTGGGAAAATACCTTTTTTGTAGGTATTTTGACTTCTTAAAAGGTTATGAGAAGATCTTTGGTTGATTCTGAGCTTGTTCCAGCTTACTGGTGCATCAAATGGCTTACCCGGTCTTCAAATGAGAAATCAGTGGTCAAATCCGGGTTTTTAATGAAAAATTGGTAAACAGGGTCTTGAAAGGGCTAAATACAGTCAGGCGGAGCTTTTTTCACAGTTCGGAATGCGGTATTGGCATATAATAAAGGTTTTAAATCTTTGTTATTGATCTTCTTTGTAATAGATGCCAATCATATCAAAAGGTGGGATGGTTTCTGTTTTCGAATGCGAAAATAGGAAATGGTTTTCGCATTGGTAATAGGCTGTAAGCTGATTTTATCCAAATGAACGCGACGCAATGAAATTGCAGCACATCATGAGAGGCGGATTGACAAAAAATTGCCTATTTCGCGCTCATTTAAGTTTTGGACTATCGTTTGGTTTATGAGCGCGAAATGCATCGTCAGTCGTTGGATATTTTGCAAAGAAGCGAATGGTTGAGATTAAAAGGAAAGCTGTGGTTTAACAAAGGTAGTGGGACTGGGGTCTATGTACATGTTGGTGGATGGAATATATAATAAAACCTTTGTATATTTTCAATTTAACCAAAGTTTTATTTATATATATAAGCGGGTTAATACACGATTTTGAAAGGATTTAAAGGGTGATGTTATATATGTAAACAGAGTTCATATATATGTCGCATGAGGCGGATTTATGAAGTTAATTGAGTTTAACTTCCGAAATATTTTTATATTTTTATTATATATTTTATTAAACCATGGGGGCTTAATAACTATAGGGGGCAGGGTATTTAGTTAAAGGTAGTTTTAGACCAAAGGGGTATAATTTGGGATTTTATTTCAGCACGTGGATAATAATTTTGGCTTAAAATCTTATAATAGTGGGTTTAAAAGGGTATTAATATAAAAGGGAATTATATTAATAGGAAAAGGTCATTTTAGGGATTTAATATATAAATTAAAATTTAATATGACAAGGGACAATGTAATACATCAGAAATACAATTATATGACTAAGTAAAGTGAAAATATTAAAGCAAAGCTTTTATCATTTAGAATTTCACCACTTTTAACTTAGGATATAATGTTTTTTGAGGGTTTTTATGCTATGTATGTTTGAAGGGAGTTAGTCAAATGGGGAATTTCATATTTCATTAAGTATAAAAGGTGCTTACTTATGAAATTGAATAATAATGAGTGTATGAAAGGTAAATGATGATAATTAGGGATTTAATATAGGAATTCAACATTTTTAACTTATCAGTCTTTGAGCCTTGGGTCCGGTCCCAACAGAAGTCAGAGAAATGCTCTAAACCTCTTTGACTGAAAGTCTAGAATGCAAAATAACTATAGGGAAGGAGAAATTAGTGATTGTTTGCCCGGAGATGAATATTTACATGCTTTTCCCACTTATTTCTACCTACCCAACTTTAATCTAACATTTTTTCTTCCATTTTGCAGGTGCATTTGAGCTAGCAACCTTGAACATTTATTCTTTTAAAAGCATAAAAACTATCTAAATCTACCTTATATCATCCGAGGGCTCATATTAAACTAATGAGCTCCTCTTTATTCTCTACCTACCTACTAATTAGTCAGGATTAAACTATCTGACCGATCTTTGTTCACTATCTAAAACATGGAAATTGAAAACATGACAAGTTAAGATTAAACAGTTTAACCTATCATGGATTATGGCATTTATTGACACTCTTCCATAATCATTTATTTTGCAGAAAAGTAAAAATTAGTGGCATTTGGACTTGCTCACTTTCATGTCTTATTCTCATCTTTTTCTTTTGGGGTCTATATTTTTTAAGTCCTTTGATCTTTCTTTTAGGACTTTTTTCCCTCTTTTTGATTTTTGATTTTTATTTTTATTTTTTCTAAATATGGGAAAACAACTTGCAGAAAGCAACGTATGCACACATTTACAAGACTATCAAAGTCAATTCAAAAATTATGAATCCTATATTTATAGGACCCTAACAGTTATTAGTCTCTTTATCTGATTAGCAGTAACTAAATCCAAGTGAGTTTTGATTTTATGTGCCTGGACAATGTATTCAATTTCATCTTTCTTAAGATGATCTTTATGCTCTTTCCTATGAAACACTGCATCACGATCATAGAGATAAGGACTTCTCGACACTATTCCACATATGTATAATGGTATCACATATAAATCCACTTCATCAATGTAATTATTTGTGATGGAAAATTGTAAACAACACTGCTTTGTGACATTTTTCTAAGTATTTTCTTTTAGCCAACCCAATGGGTATGGTATTGAATGATTTTGTGTCTTCAAACCCAACTTCTTAACTAATTCTTCAGATATTAAATTTGCCTGTGATCCACTACCAAACAATGTATGTATTTTTGTGTGCTTAGAATTTACATTTATGTGAAATAATTCAACTCTTTTATCTTCCAGATGAATTACGTTTGAAGAAGATGCGAAAATACTAGAACTTGAACTAGCATCAGAACTTTTACTTGTCGAAACCATTGCAATTATTTTCCTTTCATCACTTGAATCAGAGCCTAAATCTTGTTGGATTGTTGTATTAGCCTTATTTTCACCTTTCTTCTTCTAGAAATTCTTTGGTTTGAGTTACAGGTGAAGTTTCCAACATCTGGCTTCATCATGTCCGATCCTCTGGCAGTGAGTACAAGTAGGTCTTTCACCTTCCTTTTGATCTGTCCATGTTTTCTTTCCCTTCGAATTTTTCTTCCTCTTGCTATCTTTGGAATCCTTGACTTCCAACTATTTGGATGCTTTCAGTGAAAACTTGAATGGTCTACCACCTGATTCAATATGTATGGCTTGAACGCACATTTCATCAAAGTCATTAGGATAAAACATCAATAGCGTATGCTGTAAATATGAATGTAAATTTCCAATGTACTTTAATAAAGTTTCACATGTATCTAATGGAATATGAAGCGCCAAAGCTTTCTTCCTGAACTCCTGAGTAAAATCCTGAACATTCTACCCTTTACCTTGCCTCAAATGATGCCAATCAATAACAACTTGTTGCATGTATCCCATAGGATAGAATTGTTTTCTCAAAGATTTTAAAAACTTAGACCATGAGGAAATTCCTTTACCTTTCCGCTTTAAATCTACTTGATTTTTACTTTCCCACCAGATTAAAGTTGTTACCCCCATTCTTAGTGTAGCTAACTAAATTTTTTCTCTTTCATCATAAATTTTCTGAATCCTAATATACACTTCTAACTGCTTAATCCAATTATCTAGTTTCTTTGGGTTCATTTTGCCATCATAAACAGGGAGTTCAAATTTTACATCAAGTTTCAAAAGATAATTTTGAGTTTTCTTTTCTGTTTCAAAATCTGAACTAGAAGAAGAAGATGATGATGATTATGAAGATGATGGAGGAGAAGGAGGTTTATCAACCTTTTCTTTTCCCATGTCCTTCTTCGATGCCTTTGAAGAAGAAAATGCATCTCTTGCCTTCTTATATTCGTAGAGTTCTCCCAACATCTGCTGCATGTTCAAGAACATTTTCCGAGTATGTTCTTCTCCCATGACCTTCACTTCAAGAGGTTCACCTGCATCGATTCCTCCCATTGTCGATTGATGAGCGACTTTTCGCTTTCCAACCTTTGACTCTATCTCCTCAAGCGTTCCTTCTCCATGTGGAAATCTAGACCTGGTTAACATTAACTGGAAAAAATCCTACAACAAAACCAGCTATGATACCAAAATATATGATCTGAAGTATATCTGATCTAATACTGAAGTAGAACTGATTATTTGCCAACAGGTGAATTGGTTGTTAACTCAATCGCTTAATGTGGAAGACCGAAGGAAAGAAAATGATTTAAAAACTTAAAACAGAACTTAAGAAGCATGTTAAACATGAAATTATAGTAGAGAACAAAAATAAGAGACATAAAACATTGATTATGAAGTTCGTCCCTGGTGGACTACGTCTCCGGGTCCGCTTTCAAGATGGGCGTTTGTTTTATTAAGGATTGATCCAAGGAAGTATTTACACAGAAAATACACCAGACTTAACATGCTCGCAGGCACTTTTGGTCATTGTAAAAAGAAATCTCTCTCTCCTAGCTTTCCAATGGCTATCTTGGTGCTCAATTTTGCCTTAGGACGACCAAGTTACACTTAAAACAAAAATTGCCTCTCTCGCTCAAAATCTGAATACAAAATCACTTTTTCCTCATAATTTTAAATGCTAAGGTTAAATGAGGTTCTATTCGAACTCCTTTGGCCAAGTTTGGCATGATTGTTTAGCATTAAAGTGGTTTAGTTGGAAAAACATCTCTCGGTGCAATGAGGGTGAAGCACCTTAGGGAGTAGTTGCATGGTGGTTGAAATACACAACTTTCACATTAAACATAAAAAGCCAAAAATAAACCTTATGATATAATTATACCTTTATGGTCAGCAACCGACATGTAAAGCTCTGACCGTTACATGTGATCGTTGAGGTCTAAGCCTTTGTTTCCACCTCACTGTCTGGCCCGACGACTTCGCAACGATGCGGGCTGACACCACATGTGAAAGTGTTCTCATCTGGTAGTCTCAGCTAGCTGGCAAGTCCCGATGGTTAAGGTCTGCATTAATTGTTGGTGCATGTTCACAAGTATGCGGTTCTGCTGCAGTCATCTGGTCCAACGGTTAAACTGTTTTGTATTACAAAGTTTGTAATATGGGTTTAATACATATTTTTTAATACAAGGTCCGAAATTTTAATACATGGTGATATCAAAAAATTGGATCTGATAGGCTGCTTGATCATTCAACTTCATGTAACTATTTCAAACCTAATCTTTTGACTAAGGCTTATCCTCCTCAGCCTAAGAGGGTTCTCTCGAGGGTTAATGATTTGGATAAAAATATAGATGGCTAACTCTATTTAAGTAATGAATAGATAAATGACAGATATAGGTTGAGAATAACATTAGCATGTACACATTGGACTTATGGAGTCAAACAGTTCAGTAATCCAATGAATCTACTTAATATGGAAGTTGAGGCATATAAGAGTTTTAGTCGAGAGATAAACACATATGAAACTGTAAAAAACATAGTCGGTTCATTTATATAGGAACTCGGAGCATCTAAAAGATGAATTCTGAGTAATATAGATAAACACCACTAAACAAGAGATGAAAATAGAATATGAACACACTAAAACTCCTTATGAATCTCAAGTTGGTTAAGTAGAAAATCTCTGCATTAGCTAAAAAGCAGTCAATTACAATAAGCACAATTTTGCCAAAAATTTCCAGCCTGTACTAATTCGACCTCCTGGCATTTAATAGACCTCTTACAACATGAGATGATTTGCCTCTAGACTAGATAAATCGAATTTCTGACTCCTACCACCTTGCATAACCATAAGACATGGAATTTATTACAAAAAGACACCTAATCTATTTAAACAGTCCTATTCCAAAAAGGACTCAAACTACTTGTTTCTGTCTATAACAACCTTATCTATTCAAATTTACATCATTGCCAAGTGTATCATCACATGTTTGAATCTAGATGATGGGCTTCAACTCTTCATGACCATATTGCTGACCTCCACCAAAATAGGAAACAATCCCCTGTTTTATAGGCATAGAGTCTTGTGCATTCTTTGAACATTTTGACCATGATGTACTCTTTATTTTGAGGTCCTTAGCTATTTGAAATTAATTTAATACATTCCTAAACTCCTCCTTAGGCTCTAGTTGTCCAAAACCGCCTCCAAAATTGTTCAAAAGAGCTGTAATGTGTTGCGCTACGAAAACACAACAATTTCGTAGTGCCTTTATAACATTGCCATTTTAACGTTTATTCTTCAAATTTTTTACTTATTTCGACTTGCATCATTTCATTTAACCTTTAATACATCTCCCATATCAATTCTAGTCCTTAAATCGCTTTTAAACCTTTCAAAAAACGAGTAAAATGAGCAGAAAAGCTGCTACAGCAGTTTCATAGCACTTTTCTGCTTTTTTACACTGTCTGCACTACGAAACTGCTAAGTCTGCAGTTTTGTGAAAAAATTTCAAAAACGAAAACTGTGGATATGCCAAAAACTTTGAAATACACATGTCTACAACATTTAAAAACCATATTAACTGTAAAAACATAGTCATTATAGCTTACTTGAGGTTCCTTCTTCATTTGCACTTGATTTAGCTATATGCTCTTCAATGACTGTTATTTTAATACCTCTCCTTTTTAACTCATCCTGAATCAATTTCAGCTACTGCTCTAAGTCCTCCACTTGATCTTTAAGTCTTTTGTTAGTAGCTCTCAAGTGAGTATTTATTATTCTGACAAACTTGGCTTCCTTTATTGTTGGAAATGTCCACTTGAAAAACTGTTATGCACTACTTGGAGTTTCAGAAATAGAATCAGTTTGTCCTTCCCACAGTGCCTTCATTATTTTAAACTATGCTTTCTCAACACTATGCTTTCTAGCCTTTTTTCTAATGACAACAATTTCCTGGTTTTCCAACCTCATTTTTTCCATAAGATGCTGAAACTCTGTTTTCTCTGTCATTTCTTCTTTTCCCCTCTTTGTTTTACTGGCTGTATGCTTCACTGTAAGTGATGAGAGATCAACAACTTATTTAGGAGCTTTAGGTGCCTCAGTGGGTTTATGAACTTCCTTGCTGCCTTCCTTTAGTTTCATAGCATGCCTAGTCATAGGCTTTCTTGCTTGAAAGATGAAAGCTGCATCTTCCCTAATGAACTCTAGCTTTTTAGAAAACTTGGTCTTCTTTAGTTTATGCTCATCTTTCCCAATGAACTCAGCTTGAATAATGGGTGTCTCCTCTATGTCAATAGCATGAATAATTTCCTCTAGATTTCCCTTTTCTACTGGGCTGTCCTCTGTAGCAATTGTCTTTCCTTTTGATGCCATTTCTTGGCTTCTAGTTACTCTTTTTATTTCCTATTTACTGACAACTTGTTTCTATTTTGCAGGTGATGGAGTTGGTGTATCAAGCATTTGTATTTGCTCTGCCCTTTTCTGCTACTGGTGGTGATGGAACTCCTTTAGTTTTAGGGTTTCTTGTAGGGGTTAGGGTTTCCAACTCAAAACCATTTATAAATAAGAAAGATGACTAATCCTTTCCTATCTTCTGAATTTCATCTAAAATCAATAACTTCATCAAACCATGATTAAACAAGGATGTTTCACTCCCTTTAGACTTCGCTTGCACCTTATCATCCATATTTTCAATACTCCTCTGAATATAAAAAGGAAAATCGAATGAAATCTTACCAGTGAAATGCAGAAGCAGCTTGAAATGATATGAGTAAACCTTGTGATATTTGCCTTCACATGTAAAATACTTTTGTATGTTGAGCAACAAATTTGAATAAGTGTCTTTGATGCAGCCTCTAGGGATAGCATTGTTAAGGTCCATGTCTGTGTATTCAGGCTTCATGAATTCTTTGCATTGCCAAATTTGAAGATTTTAAACCAAGTTTCTTGACCTCTTAGTATCTCTGTAACAACAACAATGGTCTCTGGTGTAACAGATACACTTAACATCCCAACCTTAGTAGCTGTTCCATTAAAATTCATGGAAAATTATTTGGATACCTGTGGGTGAGAGCCCTGCAACTTTTCACAAAACCATAATGCCTCCATCACTGTTGGGTCTTCAGTTATTGACCTCATATCTTCAGGTTCATGCCTTAAGCACTGTCCTCCTCTGTGTATTTTCTTGTCTTCTGCCATACTTTTCAGAAGACCTATCAGCCTCGCTTGATAAATTGTATCAGCCTTGCTTGAAAATATGTAAAAGCAACCTCACTTGATATGGGTGTAGAAAATTTTTGTAAGAACCGGCCACAGGTTTGGTTTAACACTTCAAAGCTCAAACATTTCGAATGGAGACAAAAGGAAAACGAGAATGACCAATTAGGAAATATTTTGAAATTTAAAATGTCATCTCATAATTGAATGATGCCTCATTCATAACCTATAATGACAATGATGACTGCAGACATGGGTGAGTACATCGAATTTCATCATTACCTGACTCATCATACCACTAACCTACCTTTTCCCAATGGTTTCTGACATTTTCCAGCTCATCTGACAAGACAGTTATAAATCTGCACTTTCGTAGTGCCTGCAGTGCAATTTTTCATGTTTGCGCTACGAAACTATCAGCGTTTTTGTAGCGCAAAACAACTTTTTTCAACAGGTGGCGCTACGAAAACAGGTGGCTAATTGAAAAATTTTGCCTCGAAACTTTAGGAAATGACCCACAAATGAAAATAATGAGTATTTGACAAGAAATAAGTTTAGAAAAGACTTCATTTGTATCTAAGGATGAGATTTAAACCAAAAAAATCTAAAACCTACCCTTGACTAAACCTAAATTAACTTCTGAACCCAATTCTGAACCATGAAATTTTGTAACCTTGTCACAATGATGTGCTAAATTTTTTGGGTGATAACACATGGCAAGGTTTTAATGTATTTCACTAGGTTTTAACACCTTAGGATTTGACCACCATAGTTTTAGACTTAGGAACTTAGGTCTTAGTCTTTAGACATGCATAATTTCTCCACCATAGGATTACCACCTCCTTACACTTTACCACCTCATGGATTCACAAATGCCATGACATCCATGACATAACCATGAACCCATTATTTCACCATGTAGAAGCAACCCTCATCAGCCAAATTGGAAACACTGAATATGAACTGAACACCGGACAAACTAGAGTTGACTAGACCTCACTGTCGATTTGCATTGAAGCAAGATCCTCTTGGATCAATCTTCAAAATTAAATTTATTTAGATGCTGGTCGATTTCGAGGGATTATCTAGGTGGAATAGAAGGGACATGATAACTTGCAATAAAAATTCAATCCCAAGGATCCCACATTGGTAGGAAGAATGTTTGTTTTTAGGTTGGTAGTCTTTACAACATGTAGTACGTATTAAATAAAGACAGACATTCATGTTTTTTTTCTAAATATCGAACCCATAATTTTATTTAATTTTCGAAAAAAAAGGAAAAAATTACATTTTACATATGTTAAAAGCATTCAATATAAGCATCCTTACAACTTCAGGAAAAAAGAAGAGAGAAAACCAAAATTATAGAATACAAAGGAGAAGATTAGGTGATATAAAAACCACCAATATTCCCTTTCTGTCCTTTCTTTTTCTGGACCTTTTGCCATCCCCTTGCAGAATGGTCCATGTAGAAATATGGTGATAGAATTGCAACTACTCAACAAATTTTAATCTAAATCAAAAGACGTAATTCTACTCTACTGCTCTGCAGAAATTAATTCATGATTCAGAACAACATTCACAAACATGTAATAAGAAAAACCACATATGCATAGTATTTTTCTAGGGGAAACCAACTGGTAAAAAACCCCTTAATCCTGCTTGCGTTAATCAAATGAATAGAGAATGTATTATGATTTCTAGCTCGCTTTGAGCTCAACCTGCAAGTGAATAACTTATCTCTCTACTCAATGAGAAAATCTGACCCAAACTTAGTCAATTATTTCCTCATCTTGAGCCCATATTTCCGTGCACAAAGCTTGCGAAATTAGGCCCTAGTTTTTAGGAATTTTCCCCCAATTGATTGCGCAATTCTTAAGTTTGATCCTCTGACTGCATGCAACATCTATACACTCACGACTAGTCTACAAATAATGTTACACTACCTTGGAAACTCCACCACAACTATGGAACTTGAATTATCTACATGCATTGGGTATTTTTGGTTGATTGATCAGTTAATTGGATGATCACCAAGTTAGATTGTTGTCCCACTACACAAGTGACCTCCAACTAGTTCTATCAACAGTTAGAATTATTTTAATTGAATAAAAATGGAAATAACTGAACTGGATTGCTACAAATTATCAATCACACATGCTTAACTGAACTCAAAGAAATCTAACTCGAATTTACTGAGATAACTGAGTGACAAGATCCATGTCACACAAGCTAACTACCTCCAAGTTGTCTGTTGATGTGGAATTTCAAATTTTCTCAATTTAACCAAGGCAAAATCAAATTGAGAATTTCTTGCTACACTTTTCAAAACTCCCTCTTAGCAAGAAAGGGATTATCAAGCACGCCTATCCTACACCTATGGAATTCAAATTTCTCTCTTGACAAATCCTTTGTCAATATGTCGACATCTTATTCTGTAATATCCCAAAAGGGAGAGTGCAATAATACTTTAACACAATATAAGAACTACAACTACGTAAAAAATAAATCTCAAGAAAACATCAAAATATACAGAGAAGCTGAGCCATTTTATTATATGGATATGAATCAGTTACACAATGTACAAAAAATTAGTAGATCTAGCCCAAGAGGTGGCCTAGAATCACTCTACAATGGTGCTGCAACTAGCACTGTGTAACTGGTGAGCTTATAGAAGAAATATTGTGTTGTCCCTTCTGCTGCTAATATGCATCAAAATGATGCAAAAAGAAATGAAAATATGGGGAGCTGATGAGCTCTGATGATGCCAAGTTTCAAGATCTGGCCAATGTGATGGTATCCCAAGATAACCCAGAAAGTATTTTCCAAATATACAACTTTGGAAAATCACCCTCCTAGGGATTGATCCTTTATCTGCTGGGATTACAGATCTGAAGCTATATCTGACAAATAGATGGCTGAAATGTGTCACAAAATTAGATCTAATCTTGAAGGGATGATCCCTTCTCCAGATCTACAAGCTAGAAGCTCTAGATCTAGCTTCTCAATCCTCCAATGATGATTGCAGCTGTTGCTACAAAACTACTCATAAAAATTGTGCTATAAAGGAGAGAGAGGCTCTATGCCTGCTGAAATATGCTGAAATAGAATCTAGGCTGATGGAAATACTGATGGCAAGGTGAGGGGATGATCCCTCACAAGATTACTAGCTGAAATGCTAGCAACTTCCTTCCTCCTTTGGATCTGCAATAATGGACAGCGTAATTTTGGACATAATTAATACTAATAGGAGGTCAATAACTTTTGGCTTGATTCCAGATCTAATATGAAGCTCTGGGAATGTTTATCTTCAAGCCCAAGGTGATAGGAATAATCCTACAACGTTTCTTCAGCTGAAATACTGAAGACAAGCTCCACCTTCCAAACTGATCTTCAGAAATTGCGTAATTCCTGAATATGAATGTTCTGCAGATGATGGAAATAATAAGTTTCACCAATAACTGATGTAGAATGAAGTACAACCCTCTTCCAAGAGATCACTCAATGAAAGAGGAGGGATTCCCGACCAGTAACACCCTGTGCTAAACAACACTTGCAATCTTTTCTAAACATCCCAAGAAAGTGATGGAATGTCACATGACAATTCCAGATCTAAACGGACCTCAAAATCAATAATCAATAGCCTTCCTTCATTTTTTTCATCACCTCCTTTATATAGTGTATGAGCCTTCCCATGCCTTTTCCCTCACCTAAACTGCGATGTGCATGTGGACATGATCCTCCATGTTTGACTGCGCTGTCTTTCCAAGTCATCCATCATGTCTATGTGTAATGTACACCCTCTCCATCATGTGTGCATTTATTGCACAACTTCCTTCATCTTCTCATCATGAATTCTCCATGATCTTCTGTTTGACTCATTCCCAAATCTTAGTTGACTATATCAACCTCCATGATCTATCTCATTAATGAGACATGATCTCTAATTCATTCACATTAGTAGTTGCTCCACTACCTCCTTTATGTAGATCTAGGCTTAATTAATCCACATTCACACATAAAAGTGGATATTTATTCATCATGAGGATTATGGGTCCCTCCAACCTTTTATCTACTTAATTCATTAAGAAAATTGAGAAATCTAATATTCCAAATGTCATGTGAAAATTTGGGAATATTACAGTCCTCCCCGGAAAAATGTTGCTTGACCTGAAGCAACTGCAAAAGTGGATGCTACAACAAACATCCTCCCTCCAAATGACATCCTCATGTGGAATGCCTTCCCATCTGCCACAATGTGTCATGCATGTCCAGCTCCAAGTTGCCTCTCTAGAATGTCTGGAATGGCCTCCAACTAAAAAGTTGAACACCCATCCTCATCAATGAATCTCCAAGTGGCAACCATATGATGAAAAAATTTATCCTCTATACATGAGATACATAAGATGAAGTGGTTCATTCCCAAAGTGGAAAGTCCCAACTCATGTACTATCTCTCCAACCAATGATACATAGAGTAGATAGCATCTATCAACGCTCACATCATTAGCCCTATTGGCCATGTAGGAATCAAACATCACATCAACATAGTGATCAACAAGAAATAGAGACATATGGGAAAACATGAACAATGTCAAACCATATTCTCCTAAAAACCAATGCAGCAAAGCCTTCTGCTACCATTATAGATCATCATGAAAACAAGTAAGAGAGCCATACTCTCTCAAAAGAAGCCACCACAACAATGCTTCTTGTTGCCATGCCAAATCATGAATGAGAATATGAGAGCTATACTCTCTCAAAAGAAGCCAACGTAGCAATGCCTCTTGCATACCACATCATCACTGTACCTAATGTAGTGGCCATATTATCTCAAGAGAAGCCACCTTAATAATGCATCTTGCTGCCCCATCACAGCATCATCATACCATGTACAATGACCATAATTCCCCAACAAAATCCAATGTTGTAAGGCCTCATGTTGCCATCCTCCAACAATGTAATGCAATGTATAGGAAGAATTCAGCCCATACTCTCCCAATAGTAACCATAGCAACAAGGATTCTTGTTTCCACCTTACATTATCATGGTGCAAGTCATGGAGAAAAAATATAGTAGTGGACATGTAAAATGTCTCATCAACATAATACCAACAAGCTCCTTTATGCCACATCATGTGAGAGTTATAATTTCTCCCCACCCCAAGTACATACATGATCATGAGATACATCCAAACCAAAAATACATGTAAAGACATGAGACATATCCCAAACAAGAGTAAATACAAGGACATAAGATATAACATGTGATGTCCAAACTCTCTCATCAACAACCAAAGCAACCATGCCTTTTTCTTATGCATTCTTCCAGTGATGTATAAAGCATTAATCAGCAAAATATGACTCCTTGAGTGCTAGCCATACTCACCCAAGAGAAACTAGCACAACCATGCTTCTTGTTGGTCTGTGTCATAGATCTGCAAGTGGTTTGGCAACCCCTTGCTACATATCATCAACCATTCATCCCGATGTGGATGATGGATCTCTTTCTGCAAAAACTTGGTATCTTCCCATTGTAAGACACCAACCTCTTCAAACTAATGAAGAACTTTGCACTCCATGAAATGTTGAAGTGCACCTCCAATGAGATCTCTTAATGAGACCTTCTTCTCATCCATGGCCTTCCAAAACTAATGAGGTTCTAGATCTGCTGTAGGTATAAATCTCTCTTTGAGCTGTGAGATGCTCATTGAGAAAGTGTCATTAAGAAAGGAGAAAATATTTCTCATCTCAAGATGTCTACCATTCATCATCTTAACCTCCATTTATTCATGAGTGAAGCTACTTTTAGAATGCTCCAAGAATAATGGGGCTCCTTCATTATCACTGCTACTTTGTGACAGCCTTGTAGATCTGCATGGTATTACATACTGTCTCAAAGCAAGGTACAATGCCGATCTCATAACCAGTCATTATACATAGGATTACTCTCATCCCCTTTTCTACAACTATACACTTCAACTAAAAAGGTTGAATGTAGTCCATCCATGATAAACTAGGATAGATTTTCATCTCCTCCTTGATTAGATCAAGGGTCCTCTATGCTATGATATGTTGCTGCTTCAAATCAGCATTTTGTTTTAACCCTTGGTTATGCATTGGCCCTCATGGCATGTCCCCATAAGTTTCAATAAGATATACTGAAACAATAGGTGATAAATGTGTATGCATACCTTGGATCAACTGATGTGTGGGAACCTCTTGACAGAACACAAGAGTTCCCCCAACCGGGACAATGGTGTCTCCAACTACTGGTAAGAGAGATGGCTACTCTTCTACCAATGTACCAGTGCTGGAATCTTCCTTATCTTCCTCATGCATCTCCTGCATCATGCATGGGTCTCTATGTGTCAAGAGCTCAAGACTATCTTGTAGGATAGCAAGTGTCTCTTCTCCGGATGTAAGTACTTCTGCAGCTGGTGGTGAATGTAGTGACTTCTTGTCCGAAGTGACAAGATTGACATCTTCCTTTGTTTCCTTAGGAAATGTCTCTTTGTGGCACATCTCTATCTTCTTCACATCAAAATTCTTCCTCAACTTGTGAAAGAAATCTAAATATCTAGTTACCTTTGCAGGCTCTATGTGACTAAACCACCAATCATTGGCTTCACCTAAGAGATGAAGTGCTGCAATTTGGACAACCTATTTTTCAGCCACAGGATGTAGCCTGAAAAATGCATCTAACTCTTCCCTCCAAGCCTTAACAGTGCTGGAGGAAGACCCATCAAATGTATGCAAATAGAACCTATTGTGGCTCTTCCTTCTATTGCTTCTATAGGATCTTCTTTCTTCCTTGAGTTTAAATAATTCTTGGAGAGTTAGACTTTGTTTGAATGCTCTATATTGTTCCTTGTACTCTTCAAGATACAAACTGAAAGTCTCATGAGTCTCAGGTTCTCTTTTTTCTTCATTTCTATACCTCTCACCTTCTTCAAAGAAAGTGGGCATAGTAGATCTATGAGGAGATCTATGGTTCTCCGGTATTATTTTCTGTTGATAGGAAGTGCTTGGACCTTCCTTGTTAAATCTTCTTCTTGGATCTTCTTTCTGCCTTTCCTTCTTCATTTTATTAACCTCCTTGGAGAGATCTTGCTTGGATCTAAAGAGAGGAGTGGCAAGAATATAATCCTCCTTCATGATAGATCTTATCTACCTGCTTCTTCTTTTGATGAAAAATATGAAGTGTCCACAAGTTGAGCCAAAGATCATGCTCTGATACCACTGTAATATCCCGAAAGGGAGAATGCAGTAATAATTAAACACAATATAAGAACTACAACTAAGTAAACAATAAATCTCAAGACAACATAAGAATATACAGAGAAGCTGAGCCATTTTATTATATGGAGATGAATCAACTACACAATCTACAGAAAATGAGTAGATCTAGCCCAAGAGATGGCCTAGAATCACCCTGAAATGCTGCTACAACTAGCACTGCGTAACTGGTGAGCTTAGAGAAGCAATACTGCGTTGTCCCTTCTACTGCTAATATTCATGAAAATCCTGCAAAAGGAAATGTAGATCTAGGGAGCTGATGAGCTCTGATGATGCCAAGATTCAAGATATGGCCAATGTGATGGGAACCCAAGATAAACTGCACTGTGCATGTGGACATGATCATCCATGTTTGACTGTGTTTTCTTTCCAAGTCATCCGTCATGTCTAGGTACAATGTACACCCTCTCCATCATGTGTGCATTACTTGCACAACTTCCTCCATCTTCTCATCATGAATGCTCCATGATCTTCTGTTTGACTCCTTCCCAGATCTTAGTTGACTGTATCAACCTCCATGATCTATCTCATTAATGGGACATGATCTCCAATTCATTCACATTAGTAGTTGCACCACTACCTCCTTTATGTAGATCTAGGCTTAATTAATCCACATTCACACATAAAAAGTGGATATTTATTCATCATGAGGATTATGGGTCCCTCTACCCTTTTATTTACTTAATTCATTAAAAAAATTAAGAACTCTAATATTCCAAATGTCATGTGAAAATTCAGGAATATTACATATTCCTCTATCAGAATGTATTATAGGAACATTATCTACCTCTGCATGCAGTCCCATAAATGATGATACCATATATCTATATGCTTGGATTGATCGTGAAATATCGGATTCTCGTAGAGATCAATGCAACTCTGATTATCACAATAGATCACCGTTGGATCCATATCCTAACCAAACAGTCCCACAAGTATCTTTCTCAACCATATCACCTTACATGATGCTTGACTTACAACCATGTATTCAGATTCTGCAAAGTTGAGCTCCATAGTTCTCTTCTTCCTACTGTACCAGAAAAATGTTGCAGAACCAACACTGAAAATTCCACCTGATGTACTCTTTCGGTCAGATGGACTCCCTAACCAATCTCCATCTTTGAATCCATACAACTTCACTTTTTTTGTTTGTATGTACCATAATCCATATGGGGTAGTGCCTCTGAGGTACTGTAAAACTACTTTGTTTCCTTCCAATAAAATTTGGTCAGTCTAACCATAGCTTGGCTCAGTTGGTTGACTGCGTAGCACATATCTGGTCATGTTTTTACGAGATGCATTGATGAACCCGCTAGTTGTTGATAAATGGTAGCATCAACATCTTCACCTAAAATGGAATTCTCCTTCCTCCAGTTGGTCGCTAGAGGTGTCTCCATGGGCTTACAACTCTCCATGTGAAATCTCTTTAGTATCTCATTCCCCATCACCTTGTCATACTTCTAGCCCGAGGAAGTAGTGCATGAGACCCGTGTCTTTCATCTCAAATTCCCTTGCAAGGTCCTCCTTGCATGAGTTGATCAGCTGCTCATCACCTACCAATATTAAATCATCAAAATATAAAAAATTGATAATGAATTTACCTTCTACCAAAATATGATAGAGGTTCACATCCACTTCAATTTTTGTGAAGCCCAAACCATTGATATAAATGTGGATCCGAGTGTACGAAGCTTAGAGTGCCTGTTTGAGACTGTACAATGCTTGATTGAGTCTACACACATGAGACTCCTGATCAAATGTCTCAAACCCTTATGGATGATTTATGTACACTTCCTCCTCAATAAAAAAATTCAAAAATGTTTTTTTTACATCAATCTAGTGGATCTTCCTCCCCATCTATGCATCCAATGAAATAATTGATCTAATGGATGAATGCCTTGCTACAGGAGAAAAGGTTTCCTCATAGTTAATTCCCTCAATTTTGGCCACAAATTTGACATTATACTTCTCTATTCTTCTGTCTGGTGCATGCTTAGCCTTGAAGATCCATCTCGATCCCACAACAAATTATTTACAGGTCTTGGGACCACTTCCCAAACACTATTCTTCATGATGGATTCATATTCTTCCACCATTGCATCAACCTAAACAGGTTTCTCAATTGATTCCTAAAAATAGGTTGGCTCAGTCTCTACAAGCTCATTCATTAGATCCATGTAGCCAATGTACCTCTAAGGTGACCCCCTTTTCATGTGAAAATTTGAAGGAGATCCCACATTCTCCCTCGCATTTTTCACCAGTCTATTAACTTCCCTGGTTCTTTTCCCCCCTTCTATGGATGGTTCTGGTTGAGTGGATGTCTCCACTCTTCCTCCTCTCTTATCCTCCATTTGTGGTTGTTCCACAACTTCTTGAGGCTCCTACTTTGGAGCTAAAATCTCCTCTTCTAGTTGGATATGAATCTCCCTCTCAAGAGATCATCACATTTATTTCTCCTCATCAATTATTATGTTGAGGGAAGGTAAGTACTCATGATATTTGTGTGGAGTTTTAGTGTAACCCACAAAAAATCCAAACTCTATTGTGTATAAAATCCATATAGATTCAACTAATATTTGTAATGTGCTAAAACGTTATACTTGAATCTGCTCTACCAATTGTGGAAACCAATTTATATCTTGAAATCACAATACATAAAAGAGAAATAATTTCAATCGAACAACACAAATATTTATCTAGGGAAAGCCTCAGCTAAAAACCCTTCTATTTTAATATTTCATAAGCCAGCGAATATGAGAATATTACAATTATTTTCTCCAAGATGAGAAACCTCGGCACTATCTCTATTTGTCTCAATGATTCCTAGACAAACTTAGTTCAATACTTAACCAATTTTTGGCTTGCCCAAGTCCTTATTTCCTAGCGCAGTTTCCTTTGGTAAATAGGCCCTATTAATTATGGAAATTCCCAATCCATATTTTGCAATACATTAGGGGCCTTTCTATGACTGCATGCACCACCTGTACAATTCGTATAATTAGACAACTAATAGTACACTGCACTTGAACTCCAATCTCAACAGGGTCTTTCTCAGAACTGACATGTATGAGTTATTTATGAGTGAATTATAATTTATCTAATTGATCACTACATGTGAATTAAATATAATTTCCACACTTTTACCTATCTCCAGTTCCTCCATCAGTTAGAACTAGTTAAACTGAATTTAACTCACATCAACTGAATTAATTAATTACAACTAAAAATAAACTCAACCAGGGCTCCTCTAATGTAGGAGACACTCTACATGCCTCTAGTTTGACCCTCAACTCGAATTAACTGAACCCACTAAGTCATCCTAACTTATTTAACTCATACAAGTTGTCATGTGATGTGGAATTACAATTTTCTTCTAATTTAATTCAAGGGAAAATTAAATTAGAAGCCTTTCATGGTGCCATTTTCAACACGCCCTCTCAGCAAGAAAGGGATTGTATGATACCCTGATCTTGCCTCTATGGAACTCAAATTTTCCTCTTAACAGTTCCTTTGTCGAGATGTCTATGTCCATCTCCTCTATAGGAATGTACTCTAATAGCATAATTTGCCTTTGCGCACAATCTATGAGATGGTGATACCGAATGTCGATATGCTTAGACCTGTCATGAAAAACTAGATTAACAAAGTGTTTGATGAAAATATGGTTATCACAATAAATCACCATCAAATCCATCTATTGACCAAACAACCCAACAAGGATCTTCCTCTCTTGACTAGCATCCATGTACTCTGCTTCTGCCAAATTGAGTGCAACTGATCTTTTCTTCCTGCTATACCAGGAAAATACTGCTGACCCAATACTAAAGATGGCCCCTGATGTTCTCTTCATATCGGATGGACTCCCTGCCCAATCTGCATCTTTGAAGCATTGAAGCTTCACTCCCTCTGTTTGTGTGTAACAAACACAAAACTGAGTGGTTCCTCTAAGGTATCTCAGCAAATTTTTGGATTCATTCCAATAAATCTTGGTTGGCTTAACCATAGCTTGAATAAGTTTTTTAAATTCATAAAATATGTATGGTCATGTGTTCACCAAGTACATGAGTGAACCCACAAGTTTCTTGCAAATGGTAGCTTCTACCACTTCACCTGAAGTAACATCTTCCTTCCTCCAATGCCCTACTAGAGGAGTCTCCATGGGTTTGCTGCTCTCCATGTGAAACTTCTTTAGTATCTCGTTGGCATACTTGCCCTGAGAGACAAGCAGTTACCCATCTCTTTGCCAAATTTCCAAACCAAGGAAATAATCCAAGAGCCCCATGTTCTTCATCTCAAATTTTCTTACAATAATTGATCAGCTTATCATCACCTGTCAGAATCAAATCACTGACATATAATACTATAATCAATAATTTACCTTCTACTACCACAATATGGTAAAGGTTTTCATCTGCTTCACTTTTGGTGAAGCCCAACCTGGTGAAGTAGTTGTCGATCCTAGTGTACCAAGCACAAAGTGCTTGTTTTAGTCCATATAATGCTCGCTTGAGTATGCACACATGTGAATCTCTGTCGAAGTTCTAAAAAACTTCTGGCTACTTTATGTCCACCTCTTCCTCAATTAATATGTCAAGTATAGATGCCTTTACATCCATCTCATGTATATTCGATCCCATTTGTGTTGAAAGTACACAAATAGATCTGATTGAAGAGTACCTTGCTACTGGAGAAAAGGTCTCCTCGTAATCTACTTCCTCTACCTTAGAGAACCCCTAGGCCAAAAATCTGGCCCTGTGTTTCTCCACACCCCCATTTGCTGCTTGCTTCACCTTATAGATCCACCTGGATCCTACAAATTACTTGTCCTCTAGTCTTGGGACAACTTCCCATGCACTATTTATGATAATGGAACCATACTCCTCAACCATGGCATCAACCCATATCGATTTTTGCATTTCTTCCTCGAATGAGGATGGCTCAATCTCTACACTATCACTCATAATATCCATGTAGCCATTGTATATCTAAGGACCTTCTATGTCTGCGTTGTGATGTGGATGCTCCCACATTCTCTCTAGCATCATGCATTAAACTGTCAGCCTCTCTGGTGCGCTTCCTTTCATCTCTGTATGTCCCTTCTTGAGTGGGTGCTTCCACTTTGTGTTCCTCTACTTGTGGATGCTCCACATCTTGAGGTTCCTCTTTTGGAGCTAAGATCTCCCCAATTTCATGCATCTAAAGCTCACTCTCAAGGGAAATTCCCATGGCCTTTCCTTCATCGAATTTCACATCTCTACGAACCACTGTCATCCTGTGAGATGGCAGGTACACCCGATAGTTGTGAGGTGTATCATTGTACCCAAAAAATATGTCCAACTTAGTTGTTGGTTCTATATTTTTTTGTGAATGTTTGGTAACATGACATAAACTGATGAACTGAAAATTCTAAAGTGCGCCACATCTTGCTTCTTACCGGAAAAGGCTTCTCCTGGTGTACCCATCCTAAGGATTCGATGAGGACTTCTACTCTGCACATTCACAGTTGTGTTGCATTATTTTTCACACAAGTAAAATAGTAGGCCTTGATCATGTAACATTGCTCGTGCAACTCTCACAATTCTTTTTGTCTTCCTTTCTGCAACCTGATTCTTTTGTGGGTTATGAGGTGCTATCAATTATCATCGAATTCCTTCTTATGCATAGAAGTTCTTGTATTCATTTGACACATACTCTCCATTGTTGTCACTCCTGAGATCCTTCACCTTCTTTCTTATGTCTTTTTCAACAACTGCCTTGAACTCAAAAATTTTTGAAGACACTCAATCTTTCTTCTGCATGAAGAATATCCAACACTTTTGTGAAACATTGTCTACAAAAATCACATAATACATGTTCTTGGCCATGGAGGCTGTCAAGAACGGTCCACACTCATCTGAGTGAACTCCTTTAAGGATCGATTTCGCTCGAATGTCCTTGTCATGAAAGGTGAATTTGGTGTACTTCCCCTATGTACACCCTTTACATGTATCATGTTCCTCAAGTGCACCCTTGGGAAGTCCTGTAGAAATTGTTTGCATGAAATTCAAATCTCAGTGGTTAAGATGGCCCAATATTCTATGCCATAACTAATCAAGTGCTCAAAAATCAAAGTTTTCAGATTGGTATGAAACCTGAACGAACGCGTATTTCGTTTCGCAGAAAAACAAAATTGTATGCTCCCATAAATTCATTTTTTCCACTTTTTCAAATAGGCAAAATTAAAAAAAAAAAAAAATTGCAGGGACAACCCAGTCAACAGTCCGTACTGTTGACTAGAGTTATGAAGGTAAATCCTCTCGGCAGACAAAGACCGTCCCTCTAGCCCTAGGGTGGGTCTAGTAACAAAAGGACACACTAAAGTGTTGCTTCCTAGTTAATGAATCAACAAAAGACATGGTAGATTGACCTACCTTGAATCCAACCTTGTCGATGTTGCGGAAAGATTAGTGGTCTCTCGCTCTTGCCTTGGCAAGTCACGATCTGTTCGTTGTCACGCTCAGATACCTGCACATAGGACAAAGAACAAGAACAACATATGACATAATAGTTTCACTCACAACTATTAGCCAGTCAAAGAGGGCTAAACATATCGCATCAAATAAATATCATAACACAATAGTGGAACCAAACAGTAGTCATGTATATTAATGAGTAGAAGGAAGAGTTCAACCGATGCTTTGACGTCGCAATATCCTCCAGTGGGGTTCAGAAGAAACATGTCTCAACTGTCGGTTAGGGAATTTAGACTCAATCTCTCTTAGAAGTCATCGACTCGAGATCTCTCAACACAATCTTTCTTACTCTATCTCCTCTAGCGGCTTAGCTATAATATAATTCTCTTAGTTCAGCTATTCAGTCGTTCAACTATTTTGCTATAATGTGTTCAGCTAGCTTCTACTAAAGGAGATAGTTTCTTATATAGAGGGAAGAGAGGAGGTTGGGATCCCTACAAAGGTGGAAGGGAGTCCTATCCTTTAGGAGAGTTCCAGGGGAGGTGCAAAGTACTAACTAAAGGAAGGAGTCTGTGGTTGTTTCAATTCAACCACTCCCAATGAATCTTCCCCAAGGTGGTTGGAATGGAACCTCTGCCTCTATTTTTAAAAAACATTCCATAAACAACTTGGCGCGGGTGTCTAACTGGCACAGAGCGCCAAGTGGTGTGAGCTCAGTGTTAAATTTCGTGGTCAGCGCGAGGATGTAACAGGCTACTCGCGCCAAGGAAAAAATAGGGATTTTCACAGCTCTGCTTAGGGAAATGTCAACAAGAAGAATGTTGTTTTCATCAAAAGGGATGTAAGGATGGTATTTCCAAAGCATGACACTGCGTATTGGTCACAGAAACGACCCTCTAATGTGCGAGTTGGGGATTGTAGGGACAGTGAAAAAATGATATGTAACAAATGCCCCCCTAAAGTATGAAGTCTGAGAGAGAGGGAGGGGTGAAATGATTTATGAGAACACGTTCAAACCAAACACCATTTTCAGAAGACCCGCAATTAAAAATACAACTGATATCTGTGAGATATGAATCATGTGGAATGGGCACAACCATCCATAATAGAATATATAAAAACTGAGATCCGAGCTATGGACATAGCCATCCAGTAGGAAGAATCAATAAATAGACTCAGGCATGGTCGCAACCATCCAATCAAGAGAGTCATGCAATAAGTCATCATAATCCACAAAAATCCGTAGCCTAGAGTTTATTAGACAAAATCCAGGGTCTTGCGCTTCATCTCGACCCGAACAAGTACAATTTCGAGCATGCGAATGTATGAGCTGAAGTTGAACATGCAAGAAAATCATTTGATTACCAGCCAATGATGAAAGTTTTTAACAGACGTGAGCGAAACCACCAATGATGACGATGGCCCTCAAGGTACAAAAGGTACAATCTACGGAATGTGAAAAGGGATCTAGCGTCGAACATCCACAGAATCACTCAATCGAAGTCTAATGATGTGAACCTTGCGTCGAATGCGAAAAAGCTGCCATTGAGGCATGCAGGCTCCAAGGTACCAGAAGCGAGTCTCTAGATCAAATTCCTGGATAATGAGCTGAAGTCGACTGGAAGTGACCTGGTCTAAGGAGGGCCATAATGTTTCCCACATCATCGACACGAGACATAGCAACATGATGAAAGTGGATCAGGACCAACAGGAGATCAGTGGAAGGTTGACAATTGTAGAGGCTAACTTCTCTTGAACATATCAATAGCACGACACTGGATTTGGTAATATTTGACATCAAAGGATCTGAGGTCATGGTGATGTGGAAAAGAGCAGATGAGAGGTCAAAAAAGATTACCAAACCCATGGAGGAAAAAATGACGAAATGAGATGTCCCCAACCTAACACGAATGCAGACAAGTGCCATGTTCAAGAGCGACATACTGCCAACATAACTAAAACTTGGTTCCATTTACCCCCACCATTTCTGGCATGTACCCCAATTATTTTTTAAGACAAGCTTGAAGGGGATAACATATGCTTTTACTGTAAGTTTGTCCTTCGGACAAATCCAACCTAGTACATTTTACGAGCCCAAGGAAGGAGGAACTCGAAACAACATCATGGTGACGAAATCCGATGTCATCATGGTTTAACGAGTCTGACAAAGGGAAAAATCGACATCTTTTCATGTTTAGAGAGTTTCAAAGGAAGGAAAAAAAGAAAACTCCAGCAGTCCCTTTTCATAGGTAGTTTCACTGATCCGAAAAGGTAGAAAACTGTGTCTACGAAAACCTCTTAGTCGCAATAGGCTAAGGTATTCCTTTTACATAAATAATCCATCGCAGCCCAAAAAAGGGTTAAATGTATACTGGGTAGATATTGTTTTGCAGCCATTTAACGAGTTCAAAACGACAAGAATCTCAACAATATTTTTGATTTTAGAGAGTAAAAAAAGAGCTGAAAGATAACTCTAGTAGTGACTTTTTCGTGTTTTTACCGAGTCCGAAAAAGTATAAAACAAATCTCATTACTTCATCATTATCGCATGAAAAACCTGTTTCTGCACAAGATACATGTGTAAAACCCATTTCTCGAAAATAATATAATAAAATGATCGAAAAACATGCCTTAAAACCTAATTAGGGTTGTGAACAAGTTATAAAATGCCAAAAATGGTAAAAATAATTACTTTTCACTTTTTACCTCTTGTGGAGCAATAGTTACCCATTTCACTGTGCAATCTTGCGGCAATGATAGCGGCCAATCCAGCAAATCAATCGCAAATCCGTCAACTCCAGGTAAGATCTAAGATCCCTCTCATCATTTTAAGTCATTTCGTGCTTCCTGCAATTGTTAGTTTCGAATTTTGGGGGAAGAAATGTAAAAATTAGGGCTCCACAGTTGGCGCGGGTTTCAGACACAGAGTCGCGCCAACCGCCTAATTTTTAACACTAGGGCGTGCCAATGGCGCAAACCATTTTTAGCTAAAAATTCTCATCAAATACCCCAATTGTTTACAGTTTTAAGGTTCAAAATCGACTAATACTCATGTGTGTGTGTTTGCAAGTAGAAAGAGGAAAAATGGTCATTGAATGGAAAGAACAGGAACATAGCGAAGAAGATGAGCTAGCCATGGAAAATGAGGGAGTCATGGAAGCCCTCAGAAATTGTGGTCTGAAAAAATTCCTCATAACACCATGTCTCTGAGCCCAACCAGAATTAATACAATATCTGAACAGTATATGGGACGAAAATCAAGAGAAGTTCATCCTACAAGATCAAGAACTTGAGATTGATGTCTCTTATGTGTATTTCAACACAGGATTATCATGGAGGGGTGTAACATCAATCCTAACCGACACTCGGCGCTGCATGGAAAACATGACCATGGTGATAGACAGGGTATATCCAGGAGCACAGAAGGGATCAGGTAGTGGGAAAGTTGATATACAAACTATCCCAGATTTGACACTACGCGTGGTATTGCATACCATCACCCAGGCTGCAGGATCACAAGCACCGCACGAAGCAACAAAGACACAATTGTTTCTTGCTATAGACTGCATGGCACTGACCATCTACAACTGGGCATAGGCTATGACCATAAACATGAAGTGCCAACTAACCAAATGCAAGAAGACCAAACTAAAACAATTTGGTTATGGATCTATTCTAGTATCGTTCTTCTTGGAATGACTACCCATTTTTTAGCGACAGGAGGTTATAGTTCCGACACCACCAGCGAGAGAACCACGGATGGCTCGATGGGTAGATTTGATGCCAAGGGCAAGGGGCAGTCAACAGATGTCCTGGAGACCGGAATTATTTGATTGGATCCGTCGACAACTGATTGTTGTGGAGGACTGGCCCTACTCTGGCACATATTTCACTGATGATCCGGACCTCCCATTCCCGAAGGGAGAAGATTGGGATGAAGATTTGGGTGAGACTCATTTTTAAGTTTTATGAGTATTATGATTTTTTTATTTATGCATGTTCTGACATTAAATCCATGTGATGCAGATGTTGGCCCAGAGAGACCTGCCAATATGTCATCGATAGTGAGGTGAATCCCTCGCGATTTTGACCCCCAAGGCGAGGGCGACGAGGAATACGATATAGTGCGCAACCTAGAGGGGATCACACGAGGAGCCTGGATTATTCAAGTTTTGATGATGTTCCTCGCACCTACCAGAGACATACCATAGGGGTGCCCAGCCAAATTCACCGCTTACTGAGGTGGTTAGTATGGGTCATGACATGTTATCACGAGCACCATGCTGATTAGACACCTAGGTTTTATTTTATATGCATATTTGAGAGACATGATGTCTCAAGATGTAACAGAAACACACATATATTTTTTGAGGTTATGATGCACACGATTGCAAACATGCGATATATATATATATATATATATACATCTTATTTCCCTACATGGATCTTTTACATATGATGATGCTTTTACAAATGATGCAAATTTCTATCTAATACAATGTTAGCCACTGTATCAGTTAATGTGTTCATTCGTCTAGGAATATGTTGATAGGTAATAAAATAAAAATGTCTTTCCAACAAACGAATACATAAATACAATCTCAGAATGTGCGGATTTCTAACTGAATAATGATTATTGAGTTGTAGAACAACAAGCTGTGAATCTAGATTTATAAGCAATGCACATATACCGAGGTTGATTGCCTCGGTTAATAGCTCAATGACATCACTATATTCAGCGACATTGCTTGTAGTTTTTCCTAGACAAATACCTTGTAGATATATCAACTCACCAGCAGGATCATAAATTACCCAAGCTCCCGAAGAAAAATTCCTGGTACTGCGGGAAGCACCATCCGCGAAACCGACATAAGGGGTAATAAACATCTGCACAATAAGCAAGACCCAATAAGTAGGAAAACACTCACAAAGCACATCAAACTAGAAAACATGAACAAAAATGAAAACAACACCTATGTACACTTATTACGCATGAATGACTCACGCATAATATTTTTGAGATACAACCCATTTCTAGGTTGTTCAAGAGGATGACCTTCATAGTCAATTAGCTCATAGGCCCCATTCTGCAACACACGTTTAACGATGTAGGGTCCATGCCACATAGGTTGAAATTTGTCTGCCTCAGCTTATCACGAGCTTGGTCATACAGGAGGACAAGATCTCCTTCAACAAAAGAACGAGGAGAAACTAATCGATCAAAATGAGCTTTGACCCACTTTTTATGTGCTTCGATAACGACAGTAGAAAAGTGATGAGTTTCATATAGCCTTTCTAAATAAAGGAGACTCTCTTCTTATGGTGAAGTATTTGGCAGTAATTCAACAACCAACTTGAGCGAAGTTCTTTCACATTCAATCGGAAGAGTAGTTTCCAGGCCATAAACCAACTAGAAGGGAGTGAATCTGGTTGCGTTTTTTACTGAGGTTCGGTACACCCAAAGAGCCGAAAATAACATGAGATGCAAATTTGATTTGTGGATCCCAATCGTACGTTGAAGCATTGTGACAAGAACTTTGTTCATAGCTTCAACCTAGCCATTGGCTTGAGGGTAGTAAGGCATTGAGCTGTCGTGACGTAGACCCAACTTAAAAGTCAACTCCGCCACCATATAATGCCGAAAATGGGAACCATGATCTGTAACAATGGCTTGATGGACACCAAACCTAGCAATAATATGATTGAATATGAACTGAGCAGTTGTCTTATCGTCAGCGGCAAGTGTAGGAATTGTTTCGGCCCATTTGGTGAAGTAGTCCATGGCTACGATAATATAAGCATGCCCCTCGGCCGAGTGAGGGTTACACGTCATAAAATCGATGCCCCATTTTGCAAAGAGACCAACGGTAATGACAAGATGAAGAGGAACGAGTGGTGCACGCAACTTGCGTTGATAAATTTGGCAATCATGGAATTCACGAACTGCGACAATACAGTCTTTGAAAATAGAAGGCCAAAAATAACCAGCACGAAGAATCTTTTGTGCAGTAGCATAACCAGACATGTGACTGCCACAGGTGCCACTGTGACAATAATTTAGAGCTTCTTAGCTTCATCGCGAGTCAAACATCACTGGAGTATGGAATCAAATCCAATATGATAGAGAGTATCTCCAACTATAGGCATCGTCTGAGTGATGTTACTCAAGTTAGCTTCTGAAAAAACCTCATGGACCTGAACAGGTGTTTGAAGCGGAGGAGAAGGAACCTGAGAGGCAAAACACTCAAGAAAAGTAGACATGGCTCCGAGGATTGGAAGAAACGAGGAATGATGATGACCATCATCCCATGATAGATCGGCGAGAGACAGAGTTTCCACAATAGCCTCATCAGAAGGAAACACTTCTTTCAAAGGATCCGGTGAATCAAAATCACCAAACCAAGGGGATTGAGTGTAGATTTCAAGAGTCATGCTTGAATGAGAAGAATCAGAATCAGAATCTGATGCAACAATGAGTTCACAATAATCAATTTCAATCAGACTCAAAGGCATCGAATCGCCAAATGAATCGATTTTTTCAGGAGAAGGGATAACCCAGGGGTCATAGGTTCAAGAAATAATGTTGACCTAAACAGTATTTGGTGGTGGAAGAGGGAAAACACCCATGAAGGCAAGATCCTTGAAAAGGCCTGGCCCTACACTCTCATAAGGAGTAGGAATCTTATCCACATACGGAACATTGTTCTCAGAAGAAGAAGTGAAAAAAGACAATTTATCAACAGTAATAATATTTCCTTCGTGCAGAAACTTCAAAACATGAAAGAGAGTGGACGAAATGAAAAACATGGTGTGAGTCCAACTACATCCGAGGAGGAGATTATAATTAAGTTTTGCATCAATGACTTCGACCTCGACATTGACTGTCTTCCCTTATAATGTGATTGGTAAACTAGCGAGAACACCAAGAGGTTTATATTCTCTTCCATCAAATGCTTCAAGGGCATTGGGTGATGAGGTAAGAGTTGGAGAACCAATGGCTTTCCAACAAGTAGATGACATAACACAGGTAGATGCACCCTCGTCAACGACAGCCCAGTGAATATTCAAACCATTAATACCAACTTGAATGATGAGCACAATTTGGTGTGGGAGTCGTGAGACAAAATTCTCTATATCGAAAGCGAGAAAACTAGTATCGGCAGGATCAATCCCACCTATCGCAGATAGCAAAGCTTTCCGTTGCGAAGGAAAACTTTGAAGTACTTCTAACGCAAACATTGCGGATGGCACTTGAGCCAAATATTCAAAATTACTGTAATGCTAAGCAGCACGGGCATTAGGATTGTACGAAGACTTACAGAGCACACCTTTGGAAGGTAGTCGCACAATGGATTCGGCGTTAGGCCGTTCAATCTCAAGAGGACCAGAAATAGGAGGGGGAGGAGGACCATCAGTGATCTCTTTCCCTACTTCTTGACGCGAACCAGAAAAATATTTTGATCGAGTAGCAATAGAAACGGGTGCAGAACCGTTCATCATGAACACTTGTGAACCAGATGGAGCAGAGAACTAAGGGTGCTCTACCATCTAAGTTTGCTAAGGGAAAGGATCCTTAAGAACGGTCGGAGCTCCTTGGCTGCCTTTGAGAAATCGACTCACTTCAGCCCATTGAGGACAGTCCTTGGTGAAGTGCTCATCATCACAAATAAAAAAATTATACTTCGCTTTACATTGAAAACTATCAGCAAAATGAGGTTTTGGAGAATCCTATTTTGAGGTATCGACTTTGGCCATACCTTTAACCTTCTTATTACCTTTGGAAGTGTTATCTATAGGATTTCCCTAAACAAAATTCACTTCTGTAGGTGTGCCAGAATTCGAATTTGACTGAGAAGCTACATTATTGGAATAAGTATAATTTTGCTTCCCAGAGTTAGATGAAGGAGACTTTTGAGAAGTATGTGATATAGAACCAATAATACCATCAACAGATGGAGTCGTTGGTGGTTTAGAGGTTCCAGGTCGGGGAGCATCAGGCAAGATATCATATAATGCACCAGACTGAGAATACACGAGATCAAGGTACTGGGCATAAGCAATGGCTTGTTCCTCGATTACACATGCCCCCATAGCTATGTCTTTGGCAATCTGATTGACAAAGGAGGTAGTGAACCAATGAATCAGAAGCTGATCAGGTATTTCAAATTTGATCATGCGACGACGACGCTGACACTCATGAATATGATCTGAGATATGAGTAGCTCGGTCCTGTTTCAATGAGGTGAGGAGGTGCGCCTCGGTCTCATAGCGGATCGATAACTGAAAATGTGTAAGGAATGCCATGGCCAAAGAATTGAAATCTTGGAAAACTCCACGAGACAGCTCAATGTACCACTTTGCAGTGGCACTAGTAAGAGTTCGCTGGAAAAGACGGAGACGAATAGAATCGTCAACCCAATAATTAGAAGAACACCAAAAATGGTAAGTCATCACATGTGTTTCGAGGTCTTCACCAGGTTTACCCTCAAATTTAGGACAATCACCAGGAATATTGGTCGGAACCGGAGGCTAATATGGATTATGAAGAATAGGATCATTTGTTAACTTCGACACATCGGGTAATTCCAACGTAGCAAAAAACGGTAACTGAGTATTGAAATTAATTAGAGGTCTTTGATAAGGACCTGTATGTACATTCCACCCAGTCCGAACGAGATTTCATCCCCATATATTCTGTCCTGAAGAATTTGGATCATAGGGATTAAAAACAGGATAATTCGGTTGATACTGGGATTGAGAACCAGGATATTGACTCGAAGCAGACCACTGAGGTCCTTGTTGAGTAGCATAAAGATTCTGATGCAGAATGTAGGTATGAATTTGAGGTTGTTGATACACAGTTTGATTTTGAGGGTACGGAATCTGAGGTGCACTATATACCGGTTGATTTTGACGGTACAGAATTTGGGGTGCATTATATACCGGTTGATAGGAAACTTAAGGGTAATACACACCCTGCGGTTGCACAGGTTGACCTTGAGAAGCAGGTTGAGCAGGCTCCTGAGTAGGATAAATAGGTAAAACTGGCTGTGGAAACGAAGGAATCTGCTGGTGGGCAGGTTGCAACGGTTGTTGAGCTGGTTGAACCGCTTGTTGAGGGCCACTAGGTTGACTTTGTGGTAAAGGTTGGCCTGATGGTTGAGACGGTCCAGGATGTACCTGATGACCAGGTTGACCTGGAGAAGGACCATAGGATTGTCCTTGTGGTGGATAAACTTTCCCCCCAGGACCAAAAGATAATTATGGTTGAACCAGAGATTGACCCGAGAGACCAGAGGGTTGTCCATGTTGGACCAAAGGTTTTCTTTGTAAAGGTTGGCCTTGTGGACCGTATGGTTGTCCCTGTGGACCAAAAGCAAGGCCCTATTGAGCTGAAGGTTGTCCCTGAAAGGGTTGTCCTTGTAAGCCAGAGGGTTTCATAGGCAAAGTAGGTCCCAAATGAGTAACATACTGATAAGGATCATAAACAGCCTGATAAGGATCTATAGGAGGCATATTAACTGGATTCCCACGCTCATCATAATGTTGTGGATATACATATATGGGATTACCAACAACATCATAGTAATGAAAACGAGGATCTCTAGGAGGCAGGGGTTGCTGAGAACCCTAAGAACTCTGCTGAACAGCTAAAAAATATTCTTCAAAAGCGAAACCGCCAGGAATCACAGGAGTAGTGGAAACTGAACTAGAAGCCACACAGACTATAGGTTGGACTGGAACAGATGTAACAATAACCGACGGATCTGATGCCAAAGGTAACGGTACTAACGAATATTGGACCGAACTCCGAGGAGGAGTTACTGTGCTGGATTTTGAAATGGACACAACACCAGACATAATCTGACTCAGAGACCTATAACTAGCTGGAAGTGACACTGAAGGTGAAGAAGATTGGACAGAGGCATGAGAAAGATCTCCAGAAAAGAGTTGATATTATCATGTGGATATAAGAATTCCTTAACTGCCAATAGGATGGGAGGAATACATATCTGAGTCTTCCGTAAGATCTTCAAAAATACTACAGGGACTAGGAGGTACCGCAGTAGCAACAAAAGGCGATCCAGACGTAATAGGAGGAAATTCCCCTTCTTCCCCAAAACCAGACCAAGCACTTGAAGGAGGCCAATTGAACTCAACGGGCTCTTCAAGAGGAGATAAAGTAGCAAGGGGCTGGATAGATGGTAGAATGGGCTGTGAGGACTCAACAGATCTAGTGGATTGAGGAGTTTCAAAAGAAGCGTTTGAAAAAGAGCCACCACTAGGAGGCAGTGAGGATGACGAAACTAGATGTTCTGCCACTTTGATTGTAAATCAGAATAGGAAGGAAAGAGATAACCAATCGAAAGTACAAAAATCAATAACCAATGAAATCAATCAGACCAAGTAACAAACTTTAATGGGCGTGTAATCGTAGGTGATTAATTTCATAACACTGAAACCAAAATCTGTTGTTTCATGTTTAAGAGTTAAGAAACAGACAAAAGATGACTCTAGTCTCTTTTAATTTGAAACAAGCGTGAAAGGACAAGTGATTGATGATATTTTACTTATTTAAAGAGTCATGAAAAGATCAAAATGACTACTTAGGTATTCTAAGCAAGAGGGTGTACTAGGTTTCCATGAACTGCCATATACACCTTGGTGATCAAATGAAATAGAAATGACCAAGGACTTGATGTACGTGCCGGTAGTCTCCCCAAATGCTATGTTCGGTGTATCATGGTTACAAGGCAGCAGACTCGGCTTCCTATGGATAAAAGGATTGCAACCTAGAGGGGTCTCCCTTTATATACGTGACGGTACGGGGAGCACAAGTCCGTACTAGCACTGTCTGAAGCCAAGAGGCGAGCGACAGATACTAGGTTTTAAGACGTCGGAACACGTCTCTAGCCTAGACCACTAGAAATATTTCGTTAGGTTCCAATGTTGCCTTAGGTTTATGGAGTAAATTTTAAAGTTAATCTTGAATTATGTTTCAATTTTCAAGCCCTAGCGAATGTGTAGGCTCAAATTCCTAGATGCAAACTATATGCAAATGAATACCATTTCAATTCAATGAATGCTAGCTAGAAGAAGGACAAAAATCTTTCAAACAAGCAAACAAAGAAAACATGTGAAGACACTTCTAATGCCTTTAATGCAATCAATAAAAAACGAAATTCCTTCCTAGATCGAGAAATACTAGTTATTAGGAATTTGGCTTCTGTGATCCATAAACTGTGTGTAAAATTTTTTCGGTGAAAATCACATAAAATAAATTTTTGTCAACGTGTTTCAAACCAGCCAATGTGGTTCATGATCAGGACAAGATGAGAAATCTGATCAGGAAACCAGTTTAAGTAGAACAAGACCGCTCCAACTAGCCATTGGAAAACCAACTAGTCTAGTCAAACTAGCCGTTTTTCCAACGGCTAGTTGGAGTGGTCCTGTTCTACTTAAACTGGTTTCCTGATCAGATTTCTCATCTTGTCCTGATGATGAACCACACTGGCTAGTTCGAAACGTGTCGACAAAAATTTCTTTTATGTGATTTTCACCGAAATTTTTTTACACACAATGCTAGTTATGTAAAGGAACGTTTCACATTTCGATGCAACAAAAGAATGCAAAGATAGTTTTGGATTTTTGTTGAATTTTCAATGAAATTAAGCACACATTATACTAATTCAATGGAAAACAAAATAAACACTATTTTGAGTTTTGTGGATGTAAAGTTTTGAAATTGAATGATTCAACCAAAGCGAAACAGACACAAAAACATGCAAGCTAATGAAGCAAACTTTCAATCAAGACAGAGAGTTCTAAAAACAACCCAAACAAGGAAAGTAATCGATGCTTAAAGTATTGAAGAAGAAGGACTAATCAAAAAATGAAAATACCATTCAATCAATAAAACCAAAAGGATTAAGAAAACTCAGTCTAAAAACCCAAAACGAGACTGATAACAATCAAAGAGACTTGTTCCTGAACAAAAGGCTCGGTGTGCAAGAACACTTAGAAACCCTAAGGTCTTAACTAACACCGACAAGACAATGGACAAAATACTAAGGGAAACAATTCTACAGTAGTCAACATAGTCTGCAAAGGCTTAAAGACACTCAAACATAACCCAGAAACAAGAACAAATGACTAAAAAATGCATTAGGGAGGTCAAACCAAAACCTACTGGGATTGGCGCGACTGTAAGGCTATAATCCGCGCCATACAGAGGTTGGCGCGAGTGCTAAAAGAGAAACCTGTGCCAATTGACACAACTGTCTAGACAAAAAGCGCGCTAACCTCTGTCTAGGAAAAACCCTAACCTAGTGAGTAGAAGTCAACCTTGAATTTCTAGAGCTGAAAAGAGAATGGAAACTCAACAAACAAACCAGAAAAAAGATAGATAACTAAACCAAGAATTGAAACTGACCCAACAGGATGACACAAAAAACTCGCACTGATCCCCAATGGATTAACCAATTTGTTATGAAGGTAAATCCTCTTGGCGGACAGAGACGATCCCTCTAGCCCTAGGGTGGGTCTAGTAACAAAAGGACATGCTAAAGTGCTACTTCCTAGTTAATGAATGAAAAAAAGACATGGTAGATTCACCTACCTTGAATCCAACGTTGTCGATGTTGCGGAAAGAGTAGTGGTCTCTCGCTCCTGCCTTGGCAAGTCACAATCTGTTCGCTGTCATGCTCAGATACCTGCACATAGGACAAAGAAAAAGAACAACATCTGACAGAATAGTTTCACTCACAACTATTAGCCAATCAAAGAGGGCTAAACATATCGCATCAAATAAATATCATAACACAATAGTGGAACCAAACAGTAGTCATGTATATTAATGAGTAGAAGGAAGAGTACAACCGATGCTTTGACGTCGCAATCTCATCCAGTGGGGTTCAGACGAAACACGTCTCAACTGTCGGTCAGGGAATTCAGACTCAAGCTCTCTTAGAAGTCATCGAATCGAGCTCTCTCAACACAATCTCTCTTACTCTATCTCCTCTAGAAGCTTAGCTATAATGTAATTCTCTTAGTTCAACTATTCATCTGTTCAGTTATTTTTCTATAATGTGTTCAGCTAGCTTCTACTAAAGGAGATTGTTTCTTATATAGAGGGAAGAGAGGAGGTTTGGATCCCTACAAAGGTGGGAGGGAGTCCTATCCTTTAGGAGAGTTCCAAGGGAGGTGGAAACTAATAACTAAAGGAAGGAGTCTGTTATTGCCTAAATCTACCTCACGCTGAAAGAAGGCAGAGTTCAGGGTAACATCAAACCACGCTTAGTCTAGTAGCTAGCCCTACCAGATCAGGAGAGGGCTCTCTCCGGGTCAATCTCAGCAAAAATAATCAATAGGGCTTGAGATGACTTGAAATAAAGGCTAATTTTAGGCTAGGTATATTAATGAAGGATTTTTATTTTGATTTTGGGGGTTTTGTTGGAATTAAAGGGAAATGCAGTTTTGGGTTCGGGGATAAGGCCTAGTTTTTGCAGAGTTCTAAATGGGGAAAGGAAGGAAATTGTTTTGATGCTTTGGATTGAATGAATCGATAATTCAAACCGGTGACAAGCTGAAGAGCGCAAGAGGCTTTCAAGTATCCTCTTCAAACAGATGAAAACATGGAAAATTAAACAAAACTGAAGGCATAGCAAAGCAATCTAATGAATTCCACCTTTATAACTCATTTGTTTAATTTAAGAAGAAAGGATAAGGGAAATGATACACATAAACATCAATGAAATTACAATCACATAGAGAAACACACCATCAAAACACAGAGCCACATGGATCCCAAAGAGTGTTGCAAACCCTGGTCTATTCCTTTGCCAAAATTGTAGAGATGAAATGTACAATGAAGTGCCAAGCAATCCCAAGTGTCCAACCCTGAAAATGACTGAAGAACTACAAGATATAGACATGCCTAACTCATCCCCATGCTTCTATGGGTCGATCTCATCATTCGAGGAGCTGTTTCAACCATATCTAAACTAAGAACTGGAAAATAGGCAATGAAACAACTTGCCTCTATATGATAGGAAACTGATTCATTCACTTACATTTCACTTTTTGGTGAATGAATCTACTAAGATGAGTAAAAATGCACCAAAATTACATCATGGTCATGAAATTACATCAATTTACATCAAGAGTTACATGAAAAAGTCAAACTAGCCAAAACTAGGTGAAAATCTAAGCTGCTGAGTGAAAAATAGGCCAAATTTCCCAATGCGCCGTGCCTGAAATCTCTATGCGTAGCACAACGTTGAGGCTGATTTTGAGGGCCTTCCCGAAGTCCAAATTGAGTGCAGGATAGCTCGTTGGAAATAAATACCTATCTAATTTCCAACCCAAGTGGAATTTCTGAATTTGGTTTCCAGTTGCCCCTCCAAAAATCCAATCTCCCAACACTGCTTCCTGTGTGTCCAAAAAGTGGCAGAAAGGCCATTTTTGAGGTGTTTTTGACCCTTTAGGCAACCCAGAACTTGTCAAAATTATTAGGTAATGTGTAGGCATGCATAAATTTTCATGAAAAATCCAGAAATGCAAAGTTTTCCTCCAAAGGAGCTGCCAATTATAAGCGGGCGCCAAGTGGCGCTACGCGTCAGGCGGAAAAATATGTGTTTAGGCCAAAAAATCAAAATTGACAAAAATTTTCCCAAATTTCTTGAAATTTGGGTTGAACTTCCACCATCAAGCACTATTCTGGGCCAAAGAAGCTTCAGCCAAAATTTGGAGTCTATCATGCCTTTTACGACGCTTTAGTGCCCTTCTTAGCCTTGCTTTCAGGATCTTGATCCTCGCTTTGAAAACATGATTTCGTGCCCAATAGTGGTTCTTCATGTGCCTGAGCATGTTATTTTCTTTTTTTTCCTTCTCCAATAGCTTCTCAAGATGAATATTGACCCTCTCAAGCCAAGTCTCTCTATCAGCCTGAATCTCCCGCTCAATGGGTGTCATCTCGGTTTGGCTTCTTCGGGCAACTTGCCGGTTCTCACAGATGTTTTGCAACTCCATGATTGTTTTCTGATCTTCTAACTGTTTGTTCCGCTGCTCCAATTAGTTTATGATCCATTGGGCTCTCTGAAATTTGACGGTCAATGTGTCAATCTCTGCCTTTTGCTCCTGAATAGTCTCCCTCAACTTTGAGGTTGGAGAGCTCGAATCCTCATCAATAAGTACGAAATCAGTATCTTGGCCTCCCGAAGGGCCCTCATCCTACATAGGCTTCTTACCTCTGTCCTGTACCTGTACCTGTGCTGCTGATGATGACAACGATACCCCTTCCACCCCAAGTGGAGATAGTACTCGTCGGGCTGCTGCAAATAATACTCTGGTGCCTCTCCGATAAGTAACAAACACTGGCATACTGATAGGCTCTGTCTCGTGACCTTCAGGCTGATGTGAAGGTTCACCTGGCTCATGAAGGTGCTGTGAAGAAATCACGGGAAATGAAATCCTCCCATGAAATACCCTGCAATCCAAGCTGATGTACAACCATGATCTTGATGAGTGCATAGTGATAAATATTGTTGTACTGCTGCTCAGGAGTTTTCTTCTGCACAAGCATGGTCATCCTCTCGATATTCCGGCACATAAAATAAGGTATGTTCATCATCCTCACTCTAGTGAAATGCATCAATAACTTGATGTGGTAGGCATAGAGGCGTGCAAAACCAGCCCTCACAACTGAAATATCTGATAATGAGTTTCATCAGAGGCGCATAGGATTCCTTTAGGAACTGGAATGGGAACACCCTACTGAGCTGCCTCACAAAGCTAGGCCTGATGTATGGTTCATAATGCACTCTATCCACCTGCTGTCTTTTGTTCCACTATTCACCCACATTCGGTATCCTGGTTGCTTGAGAGATGGTTTCCAGTGTCAAAGTGAAATTTACACCAGCAAGAGTTACCTGACCATCATGTAAATGCAATACAAACAAACGAGCCAACTCCTGATGATGATGAATCCTAGCAATCATCTCACAACACTGATAGCATGACTGCTCTCGAAAACATGCCATGGCAAGTGGGCAAGCCTCCAATTGAGTCAAGGAGGTGGGCTCTTCTCTCACATGTTTGCCACCTTTACGAGGCCTTCTAGGTGCATGTAGCTCAGTGGTAGAATCACTATCTCTGTCATAGGATGTATCAGTGTCTGTCTCCATGATGTCCATGCAAGGTGTATGTTTGGCTTATATGAGAGAAAATTGAGAATTTGGTGCTTTGTTTCAATTGCCAAATATGTGTCAAAGGGGAGGGACTGTAGGAGATATAGGGCAGTGGGAAAAATGGGGTTTAATCGAATGATAATTTGCCTTTTAAAAGATTTTGATTTGACAAACTTAGGGACAAGGGACAACCACTGAATTTTTGGGATTCTTGGGGTTTGGGAATTTTTACAAGTGAGATGGGAAAGTGAAAATGATGGGAAATAAAATGATTTATGGATAGGGAAATGGGGCTTAGGAATGAGTGAATTTGAGGATGTAAGGGGATAGGGGATGAACTGTAATGATAGGATTACAATGAGTGAAGGAATAAACAAGGTGGGGAAATGGAGTATTTGGCACCACAATCAATTTTAAAACTCTAAATTCAAAACCCTAAGGGAGCAATTTTTAACAAGGGAATAGGGTTTAAATTTTTTGGCATTTCAACTCTCATATTCAAACTCAATCAACACCAAACATTGTTAATGGAAATTTCAAAGTGTCATAAACTTACTTGGAACCAAGGAGGCCGATTCGTTTTGATGATTGAGGGAAATGGAAACAAATTTTGTGTTTCGGCCCTGTGTGCCACGATAGTGGCCCAGTGCGTCGCACTCCTTGTATGCGTCGCGAAGGTTCAGAAATACACGGTGAAAAATGGCCCTATGCACCGCGTTTGGCTTATGCGCTGCGCCAGTTTCCCAGTGCGCCGCTTTAATTTCCTTTACCACAGTTCGGCCTTCCAAACACTGTTTCGCTCTTCGATGATTTATCTCGGCTCAATGCTATCTCTTGGCATGTAAATGGGTTGTTGAAACACAAAAATATCTTTTATGCCAAAGACTTTGATTTTTAATTTGAAAAAACCCACTTTGTAATGTTTGAATTTTGACACTTCTTAAATAAGCTCTGTTTTGTTTCCTTTGTGTTTTTTGGACTGATGATGAACCTCTTGTCTGTCTTTGGAGGGATAGCTGGCATAGGATTTTGGAAAAGGTGACCAAGGTTGCGCCTGAATAACTTTACAAATGAAAAACTTTGAAATTACACTGCATTTATTACAAAAATGATAAAATGGACAATTTTTCTTCAAAACAGAGTTTTGAAGAAAAATCATTATCAAGCATTATGATGATAAAATGTTTTGCGATGAAAACCTATTTTGAACCTCCCTCATGTGCTTGCTGACATTATTAGGCATTCTGAAGACTAAATTAACGAAACCCTAGACCTAATGAGACTAAAAACCCTAAAATGACTCTTTGCTAACCAAGAGACCAAACATGACTATAAATGACTGATAAACCGACACAAACCAGCAGGTACATGACATGAGGGATATGAGTAACAAGACCCTACCGTCAGATGATCCATGCTCCTAATGGAATGCAACTGACTGAATTGAATGAGACACGTAAAATGAAATGCAACAAGAGAAATTTGATCTCTGACGGAGGGATGAAGATACCGAATCTAACATTGGCTCCAATGGGGATGGTAGCTCCTTGGAGGTGCCAAGAACTACAGATTTCTGGGAGAGTAGGCAATGCCTTCGTCCATTGGGCTATGGAGTCCATAACTTCGACAATTCAACACAAGACTCTTGAATCATGTTATTCACTGAAAATATACACAAACTGACTCAATTTTGAAACCAAAATAACTAGAAAACTTGACTCGACAAACTCAAACCAAATCTGAAATCAATCTTCAGAGTTATAACCTTCACCTCAGGCCACAAACTGAAGAAAAGATCACAGCACACACTTGCAATGAAATTGAAATAAACGGTATGTACAGTGACAATGTAATCAACAGAAAATATTTCAGAAATGATACCTCTTGAGCAGCCGACCATTGACCGACCCTCCTAGACAATCTTCCCCATTCATCTCTTTCAGAAGAAAAACATTCTCACCCCGATATGCAGCAATTTTAAAGGGTCCTTTCCAGAGATTTTCGAACTTACCATGCTTACCCTTTTCCTCATTTCTTGCATCCCATTTCAACACCACTTCTTCCAATTGAAACTTGTCCGCTTTGGCTTTTCTGTCATATATTTTCTTAATTATCTCTTGCAGCTTGAATGTGTTTTGAAAAAATTCTTCTCTCGTCTGCTGCAAATGGATCATTTGATTTATTCTTCTTTGCATATGATCATCTTCACTGCCAGCTTCCTGCAGAAGTTTGACCATTGAAACTGGGAGAGAGATAGGAAACACCGTATCAACTCCATATACTAGCTCAAAAGGGGACATACCAATGGATTTCTTCTGACTCACTCGATCTGCCCAAAGTGCATTGACCAACTTCTTATGCCAACTTTTCTTGTTTATTTCCAACAACTTTTTAATGATGTTGACCAAAGATTTGTTGGAAGACTCTGCGAATCCGTTGCCTTGCGGATGATAAGCGGTTGAGTGTCCCAAAATGATGTGATACTTGTTAAAAAACTCAATCATCCTTTTTGATTTTAAAGCTGATGCGTTATCAATAATTAACTTATTTGGGCAACCAAAACGAGACAAAATATTATTCTCAAGAAATGAAATTATTACTGAATCTGTAGCTTGCCTGGTGAGAATTTCTTCAATCCATTTCGTGAAATAATCTGTCACTGTGAGGATCCACCTATGCTGAGCTGAAGAAGTAGGATGGATCTCGCCAATGAAATCCAAACCCCACTTCTGAAAAGGAGCACTTACCTCAATGAGCTTAAGTGGCAAAGGCTGCAATTTATTCCTCCCTTCAAAATCTGACATTCATGACAGCTTTTGACAGTCTTATACACATCAGCAAAAAGTGTCGGCCAATAATATCCCACTCTCAAAATTTTGTTGGCCATTGTTTTCCAAAAAAGGTGACCCCCGCAATCTCCCTTATGAAAATCCTCCATAACCTGCTTTGCTTCTTCTTCAACCAAACAATTCAGCAAAACACCACCAGGATCTTTCCAATAGAGTGAATTATTCAAAATACAGAACTTAGCAGCCTTCAATTTTAGAGTTCTACTTTTGTTTCTAGCCATGTCGGGCGGTGGTGAAAAATTTTGAAGCACATATACAATATCTGAATACCAAGGAGAAAGCACAAATATTTATGATACCTGAAATGATGAACTTTCCTCATTCTCATCGGACATAGCAACAATGAGATTAATGTCCAAGGCATGCAAATTTAATTCAGCCATTAGCTTAGCCAGACCTTGTCCTTTGATAAGCTTTGTAGGCTTTATCTCCACATCATACTCCAATAAGGCAGCAATCCATTTGCCCCGTCTCCCTTCTGGATCTGTTTGCACTAAAACATCCTTAACAGCAGCATTATGAACATAAGCAAGAATATGAGAATGCAGAATATATACTCAAAAATCTTTCAACGCTTTCACTAAAGAAAGAGCTTGCTTTTCAATGATGTTATACTTTAAGGCTGCATCTCTTATGGTTCGGCTGAAAAAAGAAATTGGTTTTTCATGCTCATCTCTTTTCTGCATCAATAGTGCTGCCATAGTATGCTCCAAAGCAAATGAAAACAAAATAAAATCCTGAGTATAATCCAGGTTGATCAAAACCGGAGCTGAAGAAAGAACCAACTTCACTAAATTGAAAGATTTTACCGCCTCATCGGTCCACTTCACCACATTGTATTTCTTAAGCATGTTTGTAATCTCTCTTAGATGTTCGGCAAGATTAGACACAAAGTGGCATAAGAAATTCATCTTACCATTGAAGGATTGGATCTCCTTTTTGTTTCGGGGAAGATCAATTTGCTGAATAGCTTCTACTTGAGCTGGGTCAATACAGATGCCATCCTTTGATATTATGTGCCCAAGAAGTTTTCCCTCATCCATGGCAAAAAAAATCTTCTTCGGATTGAGTGACACACCATACTTTCTACATCGCTGAAAAACAATCTTCAAATGGTAAAGGTGCTCTTCATCAGAATTTGAAAAGACTGTCAGATCATCAAGATACACAACTAGAAAAACATCCTTCTCATTTGCAAATGCCATATCCATTGCTCGCTGAAATGTCGCACCAACATTCTTTAAACCGAAAGGCATTTTAGCATAATGGAAAGTTCCCCACGGGGTGGTGAATGCTGTTTTGTCTCTGTCATCCTCATGGACCAGAATTTGGTTATACTTGGAATAACCATCGAGTAGCGACATACGAGATGCTCCAACTACTCGCTGAAGTATGTGATCCATTTTAGGCAATGGATAATTATCTTTCAAAGAAACTTTATTCAGATTCCTAAAATCAATGCAAAAACGAATCTCACCTGTCTTCTTGCGTACAAGCACCAAATTGGAAATCCAATCTGAAAATATTATAGGAACAATGATACCAGCTTTGTACAATCTATTCACTTCCTTTTCAATTGAAGGCAACAACTTTGGATTTATCCTTCTCAACTTCTGCCTGAAGGGCTTTTGATTTGGCTTAATAGGAATGGTGTGCTGAATTATATTGGTATCATATGTCTTCAAATCTGAATAGTCCCAAGCAAACACATCAGCAAAAGAAGACAATAAACTAACATATTTTGCTTTTACCTCCGGTGACAATGCTTTGGACAATTTCACCATCCTTGGATTTTCTGCTGATCCAATGTTCACATCTTCAAGTCCCTTTTCGGTTGGCCGCAAGGTTGGTTTTTTAGCAACATCATCTTGATCAAAGAGCTCCTCTAAAGGTATCAAGCCTTTAGGAATGACATTATCTTTCAGCTGCAAAAATTCCATCTGATTTACTTGCACATCAGCCTCACCATCATCATGCTCCATATCAATTGAAGTGTCTTTGAATTTGCCTTCATTTTGCAGAAATTCATCAATCTCATCATCATTTTGGAATACTTGCCAATAACTTTGATTGTCCGGGACAGTCGGACGATGTTTAACATGAATTTCAAATTTGTTACTTGAGTTCATAGGAATCTTCAAATTACTTGCTGCCTGTGCAAGTGCATCTGCAATACCATTCTGAATACAAGGAACAAAAATCAAAGTATAGTCTGAAAACAATTTCAAGATATCAAGAAAAAAATTTCGATAAGCCCGCATTCGAGGATGCTTAGCTTGGTATTCACCTTTCACTTGCTTAATTACCAACTCGGAGTCGCCATAGACTGTAATCCTCTTAGCATTCAACTTTCTAAGAATTTTCAGACTAGCAATCAAAGCTTCGTATTCTTCCTCATTATTCGAACAATCAAAAGCTAATTTATAAGAACAGACCCTTACATTGCTCGGTACCTTGTTTGGGGCGGAAAAAGGGCTGCGTACCCAAATGCCAATTCTAGAACCATCACTTCCTACTGCACCATCAAAATCCATGGTCCACAAACCATCTTCTTCTTCTTCCAAGTGCTAAAATTCCGTTTTCTCTGTTATTTTTTCTTGCTGTCCATCAACTTTTTTCTGCTATCGGAAGGCTGATTGCTCAGCGGAACTCTCAAGTTCTTGTCTCTCTTTCTTTATGACCTCTCTGAAATTCTCAGTGATTTATAGAATATCTTCTACTTCAACTAACTGACTATTTACATCATTGAAACTATCTGAATACAAAACAAAAGACTCTAAATCTGTATGTACATAATTTATTGGATGATTTATCGGTTTCTCATTGCTGGTGATCATATACTTCATCTTTTTCTCCCGATACAATTTTCTCATCTGAACAAACACAGGAATGGTAGCATAGGAGAAATCAAGCTGCAATGTTCCCTTCAATTTCTCTCCCCAAGATCTGGAAAGAAGCATGCCAAATCTAGGAGGAATATCCACCACAACCACATCCATCAAAACATTCTTAGTCGGAATCTGATCTAAGCTAACCACCAAATATTTGATAAGCCCAATGCATCTTACTCTACTGGAATCGAAAGAGTAAAGATCATGATACTTCCTAGTGATGTCCAATCCCAATTTCTCCATGATTTCTCTCGGCATGAGATTATGAGATGCTCCGGAATCAAACATGGCATTATGTAACACAAAATCATGCAATCTAAGACTGATATAAAAAGGAGGCACATCACTATCTGGAGACTCACCATCCAATGCTGGTCCAAATATCAACTCAGGTTGATTATCTTCCACATTCACCATATCATACATTGGATCGAAATTCAAAATTTTAGATACCTGACCCTTATAGCTACTATTCTTCATCAATTCAGTCAAAGGAATGGAAATTTTTAACTTAGCAATTTCACTCTCTAAGTTAAAAACTGAAGTTTTTTCTACCTCTTTGGCTGGAACATCCTTCTTTTCAACTTTCTCCCTCGATACAATTGGCTAATTAGATCTTTCATTTGCTGATGGGGATTTTCTAGTAGTGGGATCAGCTATCTCTTTTCCCTTCTTTTGTGCAACGGGTGAATCATTCTTTGGTGTTGAAACTTCCTTTATTTTTTGGATTGGATTGATAGGCACATCTCTGTTTCTAAGTGAATATTGACACTGCTAGGTGGACAAAGCATTCATATAACCTCTCTGATACTCATCTGACTCCTCTGCATGAGCTGTCTCATTTGCCAAAATGAAATCCTTGTCTTTTTGTACAACTGAGTTTTCTGCATACTCCTCATCTTCAGTGATAAAAGTTGGCAAATCATCAAGTGTAAAGAAGTGATTCTCTTCCCCTATTACATTATCTTCATCATCTGATTCCGGACCAACAAAATTCTGTTGTAAAGGTGTATTTACCTGCTGCTGTACTGCTGGTTCTTGTGCTCGCTGCTCTCGTTGTTTGATCCTGAATTGGGGTTGCTGCTGACCATGGAAGTTAGGATTTATAATCTGTGGTTTAGGCTTATCAAGTGTCAATCTTTCAATCATCTTTTCCACCTTGCAGAGTACTTGATCTAAAGTAGAAGCCTCTTCCTTTATTGCGACTTTTTATTGCTTTCAATCTAGCTCTCTTGTCATTCAAAATAGCTTCGACACTCACTTCAATTTTCTGCATATCCTCCAAAGTGGTCGGATCTCTTTCTCTTAATTGATAGGCCATGTCTGGATCAAAACCATCCGGAAAATTTAGCAAAGCCGACCTCCTAGATGGCCTTAAATCATCAGGAATTGCATTGTAAACCGCATTGAATCTAATACAATAATCTTGGACAGACTCACCAACGTTCCGCTTGATCTTGGTATATTCAGAAGTGATCTGAAGAGGATCTTTCTTTACTTCCCATCGATCCAAGAATTGTCTCTGAAGCTCAGCCAATGTAGCAATACTCCTAGGCTGCAAAGCTCTGAACCATTTTCTTACTTCACCTCCAAAGGTTTGCACTAATAATCTCATGGTCACATTTTCTGCATCAATTTCATGAAGGTCAAAGAAATCTGCCATTCTATCCACATGCTACTGAGCAGGAACACTTTGAGGAGTACCATCAAACAATGGAATCTTACTTTGATAATCAGCGGGCATGTCATCCAAGTTTTGAGGCAACACAAGAGGTGCAAATTGGGCAGCCATTTCTCTTGGTGGATTTACAATTGGATTTGGAAATATGGGAGGAGTTGGAGCAGTTGATGTATGAGGTGTATGTGGAGGTGAAACTACTGTAGATTGTTGATCAGAAATGGATGGTTGCATGTGAATGGTAGGAACGAAATGAGGCTCGGTATGAACTTGTGAATCGGAAGTAACTACTGATGGCCCAAGAGTTTCGGATGCAGACTCTATAAACTCAGGAATGTTTGTTGCCACAATGGAATTTTGAATATTCAAGATGTAACTGTCAATGGATCTATTAGCTTGTTCAATTTCAAGATACTTGATAAACTTGGGATTTATGACAGTAGAACCAATAACAGTTTCAGACTTCGTCTCAAACAACGACAACTCAAATTGTTCATCAAATTCAAGATCTTCAAGGTATTCAAACACATCAGGACATGAATGAGATTTAAACAGGGGAATCACAGGACTTTCTCGACGAAGGATTCTTGAAATCAGATTGGGATTTTCATACACTAGAGGTGGATTGGGATCCGTATTTTCTCTAGTATGTCTTCTGGAAGCCAGTGTGTTGAATTATTTTCAAAAATCAAAGGGACAAAACCAACTTTTTCAGCTTGAAAAATTCTAGACTCATCACCCAAAAGTCCAGAACGATATGATGTACTGGGGGCAATTTACAAGTCAGGTGTCACGTTTACAAACTAGACTAGAGATTAACTGAAGCAGAGTTTATCTACTTTCGCTAATGCAAAGCAAGAGCGTTTCGAAGGCTTCCTGGCATAAATTCAGGCTCCGTCTGTAGCTTATAAAACAAATAACACTAACAAGCAAACCATTTCTTCCCTAGTATGGTCGCCACTATGTTATTGCCTAAATCTACCTCAGGCTGAAAGAAGGCAGAGTTCAAGGTAGCATCAAACCACGCTCAGTCTGGTAGCTAGCCCTACCAGATCAGGAGAGGGCTCTCTCTGGGTCAATCTCAGCAAAAATAATCAATAGGGCTTGAGATGACTTGAAATAAAGGCTAATTTTAGGCTAGGTATATAGATGAAGGAGTTTGATTTTGATTTTGCGGGTTTTGTTGGAATCAAAGGGAAAGGCAATTTTGGGTTCGGGGATAAGGCCTAGTTTTTGCAGAGTTCTGAATGGGGCAAGGAAGGTAATTGTTTTGATGCTTTGGATTGAATGAATGGATAGTTCAGACTGGTGAGGAGCTGAAGAGGGAAATAGGCTTTCAATTATCCTCTTCAAACAGATGAAAACATGGAAAATTAAACAAAACCGAAGGCAGAGCAAAGCAATCTAATGAATTCCACCTTTATAACTCATTTGTTTAATTTAAGAAGAAAGGAGAAGGGAAATGATACACATAAACATCAATGAACTTAAAATCACATAGAGAAACAAACCATCAAAACACAGAGCCACATGGATCCCAAAGAGTGCTTCAAACCTTGGTCTATTCCTTTGTCAAAATTGCAGAGCTGAAATGTATAGTGAAGTGCCAAGCAATACCAAGTGTCCAACCCTGAAAATGACTGAAGAACTACAAGATATAGAAATGCCTAACTCATCCCCATGCCTCTAGGGGTCGAGATCATCATTATAGGAGCTGTTTCAACCATATCTAAACTAAGAACTGGAAAATAGGCAATGAAACAACTTGCTTCTATATGATAGGAGACTGATTCATTCACTTACATTTCACTTTTTGGTGAATGAATCTACTAAGATGAGTAAAAATGCGCCAAAATTACATCATGGTCATGAAATTACATCAATTTACATCAAGAGTTACATGAAAAATTCAAACTAGCCAAAACTAGGTGAAAATCTAAGCTGCCGAGTGAAAAATAGGCCAAATTTCCCAATGTGTCGCGCCTGAAATCTCTATGTGTAGCACAACGTTGAGGCTGATTTTGAGAGCCTTCCCGAAGTCCAAATTGAGTGCAGGATAGCTCGTTGGAAATACCTACCTATCTAATTTCCAACCCAAGTGGAATTTCTGAATTTGGTTTCCATTTGCCCCTCCAAAAATCCAATCTCCCAACACTGCTTCCTGTGTGTCCAAAAAGTGGCAGAAAGGCCATTTTTGAGGTGTTTTTGACCCTTTAGGCAACCCATAACTTGTCAAAATTCTTAGGTAATGTGTAGGCATGAATAATTTTTCATGAAAAATCCATAAATGCAAAGCTTTCCTCCAAAGGAGCTACCAATTATAAGCGCACACCAAGTGGCGCTACGCATCGGGCGGAAAAATCTGTGTTTAGGCCAAAAAAATCAAAATTGACAAAAAGTTTCCCAAATTTCTTGAAATTTGGGCTGAATTTCCACCATCAAGCACTATGCTATGCCAAAGAAGCTTCGACCAAAATTTGGAGTCTATCATGCCTTTTACGACGCTTTAGTGCCCTTCTTAGCCTTGCTTTCAGGATCTTGATCCTCGCTTTGCAAACATGATTTCGTGCCCAATAGTGGTTGTTCATGTGCCTGAGCATGTTATTTTCTTTGTTTTCCTTCTCCAACAGCTTCTCAAGATGAATATTGACCCTATCAAGCCAAGTCTCTCTATCAGCCTCAATCTCCTGCTCAATGGGTGTCATCTCGGTTTGGCTTCTTCGGGCAGCTTGCCGGTTCTCACGGATGTTTTGCAACTCCATGATTGTTTTCTGATATTCTAACTGTTTGTTCCACTGCTCCAAGTAGTTTATGATCCATTGGGCTCTCTGCAATTTGACGGTCAATGTGTCAATCTCCGCCTTCTGCTTCTGAATAGTCTCCCTCAACTTTGAGGTTGGAGAGCTCGAATCCTCATCAATAAGTACGAAATCAGTATCTTGGCCTTCCGAAGGGCCCTCATCCTGCATAGGCCTCTTACCTCTATCCTGTACCTATACCTGTGCTGCTGATGACGGCAACGAGACCCCTTCCACCCCAAGTGGAGATAGTAGTCGTCGGGCTGCTGCAAATAATACTTTGGTGCCTCTCCGATAAGTAACAAACACTGGCATACTGATAGGCTTTGTCTCGTGACCTTCAGGCTGATGTGAAGGTTCACCTGGCTCATGAACGACCTCCGGAGGAACCTAAGGTGCTGTGAAGAAATCACGGGAAATGAAATCCTCCCATGAAATGCCATGCAATCCAAGTTGATGTACAACCACAATCTTGATGAGTGCATAGTGATAAATACTGTTGTACTGCTGCTCAGGATTTTTCTTCTGCACAAGCATGGTCATCCTCTCGATATTTCTACACATAAAATAAGGTATGTTCATCATCCTCACTCTAGTGAAATGCATCAATAACCTGATGTGGTAGGCATAGAGGCGTGAAAACCGGCCCTCACAACTGAAATATCTGATAATGAGTTTCATCAGAGGCGGATAGGATTCCTTCAGGAACCGGAATGGGAACACCCTGCTGAGATGCCTCAAAAAGCTAGGCTTGATGTATGGTTCATAATGCACTCTATCCACCTACTATCTTTTTTTCCACTATTCACCCACATTCGGTATCCCGGTTGCTTGAGAGATGGTTTCCGGTGTCAAAGTGAAATTTACACCAGCAAGAGTTACCTGACCATCATGTAAATGCAGTACAAAAAAACGAGCCAACTCATGATGATGATGAATGCTAGCAATCATCTCACAATACTGATAGCATGAATGCTCTAGAAAACATGCCATGGCAAGTGGGCAAGCCTCCAATTGAGTCAAGGAGGTGGGCTCTTCTCTCACATGTTTGCCACCTTTACGAGGCCTTCTAGGTGCATGTAGCTCAGTGGTAGAATCACTATCTCTGTCATAGGATGTATCAGTGTCTGTCTCCATGATGTCCATGCAAGGTGTATGTTTGGCTTATATGGGAGAAAAATGAGAATTTGGTGCTTTGTTTCAATTGCCAAATATGTGTCAAAGGGGAGGGACTGTAGGAGATATAGGGCAGTGGGAACAATGGGGTTTCATCGAATGATAATTTTCCTTTTGAAAGCTTTTGATTTGAAAAAATTAGGGACAATGGACAACCACTGAATTTTTGGGATTCTTGGGGTTTGGGAATTTTTACAAGTGAGATGGGAAAGTGAAAATGATGGGAAATGAAATGATTTATGGATAGGGAAATGGGGCTTAGGAATGAGTGAATTTGAGGATGTAAGGGGATAGGGGATGAACTGTAATGATAGGATTACAGTGAGGGAAGGAATAAACAAGGTGGGGAAATGGAGTATTTGGCACCACAATCAATTTTAAAACTCTAAATTAAAAACCCTAAGGGAGCAATTTTTAACAAGAGAATAGGGTTTAAATTTTTTGGCATTCCAACTCTCATATTCAAACTCAATCAACACCAAACATTGTTAATGGAAATTTCAAAGTCTCATAAACTTACTTGGAACCAAGGAGGCCGATTCGTTTTGATGATTGAGGGAAATGGCAACAAATTTTGTGTTTCGGCCCTGTGCACCGCGACAGTGGCCCAGTGCGTCGCGCTCCTTGTATGCGCCGCGCAGGTTCAGAAATACACAGTGAAAAATGGCCCTATGCGCCCTGTTTGGCTTATGCATTGTGCTATTTGCGTAGTGCACCGTGACAATTGCCTTTACCATAGTTCGGCCTTCCAAACACTGTTTCGCTCTTCCACGATTTAACTCGGCTCAATGCTATCTCTTGGCATGTAAATGGGTTGTTGAAACACAAAAATATCTTTTATGCCAAATACTTTGATTTTTAATTTGAAAAAACCCACTTTGTAATGTTTGAATTTTGACACTTCTTAAATAAGCTCTGTTTTGTTTCCTTTGTGTTTTTTGGACTGATGATGAACCTCTTGTCTGTCTTTGGAGGGATAGCTGGCATAGGATTTTGGAAAAGGTGACCAAGGCTACGCCTGAAGAACTTTACAACTGAAAAACTTTGAAATTACACTGCATTTATTACAAAAAGGATAAAATGGACAATTTTTCTTCAAAACAGAGTTTTGAAGAAAAATCATTATCAAGCATTATGATGATAAAAAATTTTGCGATGAAAACCTATTTCGAACCTCCCTCATGTGCCTGCTGACATTATTAGACATTCTGAAGACTAAATTAACGAAACCCTAGACCTAATGAGACTAAAAACCCTAAAATGACTCTTTGATAACCAAGAGACCAAACATGATTGTAAATGACTGATAAACCGACACAGACCAGCAGGTACATGACATGAGGGATATGAGTAACAAGACCCTACCGTCATATGATCCATGCTCCTAATGGAATGCAGCTGACTGAACTGAATGAGACACCTAAAATGAAATGAAACAAGAGAAATTTGATCTCTGACAGAGGGATGAATATACGGACTCTAACAGAGTCCATGGTTGTTTCAGTTCAACCACTCCCAATGACCCATCCCCGAGGTGGTTGGAATGGAACCTCTGCCTCTATTTTTAAAAAAAGCTCCATAAAAATCTTGGCGCGGGTGTCTAATTAGTATAGAGTGCCAAGTGGCATGGGCTCAGTTTTAAATTTCCTGGTCAGCGCGAGGATATAATGGGCTACTCACACCAAGGAAAAAATAGGGATTTTCACAGCTCTGCTTAGGGAAATGTCAACAAGAATAATGTTGTTTTCATCAAAAGGGATGCAAGGATGGTATTTGCAAAGCATGAAACTATGTATTGGTCACAGAAATGACCCTCCAATGTGTGAGTTGGGGATTTCATGGATAGTGAAAAAATGTTGTGTAACAACTAGGCATGCACAGTGGCAAGTTGACTGTTCAATGGAATTTTCTTCAACATATGGTTGGATGCCAATTGGAACGATGGGATTGGTTTTTTTTTGGCAGTATTTGATTGGTTGGGCTTGTGGTCAACAACATGCTGCCAAGTGGCCCAACTAGAGGCCACCACGTGGCAGCACAGGAGGCCACAAAATATTTGGCTAAGTCTGAATGGAGCAAGTGGGGGTTGAACCCATGATCAACTAACACCAAACGTTGAGCCAAATTGTTGTGCTACCACACATGTTGCTTAACCATATATGAAGTCCACTTGGTTTTATATTAATGTCGTTTCCGCAATGAGGGGAGAGGGTCAGGGTCTAGCCCCAACCCTGGTCACCGCTGGAGGCAGGACCACGGGCAGGAGGCTAGCCCTGTGCCCTCTCTTGTAACCATAACCATAATATATTACATTAACCACTGGGAATGTGACCACGCCATCTGAGACCGCCAATCGGAGCCTTAACCACCAGAGGAAACCATCAACATTAACCATGAATCTGACATATGTGCCTAGAACCAAAGTTAAGTCTGGTGGTTAGCCTAACCGTCGGTGCATATTATAAAAATATTTTGATTGAACCATATTGTATATGGTTAGAAATCCAAGTTTTAGGCATCATTAGGAAAATTAGTGCGACGACAATTTCGCCCGATTTTCGGCAAAATCGACGCTCAGGTAGCAAAAATTTGGGCATATTTGTAGGATGGTGTCGAATTTTGAGGAATTTGTGGAATGAATAGTGGAGCTATACATGCGTTTTTGGGAATTCTGGAGCTGATGGAATAGGTTTTAGAATTTTTTGAGCATTAAAAACACATGTAATCACACTTTTGAGCATAATAGAAGAGGGCGAGCCATTGGAAGCTGGACCAAGGAGACGTAGCCCAAGCGGGGTGAACTCCTTCATCATATTTTGTTGTGTGATTTTTTATGGTGATGTTCATGTCAGATATATGTTGTTGTTCAGCCTTTTATTCATGTTAATTTACTCATGAAATTCACATAAAAACACATAATAACTCATGTTAAACTTGCAATTAACCTCATCATCCTCAAGCACTTCCTTTAAATTATGAATTGGATCTTAGCACAACAAAACTAATATTCCCATTTAGATCGAGTTGGTATCAGAGCACTAGGTTTACTTGTGCAAAGAGGATTTAATTTGTTTTAAAAGTGTTTAAATGATTACAATGTTGAAGCTCAAGAGAGAAGAAGGCAAGCTTGTGGGTGTAGGTTCTCTAGTTGGAGCTAGGAGAATGAGGGCAAGGTTGCCACAATTTCCACCACAATATTCACCTCCACTTGCAGTAGAAGCTTCAGTAAGAATGTCTCATGAAGGAGGAATTAATAACATGTCATAGGATGAGAAGGCTTTCTTTGACATGACAGATATGGTGAACGTCCTCTATGAAGAGAGGAACACAAGGTTGCGGGGTGAAAGCTCCAGGCCTCCAAGAGGAATGGGTTCTCCAAAAGGAGGAGGTAATGGAAATGGTGATAAGCCACCATCTACTCCACCATCATCCTTACCACCATATTCACCTTCATATTCATCCTCTTCCACTACTACAACCCTTACACATACTCATCAACATACCTCAAAATGAATTGGTAAACAACCCTAGTTAAAACTTGATATCAAATTTGAGCTGCCTATGTATAATGGTGAAGTGAATGCAGAGAAGCTAGATAATTGGGTTCATCAGCTGGAGGTCTATTGCAAAATTCAAAACCTTCAAGATGACGATACAAAGATACATCTAGCTTCCTTGATACTGGAGGGTGCAACACTAGTATGGTGGGAATCCAAGACACAATATGAGATTAAAAAACATGGTAAGATCTCACTCTCTTGGTCTAATTTAATTGTTGCAATTAAAAGAAAATTTTACCCTCTAGCATATATTCAAAAATCCATCATGAATTGGTAGAACTTCAGACAGCTTAAGGGTCAAAGTGTGCAAGATTACACCCAAGAATTTATAAAAAGAGCTCTTATGTTAGGTGTTGATTTTCATTCACAAGACACATTTCTGAAGTATATAGGGGGTTTACATAGCTACCTAATGCATACTATCCTTATGTTCAATCCCACTAGCCTAAATGAGGTTTGTGTGCAAACCACCCACCTTGAGGCAAGAGGGGAAAATATTCCAGAAGAGGGTAAAAAGAAGCCTATTTAAGGGTCGAGAGAAAGGAAAGGGTTTCAAAGGAAAGGGAAATAAAAATGCATCCATTAAAAATGAAGGAGATAAAATGACATGCAAGCATTGTTCCAAAGAGGATCATGATGAATACCACTGTTGGAAGCTTCATCCAGAGATGAGGCCCAATAAATTCAAAAACAAAGGGAAAAAAAATACAGCTCCAACCACTCAACAGGATTTGGGATCCGACTCGGGTGATGAAACTAAAATTACAACCATGGGTATGAAGGGACAATAATACATTTCTAGCACTAGTTCATCAAATTTTCACACTAGTACTCCAAATGAAGAAACAAGAATTGAATTATTTCATGTGAGGGTTATATCAAAACATACAAAAATAAACACACTATTTGATAGTGGGTCTCAAGAAAACTTGATATATGAAGACTTGGTCAAGAAAATTAATATTGAACCCATTCCTCATAACAAACCATATCCATTGGGTTGGATATGCAAGAGCACAAATTTGCAGGTTACAAGGAAGTGTATTCGTCGATTTGCAATCACAACAAACTTCATTGACGAAGTTGAATTAGATGTTGTACCGCTTGATATTTCAGGATTTTTTTTGGGTAGTCCTTACCTCTATGATAGAAAATCTATCTTCTATCGCCATGAAAACAAGTACCACTTGTTCAAAAATGGTGTGGAGTATATTGTGAGAGCTCATCACAAGAAACTAAATCTTGTAATAGTTAAGTAGGGAATATGAAAAGACTAGTGAATTCAAGCAAGAATTTTGTGCTTCTTATGATTAAACCAAAGAATGATGTTGATTATGAATCATTCAAAGGTTGTGATCCAAAGTTTAAATATGATTTGATTGAAGTGGTTCATCAAAATAATGAGATGTTTCAGGAGCAAAAGGGGTTACCTCCCAAGAGGGGAATCTAGCATGAGATACAGTTGCAGCAAGATTGTCCTCTTCTTAACATTGGTAGGTATAAGATGTCAGTGACGGAGAGTGATGAAATAAAAAAGCAAATCCAAGAGTTTTTGGACAAAGGAATCATCCAACCAAGTACTTCACCATGCGGGTCACCTATTTTGTTGGTGCCAAAGAAGGATGTAACATGGCGCATGTGTGTATATTTATGTGCATTGAACAATATTATGGTAAAGAACTTGTATCTAATTCCTATAATAGATTATTTACTTTATCAATTGAAACATGCAAATTATTTACTAATTTTGACTTAAGGAGTGGCTACCATCAAATTATAATTTTTGAAGGAGACATTTGGAAGACGTCAGACAAAACAAAGCAAGGTTTGTTTGAATGGATTGTTATGCATTTTTGTTTATGTAATGCTCCTTCTACCTTCATGCGTGTGATGAATGATGTATTAAGGCCATTTCTTAATGATTTTTTCATCGTCTTCTTAGATAATATCTTAATTTCCAGTAAATCACTTAATGAACATGTCATGTATGTAAGAAAAGTACTTGATGTGTTAAGGAAAGAACAGTTATTTTTTAAGATGTCAAAATGTGAGTTCGGTAAAACTTCTTTGGCATACTTGGGGGATATTGTTGGAGGAGGTGAGTTGAGGATATACCCCTCTAAGGTTGAGGTCATTTTGAATTGGCCAACACCCAAGTCATTCACTGAGGTAATAAGTTTTTTGGGAGCAACCCAATATTGGAGGAACTTTATTGCTAACTTCTCTTTTATCGTGGCTCCTTTGCATGCATTGACTAGTGTGAAAAAGGTCTTCCAGTGGTAAGGAAAGAAGTAAAAATAATTTGATGCTTTGAAATAAAAGATCATTTCAGCCCCAATACTTCCATTATCGGACTTGAGACAACCCTTTGAGATTCAAACTGATGCAAACGACTATGCCATGGATGCAGTCCTTATGCAACATGGTAAGCCCATTTCATTTCATTCAGAAACTTTTAATGGTTCAGTGCTTAACTATCCTACTTATGACAAGGATCTTTATGCATTGGTTCAAAGTGTGAAAAAGTGGAAACGCTACTTGATGGGAAAAGAAACCATCATACACATCGACCACCAACCATTGCAATATTTGAAATCACAAACTAAGTTGCAGCAGTCAAGGCACTTTTGATGGATGGGTTTCTTACAAAAATTCCACTTGGTCATCAGGTATAAGAAATTTATTTACAACAAGGTTGTTGATATGCTTTCTAGGCCTATTATTAGTGCAACTACTTTACTCAAGCATAATTCAGTTTTGCATGAAAGTTATGTTGAGAAATATGCACGTGATAATGACTTTCAAGATTTGTATGCAAGCTCGAGTCAAGGAAACCAAGTAGAGGAATTGGATTACCATGTACATAATAAATTTTTTTATCATTTGGGCAAGCTTTATATTCCACAGTGGGAGAGAGTGAATGTCATAAGGGAAGCACATACTTCTCTAACTGCTAGACATTTCGGTGTAAGCAAAAGAGTGGCACATCTTCAGAGGTATTTTTTTTGGACTCGTGTGCTTGAAAGTTTGTCACGTATCATTAAAGGTTGTACATTATGTGTAGTCGGTAAGCCTAGCAATAGGAAGTTAGGATTGTACACACCACTTATTGTACCTTCACGTCCGTGGGAGAGTGTTTCTATGGATTTTGTAGGAGGTATTCCTTTGTCAAAAAGACGTCATGATTATTTGTATTTAGTTGTGGATAGGTTCAACAAGATGTGTATACTAATGCCATGTAAAAATAAAATCACAGTTGAACAAACAACTCACTTATTCTTTCAACATGTTTGGGTTCATTTTGGTTTGCCCACATCCATTGTTAGTGATCGTGATTCTTGATTTGTCTAGAATTTTTTGTCAAGTTTGTGGGACTTGATGGACACCAAGTTTAAGAGTACGACCTTTCATCCACAAACATATGGTCAAACTGAGGTGGTCAATTGAACATTCATACATCTTCTTCAAGGATATTGTAGTAAGCATCCTAAGATGTGGGATGAAAACTTGCACTACATTCAGCATGCTTACAGCCATGCAAAAAACTCCTCTACACAAACATCAACATTTGAGTCATGTCTTGGATACTTGCCTATATCACCATTGGATTTCATTTTTGGGAAGGATGTTGCTATTGATGGCCATAGAGACATAGACAAATCCAAGAATTTCATAGATCAAATCCAATTGATACATCAAACAGTTCAAGATCAGCTTGAAAAGAGCCAAGGCAAGTACAATGCAAGGCGCGACAAGCATCGTGTAGATCACAAGTTCCAAGATGGTGATGAAGTTTGGCTTCACATTAGAAAAGAGAGGCTTCAAGGGGAAGGTTAAAAACTTAAACCAATATGTTATGGTCCTTTCAGAAATTTGGAAAATATTGGTGAAAATTCCTTCAAGTTAGATTTGTTGTCATACATGCAACTTTACTTTATTGTTAATGTTGAGAACTTGAGGTTGTATGAGCCTCCATTAATTGAAGATCAAGGAGAATAGGTTCACATTCCTTATATTGAAGACTTTTCTCCTGAATACCTTGATGAGCTTCAGCAAGACACCATTCTTGACAGAAGAACAAGGACATCAAAAAGAGGGAGTGTCAACTACCTTCGTGTGGGGCTCAAAGGCACAAATCCTTCTAAGGCCAAATGGATCAAGATTGGAAAGGTGAGGGAATTGTACCCTCATCTATTGAACAATTGAAAGTGATATTTTGGGGTCCAAAATCTTCCAGTGGGGAGGAGTGATCAGGTGCTCAAAATTGCTCAAAAATCAAAGTTTTTAGATCGGTGTGAAATGTGAATGACTGCGTATATCTTGTTGTTATAAATCTGGCGCAACTCATTTCGCAAAAAATCAATATCGTATGCTCCCAGAAATGCTTTTTTTCCACCTTATCAAACAGGAAAAATTTTGAAAAAAATATTCCAGGGACAGCCCAATCAGCAGTCCGTACTGCTGACTGGGCATGCACAGTGGCAGGTTCAGTAGTCATTGGAATTTTATTTAAACTATGGTTGGGTGCCAAGTGGCACGATGGGATTGGTTCATTTGTGGAAGCTTTTTATTGGTTGGGCTTGTGCCCAACCACATGTTTCCATGTGGCCCAGCCAGAGGCCGCCACGTGGCAGCATGGGAGGCCACAAAATATTTGGTTAAGTTCGAATGGAGCAAGTGGAGGTTGAACCCATGACCAAATAACACCAAACACTGAGCCAAACCGTTGCGCTACCGCACATTTTTCTTAACCATATACGAAGTCCGTTTGGTTTTATATTAATGTTGTTTCTGCATTGGGGGGAGGGGGTCGGGGTCTAGCCCCAGCTCTGGTAACCGCCGGAGGCGGGACCATGGGCGAGAGGCTAGCCTCGCATCCCCACTCATAACCATAACCATGACATTTTACATTAAACACCGGGAATGTGACCACGCCAGTCGAGACCGCTAGTCAGAGCCTTAACCATCGTAGGAAACCGTCAGCATTAACCACAAATCTATCATATCTGCCTAGAACCAAAGTTAAGTCCGAAAGTTATCCTAACCGTCAGCGCATATTTTAAAATTTTTTTGATTGAACCATATTGTATATGGTTAGAAATATGGGTTTTGTGCCTCATTGGAAAAATTAGCACGACGACAATTTCGCCCGATTTAAGGAAAAATCAGCGCGGCAACAATTTCGCCCGATTTACGGAAAAATCAATGCTCAATTAGCAAAAATCTGAGCGGATATGTAGGATTGTGCTGGATTTTGAGGAATTTGTGGAAGGAATAGTGGAGAAACCAGGGGAAGTCATAAAATCTCTAGTTTTGGCCAAATTTGATGCAGAAAGAGGCTAGACAGACATTTTTGGGCATTATGGAGCTAATGGAATAAATTTTAGAGTTGTTTGAGCATTGTAAACACATGTAATCTCACTTTTGAGCATAATAGAAGAGTGCCAAGCCATTGGAAGCTGGACCAAGGAGATGTAACCTATGCAAGGTGAACTCCTTCATCATATTGTGTTGTGTAACTGTTTATGGTGATGTTCATGTCTGATATATGTTGTTGTTTAGTGTTTTATTCATGTTAATTTGCTTATGAAATTCACATAAAAATGCATAATAACTCATTTTAAACTTGAAATTAACCTCATCATCCTCGATCACTTCCTTTAAATTTTGAATTGGATCTTAGCACGACAAAACTAATATTCCCATTCAGATCAATAACTCACTAATGTCTCAATTCTCCACCTTCTCTGATTTCATGCTCAAGGTAGCATAATCTTCTACATCCAATCTGTAGAGGTTTTTAACTCGAACCATGGTCTTCTTCACTTGTCCCATGGATATTTGACAAAGCAATGCCTTTCCTTTTCTAAACATCACATCATAGCCACAGTCTTCCAACATAGCAACTAAAACTAAGTTCTTCTTCAAACCATGAACATACATGGCATCTTTCAATGTGAGAGGAGAACCAGACTCCCTTTGAAAGGTAACAGTACCAATTTTAGTCGCATTATACTTCCCATCATCTCCCATATCGATGCGCATCTGGAGATCCTTCTCCTCCAAATCGTTGCAGAACTCTTTGTTTCCGGTCATATGGAATGAGGCTCCACTATCCAGGTACCACACATAGCCGATCACCGATGACACCATGCATTCGATGAGAGTTAAATTCAACTTGAATTTTGAAGTAAGAGCTTCACTTTCTGCTCCTCCTGATGCCTTCTTGTTGGCCTTCTTATGTGAACACTTCGTGGCATAGTGTCCCAGCTCGTGATAGTGAAAACATTTAATATTCGACAAGTCTTTATTCTTTCTAGCCTGAACAAGATCTTATTTGGAATGGGATGAATTCCCCTTCCCTTTCTTTGCCTTTCCATCCAAGGCATAGTTATCGTCATCATAATTCTTTGATGAGGATCCATCTCTGGTGTTCCGCTGAATCTTTTCTTGTACCAAGTCGGACCATAATCGCTCCCACTCTGGTAGCTTCTCCCTCCCATTCACCAAATCCTATTAGTTATGCCATCTCTTAGGAATGCATAGAAGTTCTAGGCTCACTATATCATCCTTGGAAAATATAACACCAACACTTCCAAGCTCATCCCGACACTGAGTGAACTTGGTCAAGTATTTTGGTATTGTGTTGCCCTTCTCCATCTCGATTTTTTTGAGCTTGTCCTTCAGTATCAGCTTCCTGTGGTCATTTTTTTCTGAAAAAAATCTATTAAGGCCTTCAACATAGCATATGGAGTTGCATTTCCATGAAGGTTCAAGACAATATGATCTCAAACTCCTTCTAACATAATCCTTCTTTCCTTTCTTACGTTCTTCTTCCATGCTGCCAGATCTTGAGCATTTTTTGTTGTAGGCTTAGAAATATCACTATCTATGAATTCCTTCAACCCCTTGTCTTCAAACACTACCTATATATTTCCTCTCCAAGCTCTGTAATTCTAAATACCCTCATGGGCATATTTGAGTCTCAATCCAGATAAAGACATCATGATCTTGTTGCTGGTCATGAAGAGTAGATCTTCAAATTCGATTCAACTACACTAAACAAACTCATATTCTTCTCTTCTAGAGTGATTCCTGCTCTGATACCATGTATAAAATCCATGTAGATTCAACTGATAATTTTAATGTGATAAAAAATTATACTTGAATCTACTCTACCAATTACAGAAACCAATTTAGATCTTGAAATCACAATACATGAAAGAGAAAAGATTTCAATCGCACAACAAAAATATTTATCTGGGAAAGCCTTAGCTAAAAAACTCTCTATATATATATTTAATAAGTCAAAGAATATGAGAATAATACAATTCTTTTCTCTAAGCTGGGAAACCTTTGCACTATCTCTATCTATCTCAATGATTTCTACACAAGCCTGGTTCAATACTTATGCAATTTCTGGCTTGCCCAAGTCCATAATTTCTAGCACAATTTCCTTGGCTAATTATGCCCTTTTAATTAGGTAAATTCCCAATCCATACTACACAATCCATTAGGGGACTTCCTCTTATTGCATGTAGCAACTGTACAATTTGGATAATTATACAACTAATAGTACATTTCCCTTAAACTCCAATATCAACTGGGTATTTCTCAAAACTGAGATGCATGAGTTATTTATGAGTGAATTATTAGTTATATTATTGATAAAATCATGTGAATTAAATCTAATTTCCACATTTTGATGTCTCTCCAGTTCCTCCATTAGTTAGAACTAGTTAAACTGACTTTATGATCTGAAATAGATCTAAAATAATATTGAAGTAGAAATGAATGTTTTCCAAAAGTGAATTGATTTTTAACTTGATTACTTAGTGTGGAAGACTGAAGGAAAGAAATTGATTTTACAACTTAATACAGAACTTAAGAAGCACAACTAAACATGAATTTGCAGCAAATAACAAATATAGAAGACAACAAACATTGATTACAGAGTGTGTGCCTAGTGGGCTACGTGTATGGGTCCGCTTTCAAGATGGGCGTCTGTTTTATTAAGGATTGATCCAAGGAAGAATTTACACGTAGTTACACCAGACTAAACATGCTCGTAGGCACCTATGGTATTTTTCAACATAAATCTCTCTCACCTAGATTTCCAACGCCCGTCTTGGTTCCCAATTCCGCCTCTGGACGACCAAGTTACACTTGAAAGAAAAATTGCCTCTCTCTTACAGAAATATGAATACAAGCCTTCAAAATCACTCCCTTCTCTCCATCATGTGCAAAGGTGGTTTTATAATACATTTTAGGTTCATTCTCGACCTCTTGGGTCTATTCATGGCAAGTGGTTGAGTGTATTTTCTCTTGGTGCAATCGTGTTTTAACAACTTAGGAGTTTTGTTACATGGTGGTATATTTTTAAAACTGCACGTTTACATTACAAACCCAAAAACAAACCTTATGATAAAAATAGACCCTGACGGTCTGCTAATAGTGGAGCGGTTGAACTGACTGCATGTCACAGGGCAATGAACTAACCGCTGGTTGCCACCTAGTTGTTAAGTCCCGACATTTCTGCAATGGTGCGCATGTGAAAATTGTCTTAACCATTGGTGGTCTCTGCTCTGTGGTTAAACCGGCAGTCAAGTCCAAAAAACTACGCTTTTAATGTTTCGATGTGTTCGCATGTATTACCCGACAGTTAAACTCATTCTGTTGTGGTCAGGTTTCTTGCAGTTTGACTGTTATATATTATATGGTTTATTACATATAGTTTGATAGGTTTATATCATAGTTTTAACATTGTTATATGTTATCACCATGCACTTAGGTTTTCACCTTAGGTTTAAGACTTTAGGTTAGGACTTAGGTCTTAACACCATAGGTTTAGGACTATGACATTACAATTTGTCACATAATGACATTTCCACCATGAAGTGACTTTCCACTTCCAACATCAGACATTGCTCCATGAACCAACTTGAATATTTCATCGGATCAGTGAAGAAAATGACGATTGTATTGTACTTCCCTGTCGACCTTGGACTATGCAAGATCCTCCTGGATCAATCCTCTCCACTTGAAAAATTTTGGACCTACAAAAGTTTTATTTAAGAAGATATCAGGTGAGGGTAAAACTCCCTCACTCTTCTAATCTCCATCCACCGCACCTTGCTAGGATTCATGCCCTTGAGTCCCACTCGAATATATTGAACATCTCCATGCCTTAAAGTGAAAAATTTCTCGTCCAAGCTGGTATCTTCTTGCAACTCATTCATATACTCAGGTGACAAATCATCAATGGTAGGGATATGTGTATCTTGCTCTGGATCAATGATCATCGGAGGTTCATACAAATTCATATTTTCTACATTTACAACTGAATAAATACGCATATAAGGAGGTAAATCTAACTGGAATGCATTATTTTTAATATTTTCCACAATATTGAAAGGACCATACCTAATGGGTTTCAGTTTCTTACCTTCTCCTTTCAACCTGTCTTTACTGATATAAAACCACCTGAACACCGACCTAAAAATGATGATCCACTTGATGCTTGTCATGGCGCATTTTGTACTTGGCCTAACTCTTCTCTAACTAATCCTGCATTGCTTCATGTATATTTTGTATCCGTTGAATGAACTTAACTACTTTATTTGAATCATCATGCCCATCCACTTTATCTTCTTTACCAAACATGAATTCCATTGGTGACTTTAGTATATACCCAAAACATGTTTCAAATGGCGATCATTGAGTTGAAGAATGTAAGGCTCGATTGTAAGCATGTTTCACATAAGGTAAAGAATAATCCCGCAAATTAGGATGTTTGTTGCAATAACCTCAGATAATATGTATCACAGTCCTGTTCACCACTAATGTCTGCCAGTCAGTTTTTGGATGAAAATTTTTGCTCTCTTCAACTTTGTGTCCATGAGTCCCCATAAAGTGGACCAAAACTCTCCTACAAAGCGAGTGTCTCAATTGGAAATGATGGAATTAGGTAAACCAAAATGAACCCATACATGTTGAAATAACATATGTGCAACATGCTCAGCAGTCACTTGCTTTTTGCATGGAACAAGAATGCACATCTTGTTGAATCGATCAGCCACGACATACACTTAATCATGCCCTCTCCTGGACATAGGAAGTCATCCAAACAATTCCATGGAAATGTTGTCCCATGGTCGTGAAGGAACTGGAAGTGGCAATATACAAACCAATATTTAGATTGCTTGGTTTTCTTATCGAACACATAACACGTCCTTTAATGTACTTAACAACTATTTCATACATGTGATGCCAGTAGCAATACCTTTGAATTTGCGCCATTGTCTTTCTTACGCAAAAATTTCTTGAAATGTGAGAAGAATGTGCTTCCCTAATAACATGTGCCCTTTCCATCTGTGGTATGCACAACTTACCTAGATGATATAACAACTTGTCATCAATATGAAAATTGACTTCTTCCACCTGAGTACCATGAGTTAGTGATTCATAAACATCTTTGAAATCAGAATCTGTACTATATTGTTCTAAATAAATTTCAAGTTGTAAAGAACTATTATACAGCACTACTGAAGCATTCAAAGATGGTCTAGACAACATATCAGCTACTTTGTTTGTTACACCTTTCTTGTACTTAATTACAAAGTGAAATTGTTGAAGTAATCCCATCCATCTGTAATGGCGAGATTGTTGCAACTTACTCTGAGACTGAAGGTACTGAAGCGTCTGATGATCTATCTGAATCATTTTTTCCTTACCCATTAAGTAGTGTTTCCATTCTTAACACTTTCAACCAAAGAAAACAATTCTTTATCATATGTCGGATAATTTGCAACTGCCTTAGAAAAAATTTCTGAATGAAAAAAAATAGGTTTCCATTTTCGAAGTAAAACTACACCCATTGCATAACCACTAGAATATATTTCAATTTTGAATGGCTATTGAAGAACTAGTAAAGCTAAGATTGTTGTTGTGACAATTTTCTTCTTAAGTGTATCAAAAGCTTTTTGTTGTTTCCCACCCCACTGAAAGGAAACTTTAGAGCCTGTTAAAGCATGTAACGGTGATGCAATCAATGAAAACTAAGAAATAAATTTTCTCCAATATTGAACTACACCTAAGAAAATCCTAACTTCAGTCACATTCTGTGGTCTTGGCCACTTAACGATCACATCGATTTAGTTGCATCTATTTTCAAATGACCACCTCCAACTATGTAACCAAGATAAATTAATGAAGTTTTCCCAAACTCACATTTGGACAGTTTAAGGTACAATTTCCCCTTTGCAACACTTCAAAGACCTATTTAACATGCCTAACATGCTATTCCATTCTAGAACTTAAAACCAGGATATCATCTAAGTATATTACGAAACATTTATTAATGTATGGATGGAATACATCATTAATAACCCACATGAAAGTTGTTGGAGCATTACACAAACCAAAAGGCATCACTAACCATTCAAATAGCCCCTACCTAGTTTTAAATGCATTTTTCCAGACATCATTTTCTGCAATGCGAATTTGATGATACCCACTACAAAAATCCAACTTAGTGAAATACACAACATTTTTCAACTGGTCAAGTAAATCATCTATCCTAGGAAGAGGATACATGTTCTTGATTGTGATTTTATTTAAGGCCCTAAATTCGACACACATTCTCCATGTCCTGTCTTTCTTAGGAACCAAAATTATGGGTGATCAAATGAAGCCCTTTTCAACCAACTCTTGGATTTGTTTCTTTATTTCTTCATTCTCTAGGACTAACATGCGATAAATTTCGACATTAGGAAGAGAGGCAGCAGACATCAATTGTATCTCATCTTGTATTTCCCGTTTAGGAGGCAGATGTTTTGGTTCTTTAAATGGACTTTGAAAATAATCAATCACTTTAACCAAATTATCTTTAAAGTGAGATTAACAAGCTGAAAAAGAATCATGTTGATCCTTATGTTGTTCTTTTACAACCATGAGTACATATATTTTACTTGAAATTATTAGCCTCTTCATCTGATTAGATGTAACTAAATCCAAGTGTGCTTTGATTTTATGTGCCCTGACAATGTTTTCCATCCCATCTTTCTTACGGTGATATTTATTCTCTTTCCTATGAAACACATCATCACAATCATAGAGATAAGGACTTCCTAGCACTTCTCCACATATGTCTAATGGAATCACATCTAAATCCACTTCATCAATGTAATTAGCTGTGATGGAAAATTTTAAATGACACTGCTTTGTGACATTAATCTGAGTCCTTTCTTTTAGCCAACCTAATGGGTATGGTCTTAGATGACTATGTGTCTCCAAACCCAATTTCTTAACTAATTCTTCAGATATTAAATTTGCCTGTGATCCACTGTCAAACAATGTATCTTTTTTGTGTGATTAGAAGTTACCCTTATTTGAATAATTAAACTCTTTTATCTTCATCCAGATGATTTATGTTTGAAGAAGATGCAGAATTACTAGAACTTGAACTAGTGTTAGAACTTTGACCTGTCGAAACCATTGTGGTTATTGTCCTTTCATCACCTGAGTCGGAGCCCAAATCTTTTTGGATTGTTGTATTGGCCTTATTTTCACCTTTCTTTTTCTGGAATTTCTTTGGTTTGAGTTCTAGGTGAAGTTTCCAACATTTGGCTTCATCATGTCCGATCCTCTAGCAGTGAGAACAAGTAGGTATTTCACTTTCCTTATGAGTTGTCACTTTTTACTTTCCCTTCGAACTTATCTTCATCTTGTTGTCTTTGGAATCCTTTATTTCCAACTGTTTGGATGCTTTCTATGAAAAATCGAACGGTCTGCCACCTGATTCAATATGTATGGCTTGAACACACACTTCATCAAAGTCAGTGGGATTAAACATCAATAATGTATGTTGTAAATAAGAATGTAAATTGCCAATGTACTTTAATAAAGTTTCACGTGTATCTAATGGAATACCAAGCGCCAAATATTTCTTCCTGAACTCCTGAGTAAACTCCTGAACATTCTTCCATTTACCTTGACTCAAATGTTGTCAATCAATAACAACTTGCTTCATGTATCCCAAAGGATAGAATTATTTTTCTGAGATATTTTAAAAACTTAGACCATGAAGAGATGACTTTACCTTTCCATTTTAAATCTACTTGAGTTTTATTTTCCCACCAGATTAAAGTTGTTCCCCCCATTCTAAGTGTAGCTAAGTAAATTTTTGTTCTTTCATCAGAAATGTTATGAATTTTACAATAAAATTCTAATTGTTTAATCCAATTATCTAACTTTTCAGGATTCATTTCGCCATCATAAATAGGTAGTTCAAATTTTACATCAAGTTTCAAAAGAGATGATTTTTGAGATGTATTTTCTGTTTCAGAATCTGAACTGGAAGAAGAAGATGGTGATGATGATGAAGATGATGGAGCAGAAGGAGGTTTATCATATTTTCCTTTTCCCTTTTCCTTCTTCATTGGCTTTGAAGAAGAATTTGCATCTCTTGCCTTCTTATCTTCATAGAGTTCTCCCAACATCCGTTGCATGTTCAAAAAAATTTTGTTGAATCTATTCATCGTCCATGACCTTCACTTCAAGAGTTTCACCTGCATCGGATCCTCCCATTGTCGATCGTTGAATGAATTTCCGCTTTCCAAATTCTGAGTCTATCTCCTCAAGCATTCCTTCTCCACGTCGCAACCTGGACCTGGTTAACATTCACTGGAAAAATCCTACAAAACGCAACCTTCTCTGATACCAAAATATATGATCTGAAATAATACTGAAGTAGAATGTTTTCCAACAATGAATTGATTGTTAAATTGATCGCTTAGTGTGTAAGACTGAAGGAAAGCAATTGATTTTACTACTTAATCCAGAACTTAAGAATCACAATTAAACATGAATTTTCAGCAAAGAACGAAGATAGAAGACAACAAACATTTATTACGGAGTTCGTCCCTAGTGGAATACGTCTCCGGGTCCACTTTCAAGATGGGCATCCGTTTTATTAAGGAATTATCCAAGGAAGTATTTACACAGAAATACACCAGACTGAACGTGCTTGCAAGCACCTCTAATCTCCGTCAACAGAAATCTCTCTCTCCTAGATTTCCAACACCTATCTTGGTTCCCAATTCTGCCTTCGGATGACCAAGTTACACCTGAAATAAAAATTTCCTCTTTCTTACAGAAATTTTAATACAAGCCTTCAAACTCACTCCCTTCTCTCCATCATGTGTAAAGGTGGTTTTATAATACATTCCAGGTTCATTCTTGACCTCTTGGGTCTATTCATGGAAAGTGGTTGAGTGGATTTTCTCTCAATTAAATAGTGTTCTAACACCTTAGGAGTTTTGTTACATGGTGGTATATTTTTAAAATTGTGCATTTACCTTACAAACCCAAAAATAAACCTTATGATAAAAATAGATCCTAACAGTCTGCTAAAAGTGGAGCAATTGAAATGAATGCATGTGATAGGGTTGCAGACTAACCACTGGTTACCATGTGGTGGTCAAGTCCTGGCGGTTCCGCAACGGTGCACATGTGAAAATTGTCTTAACCCTTGATGGTCTCTACTCTACGGTTAAATCGGCAGTCAGGTCCAACAAACTACGCGTTTAATGTTTCGATGCATTCACATGTATTGCCCAATAGTTAAACTCCTTCCGTTGTGGTCACACTGCATGCAGTTTGACTGTTACATATTATATGGTTTATTACATATAGTATAATAGGTTTATATCATAGTTTTAACATTGTTATATGTTATCACCATGCACTTAGGTTTAAGACTTTAGGTTAGGACTTAGGTTTTAGCACCATAGGTTTAGGACTATGACATTACAATTTGTTCACATAATGAAATTTCCACCATGAGTAACTTGTCACTTCCAACATCGAGCATTGCACCATGAACCAACTTGAAGATTTCATTGGATCACTGAAGAAACTATTGATTGTACTGGAATTCCCTGTCGACCTTGGACTATGCAAGATCCTCGTGGATCACGTTAACTCAGATAAACTAATTTAATTAATTACAACTCAAAATAAACTCAACCAGGGATCCTATAATGTAGGAGACACTCTAAATGCCTCTAGCTTAACCCTAAACTCGAATTAACTAAACCAACTAAGTCATCCTAACTTAGTTAATTCGTACAAGTCGTCATGTGATGTGGAATTACAATTTTATTCTAATTTAATTCAATGGAAAATTAAATTAGAAACCTTTCTTGGTGCCATTTTCAACATGTTGTTGACTCAGGCTTCTTCCTCGAATCTTTGGAGACATTGAAGTAAACAGAGGCTCCAAAAATTCTGAAGTTAAACACATCCAGATTTCTCTCCAAGAAATCCTCCTCTAGTGTAATCATATTAGGAATTTGATGAATAATTTGTTGTCCTTGATGGAAACCTTCTTGACAAAGATGTACTTGATGTCAACATGGTTATAATATGATGGTTGTTATTGGAATATGGAATTGAATTTCAATTCCTCAACACTTAATCAACAATCTAAGGATTCGTAAGCTTCGAGGTGTAGCACAGGAAATGCAAGGGATTCTGGATCAATTTTGTAATCAGTATCGTTATCCCTATAATTAAATCATTCAGGTGCAAAAATCATAATTGTAAAGAAACGCTTGCAATTTTGTTCTTGTATTGTCAACAAAATGACACCACACCAGTCTAGAGACTTTATTTTCACTAAAAAATAACAACCAGAGACCTGAAAGAAATAACTCAAGAGAAAACAAATACAGGATTCATTTCAAAACATGCAAGTGCAATCATTTCAAAAACAGAAAGACTTTTCAAAATGAATCTATTCATGCACTCAGTGCATGTACCGGAAAAGACAAAACAATTCCTGTACTAGGGAAAATAGAATAAATCATGTACTCTATTCCTGTACTGGAGAAATAAAACACTGTGTTTCTGTTTTGAAGAAAAACACTTTGTTCATGTTGTTAGCCACCTATAAATTTTGTTATACCAAGAGGTGGCTAGAATTTTGTCTTCAAGCCTTCAAAGAGATAGTTTCCTTTTAAAACCTATCATCTTTTGAAGTCTCATGATATTTTTCTTTCCTTAAATTAACCTTCATTGCTGTTTCCATTATTACCCTGAAAAATATGTTGTTTTCCTGAAGAAAAAGACTTCCAAAAACCCATTTTTCCCGTCATTTCACCCCTCCTTTCACTCATAATTAACCTCCATTTTATCCCCTTCCTCATAAAAATCCTCCTTTTTTCTCATTTTCCTCCATTTCTCTTCATAAATCCCCTTTAATCAGGTTTAAAACTCCTTTTTTAACCGTATCGGGACCCCCAAAATCCTTTGGAAATCCTTGAAAAATCCTAAAAAAGGGTCTTTTTGTATTAAGGCTTTAAGCCCTTTTGGCTTTAGCCTCAGCCCTTTTATCCCGCATAAAACCAAAGCCGTGACCCACTATTAAAGCTCCATCACGCAATTGAAATCGAGGCGGTCTCTTTCCTTATTCGCCTTCTGCTTTCAAAGGTTTTTGATGCGATAGGCCCCTTTCAGCTTAAGACCCCCAAACCACTTCCCCACCATATAAACCGCGCCCAGGACTAGGCACTAAAGCCCCGAGCGCTAATCGCAATCGAAGGTTCACGAAGAGCACATTTCTTTTATTTTAAGAAATACTTCGATGCGATTGATATTTGTTCTACTACCCTCCGATGTGATCTAACCTGTCGATATTTATAGATTCGACGGTCAGCGCTAATCGCATCGCGCCCCGCCACATCTCTTCGTCAACCTCTGATTCAATCCTGGTCGTTGATCTCTCCTAGATCTAACGGCCCGCACTTAATCGCATTGGCATTTTCAAAGTTGTCTTCCTTTCCCCTCCACCAATTGCGATCCTGCAATCGCATCTGGGCCATTCATTTCACTCATCCGACGGTCCATATCAAGCCTTACTTCCTTTTTTATTTGATACAACCCAACAATGTAAATTTTTCGGCAAATATCCACCGTTGATCTCTACAGATCAACGACCCACATTCATCCTCTTTCTGCCCTTTACATTTTCTTCATATTTCCCCCTTATCCCAATTATAACGTTTATCAAAGAAATTCAATGGTCGGATGGCCTTTTACCCCTCCATTGTGCGCCGAGCTTGCTAACATTACTTGGACCCCACCTATTCTATTATCCCGCAACTCTTCATATATCGCGCTCTACCTGCACCGTTGGATCTGGATCATCCAATCCAACGACCTATAATCCATATCGCGTGATTTTTGAGCCCATTACACAGTCCACAAATTTTACACGATATAGGCGGTTTTAGAAATCCACGTGTCGAACACAAACCTATATCGCGTTCCAAAAGCTAAAACCACATTACCGTCTCAGAGTGACGCGAAAACCACTGTCGGTTTTCCGCCAAACCACTATCCCCTACAGCGTTATTTTTCTTTTAATCCTGGCCGTTGATTATCCTAATTTAACGGTTTATATTATAACACGACCCCTTCGCTTGCCCTTCCACCTTTGCTCCCAATGCATTTCGCCGAGAAATATCCACTGTTCATATTTTTCATCAAACGTCTGACTTAATCAATCTCTCTTCATTTCATCTTACCCCCCCCCCCCCCCCCACATCAACCCATCGAGCAATCTCGATCGTCAATTAGTCCAGATCAAGGGCCATAATTTAACCAAACCTCCAAAGCAGTTTGAACCTTTTCCCCACTGGATTTTTATAACTTTTCTATGTTTTTGCAAGTTTTAAAGGTTTCTCAGTTGTTTACAAAGAGATCGAAGGTCGGGGATGACGACCCCCAGGCCTTTATTTCACAAATGAAATCATTCCGCAAGGTTCCAAATTATATTTTATCAATGCCTCATGAGAACTGATGCCTTTATACAACCTCTGCGCGCCTGCAACAACAATGGAAACACAACAAACACCACAACCGAAGAGTATCAGTATCCAGGGATAAAATCAAAAGTAGAAAACCTATTTGAAGACTGTTACCATAGTTTTGGAAGGATTAAGGCATTAATTCGATTAATCAAAGACCTGGTCCACGATTGAAGACAGTTCGAAGACCAGAAAACAGAAATTAGGCTTCATTAAGCCTAAAACACAGAACTCAAGTAAATTAAAGGTGTTTTAGGTTAAAACAATAATATCTATTAGTCTGAGAAGCCTCCACTGCCACATCAGAGGCTATTTGAATCCTCACCTGCTACCAAAAGACACATGCAGCCTCAAAACAATCAAATAAGGCCTAATTATTGCTTAAACAGAAGATATTTTCATAAAGACAGCTGAACAATTATTACCAAAGAAAGAATAAATTCTCAAACTGTTAGCAGAGTTATTACAAAGATAAAAAATAGGCCTCGAAGTCAATATTTTTTCCCTTTGAGTTTAAAAAGACAGAAACAGAGTAAATAAACAGAATCATAATTTAATGCTCTCCTTCCTTAGGCCTTGCATGGTCTTCGAGGTTTGGAGCTGCATTTAGTGTACAATTTATTGCATTTCAAACCTAAAGCTCTTCCACCTCCTCATTTCTTATATAAATACTTCTGAAGAAGATGAGATACAGGTTGGTTGATCACTAGTTGTAACACTGAAACTCTCTAAAATAATACATAGTCTGTTGAAGTTGAAGAAGAAATTGAATTCTTGGAAGCCCTGATGATGTTGTTGCATGTTTGTTCTTGAGAAGGATCTATCATTGGATCCATGAGCTTGGCTGTTGGAGAATTATTCTGAACTATTTAATGTTTTCTCCTGTTTTCATTTTGTTCCATAATTTCTTACTATAGTAGTATGAAATTTTTAGGCTAAGAAATGACTCCTGGAAGCACATTAGACCTGTTTATCCTTCACTATTTTATGTTTTCTTCTGCTGACGTATTTTAGAGTCTATAATCTCTCTCTTTAGTCCTCATGCTTGTTTATTTCTCTAATAGTTCGAATAGTTGGTTTCAGCATGATTTATGGTTCTCCCTGTTTTTCTGCTGCCACTTAAAGGTTGTTATTGAAGTCTCCCTTTGAAGTATCTTTGTTTATAGTGAGCCAAGGAGGTCTATTTTGATCATGCCCTTTGTACTTTCTTAAACAATTGTCTTAAAGGTATTTTATAGTTGTGATCATAGATGTATTAGGTGTTCCCTCTTATATGACTACAATTATCAGTAAATCTTTTATGTTTTCTAAGTCATTTGAAATAAAGTCTTTGAGGAAATAGGGTGTTCCCTGAATCTTAGATTTCATTTTAAAATTTGTTTTGAAGTCATTATTTGCTTAAAGTGTGGTTTGTAGAATTTATGGTTAGCCCTGTCTATCAAATACCTCTTTATTTTTCAACTCATGTTTTCAAATTCCCTTTGTTGAGAATTAAACTTCTCTTTTCTAAACCATTAATGTCCATCTCATTCATAAACTAAAGGATCCTGTGGCCAAGTTATATTTTCTCTTTGATATCCCATATCCATTAATAAGTTTTTCATAGCCTCTTTTTTGACTCCATTGCCCAATGAAACTGATACTCCTTCTTTCTACCTGCCTTTCCTAGCGCTTTCATATTCTGTTGTATCAATTCAACCAAACAAACAAACAAATACTTGCACTTAATAAATATTCTAAAACCAATAACCAAAGAAAACAAGATAAACCTTTGCAAACAAATAAATTTGAGAGATCCCTCTCTGAGAACAGGAGGACTAGATCCTGGAACTCTAAAGATTGGTTTGATGTTGCCTTGTCTTTTGATTTTCCAAACTATCAAAACACGGGAGACCAACATAATGGCGATCACGGTGGGACCTTGAGTAAAATCTTTAAAACAAAACACTGACTGTCCAATATAATATAAGTAGCCTTCTTCAAGCACTACCTAACAAATGGTAATCATGATAGGACTTATTTGAATCAATGACAAACTAAGTAACCCTTAGGATTCTCATAGAGCCTCATTAAACCTTGAAGGAATCAATTACCAAGCCATAGGAGTGAACTATGTATGTTTTTGACACCTTAGCTAAGTGTTAACTCACATTTAGGACACTCTCATAACCCATAGGACTGAAAAACTTAGAAAAACCCAAAATTATTTCAGTTTGGCTTCATAATAAACATGGTGGTGGAACCATCCAATATTTTACCTTCATAGAATCTAAATAGTTTCCACCTAGCGACTCCACTAGCCCCAGTAGGCCTATTACTCATCTAGGTCTCCAGATCTCTTTAGGATTGTGTTAACCAGCCTTGAAGAAGTATAGAATCCTAGCCCTATAATATATAAGACATTGTGAGGGGTAAAACTTCCAAAAAACAGTCCCTAGAAAACTTTAACCTCTCTCATTTTTGAAAAGAAGTATGGCTTCACATAGGATCAACACTAGATCCCATCCAGACCCAAATCCTCCTTTAATAGTTGAAAATCCAGAGAAAATTCTGTGGAAAACTTCTAAGTCTGGAAAATCAACTGCTAATAGGAGCCTCTTAAGAAAAAAATCTGTCCCCGAAAACCTTGTTGACTTAGAGGATTTACACTTTGATTTACATCATACAAAGAACATCTTTAGAACTAGATCTCAACATTGAAGATTGTTACACCAAACTGATCTTGACATTGCAGATTGTTACACCATTTTTTGGTCATCTAACCTATTATCATTAGATGAACCCAAGTAAACCATGTAAGACCAATTTTACCCTATGTAAAATTTCTTTCACTATGTGAAATAACTTAGTAAAACACCTTTATTAAATTGTTTATGGTCTAAACAAGAAACCCCAAAATGAAATAATAAACAAATCTATATTTGTTTATATTTCCGGGTCATATTTAACCCAAAACAAGGAAATCAATTAAATAAATCCTTATTTATTTGATTATTTCCTAGGAATAAATTATTTAAATCCTTATTTAATAATATTCCTAGTTAAATTTGACTAAATCATTTATAAATAATTATTTATTTAATTATATTCCCACCATTTCCTTAAAATAATAAATAAATCATTTATTTGTTTATTATTTATAAATAAAGGAATTGACCCAAGTCAAAAATCCTTTTACCTCCAACAAATATAATAAAATATTCCTAAAGGGTGATTCTAGAATTTGATTAATATTATTTTATTCATGCACCATGTTCTAGATCGCCCTAATATTTTGTTATAAATAGGAGGGTTTTCCCCATTCATTAGTCACCTTTCATTGCATTAGATCACTCTAGATCTATACTCTTGGTCACATTTTCCATTTTTGCCTTGTGAGCTCCCATTGAGTTCTATGTTTGTCTGGGTTTTCTACGCCAACAAGAGAGAAATTTTAGATCTGAAATGCTGAGGACTTTCAAGAACCCATCCCATTGAGGAGAACTGGAACACACCTTTCTTGTTTTCCTCTCAGGTGCCCCATTTTAATATAAAATTATTTCAAAAACATTATTCTTGTCTTGTCTATTGGATGCATGGAGCCATATTTTATTTTTATTGCTTAATGTCTTTTATGCTTAGATCTAGATTTGTGCAGCATTATTTGGATCAACTAACTGCAGACTTAAAGATATTGGCAGCCATACTTGATGTTAGGGCTATTTTTTATGCATAGCTAAAGTGATCTTTTCCGACAAAAGATTCATACTAACACAGATTTACAACAAAGCTTTAGTAGAGAAGCCTCACCTTCTACTCCTCCTGATTCTCAGCTTTTTCATCACATTAGCCTTTTCCATAACAAATCTTCTCAAAACAAGTTTGCTAGCCCAAGTGTTTCTTCCAGTCCAATCCATACTACCGCTATTCAAAACACTCCAATTCAGCCCACTTTCACTCTTGTAAATCCACCCTTCTTTCCAGCCATGGCAACATGGTATGCCCCATTAGGGTTACCACAACCTATGCTTCCCTTACCAAATGAATACCAATCAAAAATTCCTCATTTCACTGCAAAAGAGTCTACAACAGCTCAACATCATGTAGATAGGATGGAAGATGCATTTGATTACATGGAGATAGAAGAGGAAACCATTAAGATGAGGATATTTGCCCAAAGTTTAGGAGGAGATGTAAAGAAATGGTTTAAAAAATTACCTCCTAACAGCATCAATGATCTCCCTGCGTTGCATCAAACATTCATCAACAAATGGGAACTCAAAAAGAACCCTCTCCAAATACTGGCAGAGTATAGCAGCCTTAAAATAAATCAAGGAGAGAGCGTTCATGACTATTCCACTAGGTTTAATAGTGTTTACAATGCTCTTCCACCTCACATGAAACCTCCCCAGGGCATGGCCTTGGTAAGATACCCTGAAGGTTTTGATGTTGAAATGGCCTATCAATTAAGGGAGAGAGATTACTTAACACTGGAAGACATGCAGAGAGGAGTTGTGAGTGTAGAAGTAAACATAATTGAGAAAATAAATAGGTTGAGATCACAGAGAATGGAAACTTATAAATATGACATTTCACCCTCAACCTCAACTTCTGACACTAAAATTGATAACCTAGTGAAGGTAATGGAGAGGATGCTTGAAAATATCAACTTGAATGACAGAGTGCCACCAAGAGAACCTCAAAACAACCAAAATAGAAATAGAAATCAGAATTATAGAAGAGAAAACAATCAAGAAAAACAAAAATAAAATGACCAACGGATTAGACCTCCCTTCCAATAAAACTATGTAGATCAATATGAGGAATATAGGGAGATCGAAAGGTTGGGAGAAGGTCATGTGAACTTGATTGGATAAGATAGTGGGGATGATGTTTTCCTCACTAAATAAGAACAGGGTTTCTTTTCCTCTGATCAAAATACAAACACCTATGAAGATTCTGATGATTATAGATTGGGGTTTGAAAATGCAATCATGGAGGTGCACAAACAATATGATCTTAGGAGCAAAGGGAACGTAGATAATTCAAAGGATAAAAACACTAGTACTGTTGTCAATAAAAACACAGAAACTCTGCCTAAGAAGACAACAGAGAAAACCAACATTTTGGCTAGGAAACCAGATTCGAATAAAGAGAAGAGCAGCCAGCCAAATCTTGAACAAAACATCCCTACCACCTCAGCTAGTGGACCTAACAAAACTGTCCCAATTGCTAGTCCAAAAAAGGTTCAGTAAATCAAAATTGCTGAAATGAGTTCAATTGAAAAAATAGATGTAAATATGAATGAGTCAATTGTTCCTTTCAACCTTGAGGGAGATATTGCAAAGATAAAAATTACCATCCCCCTAGCTGAACTATTAACCCAAGAAGTGTACAAAAACCAAGTTTTAAAAGCTTTAAACTTAGGAAGTGATACTGATACCTTAAACTTGACAGATGACAAGCCTGAGTTGTTGTTTGGTCCAGAAGTTCAAGGAAAATACCAAGAAGGAGTTGTTCCCCCCTTCTATTTTAGTTTGAATATACATGAGGAAATTTTACACAATGCCATGCTAGACTCTGGAGCTTCACACAATCTAATTCCCAAGGTAGTAATGGAAAGCTTAGGCTTAGAAATTAATAAACCATACAAAGACTTGTATCCCTTTGACTCAAGCAGAGTCAAATGTTTGGGTTTAATCAAAGATTTATGTGTTAACTTCTCTCAAATCCCTGCTAAGAGTCCAGTTATGGACATAGTTGTAGCTGACATTCCCCCTAGGTATGGCATGCTTTTATCAAGATCATGGGGAGCCAAACTTCAAGGAAGCCTTCAAATGAACATGTCTTATGCCACCATCCCTGTTTTTAACCAAAACAGAAGATTATACAGGGAATCTCACATGAAGTACATGGTGAGAAACATAGATAAACCAAAAAAATCTCCAATCTATTCTATTCAATCAAGTTTAGATGCCTTTATCTTGTACAACAAAATTGAAATCACTTAACAAGATAAGGAAAACATATACCCCATCAGTTTATCAGAAAAATCAGAACTTCCCTCAAATCAGATTCAAAACATTGAAAATCAACAGCAACAAGAGAATGAAAATAAGGCTGATATACTTTGGACAATAAACCTTGATGGATCTTGTAATAAAACAAGTGCAGGGGCAAGTGTGTGGATTCAAAATACAAATAATTTTTTTTATATAAATTGGATTTCCCATGCACCAACAATATTGTTGAGTATGAAGCACTTCTCCTAGGCTTACAATTGCTTAAACAATTAGAAGCCCAAAAGATATCAATCTTAGGAGATTCTAAACTTATCATAAGAAAAATCAAAGGAGAATACTCAGCTAGATATCCAAGGCTTAGGGAATATCGGAATGCTGCCCTTGATTTATTGAAAACCTTTGAAAAATATGAACTTATTTTCATTCCAAGAGCACTAAATCATCTACCAAATGAACTTGCTTTCAATGCCAGCAACTACCAAGTACCTGAAATAAATGAGCAGCTTAGTGTAAAGGTAAAACACAGGCCTGCAGTGCCTGATAAAGAAGATCACTGGCAAGTGTTTGATTTTGACAAACACATAGAGGATTTCTTAAAATCAGAGAATGATTTTTCCATACCAATATCAGAAACCAGCCATAAAAAAAACTGTTTGTATATCGAACAAATCCCAAAAGTTGAAATAACGCATTCTGCTGATATAAATCACTGTGAGAATCCTTTTGAAGGAGAATTAATTGACAACGCAGACCAGGAAGACTTGGAAGTTTTACAATGCAAGAGTGATGCAATTCCAAGAGGTCTCACACCTTTAGAACACCTTTTCGATTTTAATGATGTAGCCAAAGAACCAAGAATGGAGTCTGTGGAAACAGATGTAGAAGAACATAACATAGGCAGCCTAGCAGAACCCAAGATGATTAAACTGTCCAGCACTCTCCCAGCTCACATAAAATTGCAATACATAGAACTATTCAAGGAGTTTAAAGATGTTTTTGCTTGGGGATACAAAGATCTGAAATCTTATGATACTAGCATCATTCAGCACAAGATTCCTTTGAAGGAAAATCAAAAGCCTTTTAAACAAAAACTAAGGAGAATAAACCCTGTTTTATTACCTTTAATCAAGGCAGAAATTGAAAAGATGCATGATGCTGGGATCATAGTACCAATTAGATATTCAGAGTGGGTATCAAACTTAGTTTCTGTTAGAAAAAAGATAGGGGAAATCAAGCTCTGTATTGACTTCAGAAATTTAAATAGAGCCTCCCTAAAAGACAACTACCCCTTGCCCAAGATGGATCATATACTTCAAAGGGTAGTTGGGTCAAAAATGATATCACTCTTAGATGGGTTCTCAGGTTACAAACAGGTGTTAGTGCTCCCAAGTGATCAACTCAAAACTGCTTTTAATACTCCTTGGGGAACCTTTATGTATGTCAAAATTCCTTTTGGTTTGATGAATGCAGGGGCCACCTTCCAAAGGGTCATGGACATAGCCTTCTCTGAAGATATTGGCTATTTCATAATTATTTACCTTGATGACATAATCATTTTCTCAAAAACTGATGAAGAACATTTGATTCACTTGAGAAAGGTTTTTGAGAAGTGTAGGAAATTTGGCTTATCTTTGAATCCCAAGAAGACACTCTTTGGTCTCCAAGAAGGTAAAATTATTGGTCATATTATTTCAGAAGAGGGAATCAAAATAGACCCTAAAATGATAGATGGAATATTGCAGATCAGCCATCCAAGAAGCCTCAAAGAATTACAATATTTCATTGGAAAGATTAATTTTTTGAGGAGGTTTATCTTTGAGGAGGTTTATCCCCAACCTTGCTGAGCTATTAAAAAAAATTACAAATATTCTTAAGAAAGATGTGGGTGTGAAATGGACTTTACCAACTAAACAATCATTTGAATTGGTTAAACAGGCTCTTACTCAAACACCAGTCTTGATTAGTCCAGATTTCACGAAAGACTTTTATATCTTTTATTTTGCATCTGAGCATACAATAGCTGTAGTTTTACTTCAAAAGAATGACTTGGGGCAAGAACAACCAATATTATTCTTTATTAGGGCCTTAATAGATGCTCTTCTCAAGTACAACATCATGGAGAAGCAAGCCTTAGCATTAGTGAAAGCATTAAAAGACTTTAGAGTCTACATTCTACACTCTCACATAATTGCTTTTGTTCCACATACCATTGTCAAGGACATTCTAAGTCAAGACCCTGATGGTAAAAGGGGAAAATGGATTGCAACCATTCTTGAATATGACATAGAAATTAGGCCCACCAAACTGATTAAAGGGCAGGGATTAGAAAAACTGATGGCTGAATCAAATTTCCAAGCACTAGATATGAATATGGTATATGTGTTGGAAGAAGTAGAAGAATTCACTGCCCCTTTCATTGAAGAAGCATTTCTGAATTCTCCTTGGTATGCTGACATTATTTATGTGATTTTGTATTTAAATGCCCCTCCTTCTTTGTCTAAAACTAAAGCTAGATTTTTGAAACAAAAAGCTTTGAATTATTTCATCTTAGATGGGGTATTATATTGGAAAAATGCTGTTGGAATTATGCTTAAATGTTTACTTGAAGATGATGCAGGAAAAATCATGCATGAGTTGCATGAAGGAGAATGTGCAGGACACCTCTACTGGAAGGCCACAACAAACAAAATTCTTAGATCTGGTCACTATTGGCCTACCCTTTTCCCAGACACTCAGAAGTTGGTCATGTCTTGCCATAAGTGTCAATTTTTTTAGGGCAAAAGAAAACTCCTTCCCTTACCATTACATCCTATCAGAGTTGAGGCACCTTTTCAACAATGGGGTTTAGACTTCATTGGGGAAATTCACCCATCTTCCTCAACCCAACATAAGTGGATCCTCACGGCCATTGACTTCTTTACCAAGTAGATAGAAGCTATACCCACTAGGAATGCTAATGACTCTATCATTATCAAGTTCCTTGAAACAAATATCCTATCCAGATTTGGTTGTCCCAGTAAAATCATAACAGATAATGTTGCTTCCTTTAAATCTAATAAAATGGTTGATTTCTGTTACAATTACCACATTACCTTGGGCCATTCTACTGCCTACTATCCCCAAGGAAACGAATTAGCTGAATCCTCCAATAAGAGCCTTATCAATATCATTAAAAAGCTATTGGAGAAGAATCAGAAATCATGGCACAGTAAACTGGTTCATGCCTTATGGGCTGATAGATTAAATACAAAGAATTCAATAAATATGTCCCCCTATCAGCTGGTCTATGGCATGGATGCAGTATTTCCCACTTCATTATGAGTTCCAGTAATGAAACTCCTTCAAGAAGTGCAAATTGAAGAAAATGATATGTAGAGGAGAATCGACCAAACAATCCATTCGCAGCAGACTAGAGAAGAAGTCTATGAAAGAACACACTTGGTCCAAGAAAATATCAAGAAAATATTTAACAAGAGGACTACGACAAACAATTTCCAAGTAGGAAATGTTGTTCTTAAATGGGATTCAAGAAGGGAAGAGAAGGGAAAACATGGCAAGTTTGAGAATTTGTGGAAAGGGCCCTATATTATTCATGCTGAGAGGGGTCACAATGCATTTTTCTTGAAAGAATTGAATGGATAAGATTTATATGGAGGTCCTATCAATGGCAGGATGCCCAAGCATTACTTCTGCCAAGAGTTTTGAGTTTTAAAGCTTTTCTACTTTCCATTATAAATATCATTGTTAAACATTGCATTAAAAGTTAGAAAAATAAAAATACAAAAACAATAAAAGAGAAAAGAGGGAAGATTGAAAAAACAAGAAAGGTACAGCCCCATACCAAAAAAGAGAAACAAAATCTGAAAGTGTGCAAGCTCAAATGCCACTCCTAAGAAACACACTCCTAGTTAATCATACAGCCTAATCATGACTAATTAGTTTTAAATTTACTGCTGATAGGTTAGTAAAATAGATCTGCCAAACAGTTTAATCTTGGCTTATCAATTAGGTAGATTAGGATAGAAAATTAAGTTTCAAACAAGCCCAAAATCTGAACCTATGAGTTTTCAAAAGAAGAATGACTCTAAATTGTTTAAATTTTGAGTCAAAGATAGAAGTAAATTGGTTCTGATATGCTTAAAACTTGAACCAAATAACAAGAAAGAGAGATAGCTCAAACAAATTTAAAAACAAAGCTGAAGAAACAATGAAGGAAGTTTTAATTTTCAGATCTTAAGCCTTCGCTATTTTGCTTTAATTTTTCTGCAAATAAAAAGCTATGTGCAGCTTGTTTTTATGCCATAGATCACAGCAAGTCAAACATCTTAATCCTTGCTTGACTGTTTTTAAATTTATTGTCTGAGAAATTAGAGAATAAAAGTCTGTCAGACAGTCTAATCCTGATAGATAATAGTTAGGTAGAGAATTTATGAATCCAACTGCTTAATCTGGATTCATGGAAAAATAAGGTTAGATTTAGATTAGTTTCCTGTTTTTCAAAAGAATAAATGTTGTTGAAGAGAGTTTGCTAGTATAAATGCACTCTGAAAAGAAGAAAAAATGTTAGGATCATTAAGAATGGGTAGGTAGACATTATTATTTTGATATAATTCCATTATTTCAAATTGCTGCAGAGATCATTAAAAAGAAAGGTTGCTGCCCAATGGATTAAGGCACTGGTTTTCTAAAAAGTTAGAGATTAATAGATGAGGTTCTAGACACCTAAAGAACCAGCTATCTTCCCCAAGTGGAGCCACTGTTATCCACCTATAAATTTTGTTATACGAAGAGGTGGCTAGAATTTTGTCTTCAAGCCTTCAAAGAGATATTTTCCTTTGAAAACCTATCATCTTTTGAAGTCTCATGATATTTTTCTTTCCTTAAATTAACCTTCACTATTGTTTCCATTATTACCCTGAAAATATGTTGTTTTCCTGAAGAAAAAGACTGCCAAAAACCCATTTTTCCCCTCATTTCACCCCTCCTTTCACTCATAATTAACCTCCATTTTATCCCCTTTTCCTCATATAAATCCTCATTTTTTCTCATTTTCCTCCATTTCTCTTCATAAATCCCCTTTAATCAAGTTTAAAAATCCTTTTTTAACCATATCAGGACCCCCAAAATCCTTTGGAAATCCCTGAAAAATCCTAAAAAAGGGTCTTTTTGTATTAAGGCTTTAAGCCCTTTTGGCTTTAGCCTCAGCCCTTTTATCCTGCACAAAACCAGAGCCGTGACCCACTGATAAAGCTCCATCCCGCAATCGCAATCGGGGCGGTCTCTTTCCTTATTCACCTTCTGCTTTCAAAGGTTTCTGATGCGATAGGCCCCTTTCGGCTTAAGACCCTTGAACCACTTCCCCACCATATAACCCGTGCCCAGGACCAGGCACTAAAGCACTAGTCGCAAGCGAAGGTTCACGATGAGCACATTTCTTTTATTTTAAAAAATACTCCGATGCGATTGATATTTGTTCTACTGCCCTCCGATGTGATCTAATCCGTCGATCTTTATAGATCCGATGGTCAGCGCTAATCGCATTGCGCCCCACCACATCTCTTCATCAACCGCCGATTCAATCCTGGCCGTTGATCTCTCCTAGATCTAACGGCCCGCACTTAATCGCATCGGCATTTTCAAAGTTGTCTTCCTCTCCCCTCCACCGATTGTGATCCCGCGATTGCATCTGGGCCATTCATTTCACTCATCCAATGGTCCAGATCAAGCCTTACTTCCTTTGTTATTTGATACAGCCCAACAGTGTAAATTGTTCGGTGAAGATCCACCGTTGATCTCTGCAGATTAATGGCCCACATTCATCCTCTTTCCGCCCTTTACATTTTCTTCATATTTCCCCCTTATCCCAATTATAATGTTTATCAAAGAAATTCAATGGTCGGATGGCCTTTTACCCCTCCATTGTGCGCCAAGCTTGCTGACGTTACTTGGACCCCACCTATTCTATTATCCCGCAGCTCTTCATATATCGAGCTCTACCTGCACCTTTGGATCTGGATCATCCAATCCAATGGCCTATAATCCATATCACGTGATTTTTGAGCCCATTCCACAGTGCACAACTTTTACGCGATATAGGCGGTTTTAGAAATCCATGTGTCGAACGCAGACCTATATCGTGTTCCAAAAGCTAAAACCATATTACCGTCTCAGAGCCACACGAAAACCGCTGTCGGTTTTCCGATAAACCACTATCCCCTATAGCGTTATTTTTCTTTTAATCCTAGCCGTTGATTATCCTAATCTAATGGTTTATATTATAACGCGACCCCTTCGCTTGCCCTTCCACCTTTGCTCCTAATGCATTTCACAGAGAAATCTCCACTGTTCATATTTTTTATCAAACGGACTGGACTTAATCTGACCCTCATTTCATCTAACCGGCCCCCCATCAACCCATCGAGCAATATCGATCGTCGATTAGTCCGGATCGACGACCATAATTTAACCAAACCTCCAAAGCAGTTTGAACCTTTTCCCTGCATTATTTTTATAACTTTTCTATGTTTTTGGAGGTTTTAAAGGTTTCTCAGTTGTTGACAAAGAGATCGAAGTCCGAGGATGACGATCCCCCAGACCTTTATTTCATAAAGGAAATCATTCCGCAGGGTTCCAAATTATATTTTATCAGTCCCTCATGAGCATTGATGCCTTTATACAACCTCTGCGCGCCTACAACAACAATGGAAACACAGCAAACACCACAGCCGAAGAGTATCAGTATCCAGGGATAAAATAAAAAGAAAAAAACCTGTTTGAAGACTGTTAACACAGTTTTGGAAGGATTAAGGCATTAATTCGATTAATCAAAGACCTTATCCATGATTGAAGACAGTTCGAAGACCAGAAGACAGAAATTAGGCTTCATTAAGCCTAAAACACAGAACTCAAGTAAATTAAAGGTGTTTTAGGTTAAAACAATAATATCTATCAGTTCAAGAAGCCTCCACTGCCACATCAGAGGCTAATTGTATCCTCACCTGCTACCAAAAGACACCTGCAGCCTCAAAGCAATCAAAGAAGGCCTACTTATTGCTTAAACAGAAGATATTTGCATAAAGACAGTTGAACAGTTATTACCAAAGAAAGAATAAATTCTCAAACTGTCAGCAGAGTTATTACAAAGATAAGAAATAGGCCTCGAAGTCAATATTTTTTCCCCTTGAGTTTAAAAAGACAGAAACGGAGTAAATAAACAGAATCATAATTTAATGCTCTCCTGCCTTAGGCCTTGCATGGTCTTCGAGGTTTGGAGTTGCATTTAGTGTACAATTTATTGCATTTCAAACCTAAAGCTCTTCCATCTCCTCATTTCTTCTATAAATACTTCTAAAGAAGATGAGATACAGGTTGGTTGATCACTAGTTGTAATACTAAAACTCTCTGAAATAATACATAGTCTGTTGAAGTTGAAGAAGAAATTGAAGTCTTGGAAGCCCTGATGATGTTGTTGCATGCTTGTTCTTGAGAAAGCTCTATCATTGGATCCATGAGCTTGGTTGTTGGTGAAGTATTCTGAACTTTTTAATGTTTTCTCCTGTTTTCATTTTGTTCCATAATTTCTTACTACAGTAGGATGAAAGTTTTAGGCTAAGAAATGACTCCTGGAAGCACCTTAGACCTGTTTGTCCTTCACTGTTTTATGTTTTCTTCTGCTGAGGCATTTTAGAGTCTTTAATATCTCTCTTTAGTCCTCATGCTTGTTTATTTCTCTAATAGTTCGAATAGTTGGTTTCAGCATGATTTATGGTTGTCCCTGCTTGTTTGCTGCCACTTAAAGGCTGTTATTGAAGTCTCCCTTTGAAGTATATTTGTTTATAGTGAGCCAAGGAGGTCTGTTTTGATCATGCCCTTTGTCCTTGCTTAAAAAATTGTCTTAAAGGTCTTTATAGTTGTGATCATAGATGTATTAGGTGTTCCCTCTTATATGACTGCAATTATCAGTAAATCTTTAATGTTTTCTACGTCATTTGAAATAAAGTCTTTGAGGAAATAGGGTGTTCCCCGAATCTTAGATTTCATTTTAAAAGTTGTTTTGAAGTCATTATTTGCTTAAAGTGTGGTTTGTAGAATTTATGGTTAGCCCTGTCTATCAAATACCTCTTTATTGTTCAAGTCATGTTTTCAAATTCCCTTTGTTGAGAATTAAACTTCTCTTTTCTAAACCATTAATGTCCATCTCATTCATAAACTAAAGGATCATGTGGCCAAGTTAGATTTTCCCTTTGATATCTCATATCCATTAATAAGTTTGTCATAACATATTTTTTGACTCCATTGCCCAATGAAACTGATACTCCTTCTTTCTACCTGCCTTTCCTAGACCTTTCATATTCTACTGTATCAATTCAACCAAACAAACGAAAAAAAACTTGCACTTAATAACTAGTCTAAAACCAATAACCAAAGCAAACAAGATAAACCTTTGCAAACGAATAAATTTGAGAGATCCCTCTCTGAGAACGGGAGGACTAGATCCTAGAACTCTAAAGATTGGTTTTATTTTGCCTTGTCTTTTGATTTTCCAAACTATCAAAACACGGGATACCAACACATGTACTAGAATATTGTGCAACAAGTCCAAACTCAAATATTGTGGAAAGGAACCTTGCTTTAATTAAGATAAAACTCTTAGACTCATCACACCCTTAATGCATGAACCTCAATACTTTATCAACTATCAAAAGAAATGTTAAACTCCAATGCATAAATAGAAGAATCACCTCGCAAATATATCTATCTTGTTCTGGTTTAATTGACAATGTCTTGAGGATAGGCTTATGTGTGTACAAATTTTGTTGGCAATATGATGAGTTGTCCTTGATGGAAACCTACTTGATGAAGTTGTCCTTGATGAAAATTGACTTACTGAAGTTGTCGTTGGATAGCAACCTATTACAAATGTAAGAATGATGTATCTACAGAGAAAATAATTCCAGTAAATACCGGAGAAATGATAAATATAATATGTTACAATGTATACGCGCTTTTGTAAAGGCAAAGTCGCGTATACACGTGGTTAAGTACGTCCCAAGTCGTGTATGCCCTTTTGCGCTCCAAAACTATAATACCAAGGGGCATTACCATGGTTTTGGCACACAGTATTGAGCGCTGTATGGATTATTTGATTCCGTCCAAGAATACCATCGGAAGTTGTGTGGTTTTGACTCATGGTATTGGTAAAAGCTAAATCTATTTAAGAAGAAGAAGATCATAGTGCAAGGTGTGCATGTGTAAGGGTTGTTGATGGATAAATTTCTCTAACTAATATCTGCATGGATGAACTCTGTTCTTAATTGATAGATCTAAATATATGATGCACCCATGGATACAATGATGGTTCAAGATCTCTAGATCTGACGATGATGAATCTTTGGTTTGATCGACTGACGAAAGCATGAAGAACTAGCGCAAGTCTGCTGAAGAGAGTGAATAAATCTGGGTAAGTTTTATAGATCTGGTCTGTTCTACAAAATTTATTTTTACAGATCTATACGCTAGTTGGTTTCAGAAAAAGTGCGTATATACGCGGGTTATCTTCTTGAAAATCGCGTATGGAAGTTAGGCTTTCTGAAGAATAAAATACACAGAAGTATACGCGGGTTGGTGTGCAGGAAAGTGCGTATATATGCGGCTTCAGTGAAGAAAAGTAGCGTATGCTATTTGAATTAATGAATTTCCAGGGTTGATTTTGTATCTGCATATCTATTCTGAAGTCTGGGTTATTTCTAATATTCTGGTTTCAGTGATCTCACTGTTTTGTTTGAAGTATTGGGCAAAGTATGTTTGTTGATGTTAAGTGAAGGGTTGTGTTGAAGCTGTTTAATCTAGTATGAAAATTGATGAAACATGGTCTGTAGTGGGTCTGAGGGTTGAAGTAGAAGCTTTCTGCCAGTAGAAGCTGGTGTTGAAATCAGGGGGTCGAAGCTCCCTTTCAGGAGAGGCGGGTAAACGAGATTAGGGGGTTGGAGCTCCCTTCCAGTTGCAGCTGGAAAATGAGAGAAGGTTGTAGCCTTCTACAGGTAGAAGCCTGCGTACTGGTATAAGTCTGCATTAGTACAACGTTGTAAAGGTTTTCTATATAATAAAGATTGAAAACAGAGACGACAACAGTGGTGGTTTTCTCCCGAATTGGGTTTCCACCTTAAATATTGGTGTTCATGTGTGTGATGCTTTATTCTATTGATTACTACTCATAACCTGATACATAACTAATAAATCTGTTTATAAGATTGCTTCTGTGAATTGTCTCTAATTCTGGAAAGTTAAATCAGTATACGCTAGTTTCCTTCTGCATTTCCGTGTGCATATGCTAGTTCCGTTCATAAAAACTACATATGGAAATCTGCTCAAAGAAAAAAATTGAATTTATATTATAAGCTCTAAATACTGATTTAACCCCCCTCTCAATATTTTTCCCAACAACTTTGTAGATTAAACTTCAACTGATAACTTATGTTTTAATTAAAGATGACAGTATTGTATTCCTCCACTTAAGGTTAGCGATTAACCAAAAAATCTACATTCAACATGACCAAAAGAATACTGTAAAATATTAAAACATGAGGTTCTCAGATGAGAACAAATACACTTGCACAGTGTCGGTGTCAAACATCTACAGGTACCAAAATAAGGGTTTTCTCCCGCCTGTTGTGTAAATTTTTTTTAAAGAATTAATATAAGAATCACCAAGCAAGATCAAAACAATACCTCTGCAGATCTTAACCCAAGAGAGATGTGTGCACCACAGAGTAAATATTAAACTAAAGAGATGAATTTGAAAATGAAAGGTAATTTCCAGATCCAAAACCTTATTATGGCTTACAAAAAATGAAAAAGTTATTCAACGATAAAGAAAAAATTGTTTAAAATTAAGCCCCAAACACAAAAACAAGAATGCTAAGTGTCCATATATGAACTTCTATCACTCATTTCAAAAGAAAACACACAATATTTTATCCAATCATGCACGCCTCTTTCAAGAACATTTTCACACATAAATATTTATCACACCATTTACTTATCACACAATATAATAAACAGGGGGAGAACAAGCTCGATTGTTTGTGCCCTTAGCCAACTAGCTCGTTTCCATATCTAAGGAAAGAGATTAATTTATAAGAACATATTTTTCATCACAGGAAATAAATGAGCGAATGCATGAACCTGGAATTATCACTCTTTTATTAACAACGAAATTATTTTCTCAGTACATATTGTATAGTGACAAATCTAACCTCAAAGAGGTTGTGGAGATACAATTTTCTAAGAATACAAACACCAAAAATTGTCCACAATATCACTAGCTTACATCTTAATTAGTCTTGACATATATATAAATTACACCGTCTCTTAGTAGTAACAAGCAGATAACAAAAGATGAAGTTGTTGGAAAGTAATCCCTAACTTTAGAAACCATATAACACTCCAAGCCATTTGGAAGAAGACAGGAACAGGTCCTCATGGGTGAATCCATACCTTTTTCTTTGACAACTGAGACCGACTCCTAGTAGGAAGTCATTGATCTGAAAGGTCTGTATTATTTTGTTGTGCTAAGTTTCCTTTCAGCTATAAAAACATGTACAAATTTTTCTCCATTTGTTTTCTTAAGGAATGAGGAATTTAAACATGAAACATAGATGAAATTATGAGTTTTAAGCATGTAAATAAGCCTAAATAACACTGAAAAGCACTATATAACAGATAAATAAAACCACACATAAGTTTTACACAGCAAGCATGATGAAGTATTTCACCCCTGCTGGGCTACATCTGCTGGTCCATCTCCCAATGGCATGTCCATCTTTTCATTATGCTCAAAATTGAAAATACAAGTGCTTACAAGCCTCCAATGGTTTTTTTCTCTAGACCAATCGCTCCAGAATGCTCAAATTAGTCTAGGTAGCCTCTTGTTTCACCCAAATTTGTCGAAAATTGACCTCCCTAGCCATTTTCCCAATGACAGCTACAAAATCTCCACTAATTGTGGAGAACTACACTTATCCACAAGTAAAACTAGCCAAACCTTCAAATTTTTAGTGGCGTTCTTAAATGTCTACCATCTGACTAACCGTTCACATTAAATTTTTTGGTTAAGGGGTGGGGTGGCCAAATGTCGACCCCGCTTACACCCCGCGGTCATGTGAACTTCTGCATTTAACGTGGAGTGGAACCCGGAGTGAAGACAAAGTTCTGAAACAGTTGAACTAAATATTTGGTGGCATGTGACAAGGTTTAATTATAGTTTAAGTTGCCAGAGTATCCGCCATTACATAACCGTTGATTGTTGTAACAAATGCCATGGTGAATATTTGTCATGTGAACAACAATGGGGTCGCCAGTGGGTTGGGACCACCAGTGGTCCCCCCCCCAAATTACATTGAAATACAACTTATATAGCATTTATGCCCTATAGGGGTAAGAAACACTTGTCAACAGAGTTGGTCGAAGTCTTGTGGGCGTGCCTGAAGGTCACGGGGTCGAACCCCTCGGACTCTAACAATAATTTTACACCACAGTACAGGGGACATGTGGCAGCCTCCGGGCTGGCCATGTGTCATCCATTCATTGGTTCTTCAAAATCCAACATACATCCATAAAAAAAATCACATAATGCCACTTGGCATTCACTGGTTGGTTTGGGAAAATGGCACATTCTCAAGAATATTCCACCTTTTGCTGACTGTACCTGCATGCTGACTGGGAAAAATTTAATTGTTTGGGAAATCGATCAGAATGCTATATCTCCCTCATACGACATTGGTTTTTCGAACCATTCACGGCACCAGAATGAAAACAACGAGATCTACCTGGTTACTTAGGTTCGGTACAGTTTTGAGCACTTACAATTTTGAGCAAAATTCATGATCTCGTGAGTAGTCGTGAACCGACAGTCCTCCATATTCGATGCAGGAATCAAAGTGAGTGCAGGAATCTCGGGATCTTCCTGTACTATAGCCATTTTTTATCTCGAATTAGTCAACATACATTGTAATATTCATAAGGTAATACAAATAGCAAGTTACATAGAAAAACATCAACCTATTTTACTTTTAATTAAGACGAGAATACATTATCCATTTACCCAAAGAATCATTAAAATAAAATAAAAGTACTTACATAGAGGTCTTGTTTAGGTTGTAAAACATAGGTTAAGGTAGGGTAATTTAGCTGAAAAATAGGACAACTATGGAAACCAACAGTTATGAAACTAATGTAGCTATAAGGAATATTGGTACAAATGTTACAAAGGATATGGAAAGAGAAATGGTAGTTCAATTATAGATGAATGACAAATGTGAAGTTTTAAAACAATACACGGCTCATGTGAAGAAGGGTCACATATATACTCAGGTCTTGTGAAAAAATTCGCGTACATAATCTGAACCATGGAAAACCAGATACCAGGAGTCATTACCATGGTAATTTCCCGTAGTAATTGTGGTGGAATCATTTATTTGATCTCATCAAAAATATTACCAAGGGATTTACCTGAGTTATTGGTGAAGGAAAAAGGTATATAAGGAGATGGAAATCAAGGTTCTATGAGTGCAAGTAAATGGTTTTTTTATGTGTGATTTAATCTGAAATAGGTGTGCACCAGTGAGCAAGGAGATGGCTCAAATATGATAGATCTGAAAGTGCAATGAAGACTAATGAAACAACTTTATTGATCTATTTATGTTTGTGTATCTAACAATGATAGATCTATCGTTATAGTGATTTGAATATGTTTTCAGAAATCTATAGTTTTGAAAGTGAAACATACGGAATCTGATTTGATTTTGCAGTGAAGGTTTGATTCCGTAATTTAAGATATGTACGTAGGTTTTCTTCTAGATGATTGTGTGCATACGCAAAGTTGTTTCTATTTATTCGCGCATATATTATGAGATATGTTTTTCAGTACATTGAAATTTGTATGCGGGTGTTACACATTATAAACATGTATATACATAGGTCTACTTAATAACAGTAGCATATATATTTTGAGTAATGTCTGCTCAGGGTTTGTAGTGTTGCTTGATGATGAAATTTGATGAGTTTAGTTTTTTGTTGTATGTCAATGATGTCTTAATTAGGATGGTTTATATCTATTTTGGTTTGGTTGTTCATTGATTTGATTTGGTTGCAGTGGCTGATTCAATATTCAGTAGCTTCATGTTTCAATGAATCAGTTGGTTTATAGTGCTTCAGTGATTCATATTTTGAGATTCAGTATTTCAGTTTGGAGCTTTGGTTTAGGCTTATTGTTGATGTGGGTCCAGTGTGAAAATTTAATGAAAGGTGGCCTACAGGTTTTGATGTTTGTTTGAGATAGGTGGATCCAGTATGAAATATTAGGAAACATGATCCATGAAGGGTGCTAAGGGTTGGATACTTTAGTGAGAGAATCAGAGCTTCCTTCCAGTGGTAGTTGGAAAAAAATTTCAAGGGGTAGGTGCTCCCTTTCGGTAAGAGCCGATAAATGAGATCAGGGGGTTGTATCTCCCTTCCAGTGGGTGATGGACAACAAATTGAGGTTGTAGCCTCCTACAGGTGGGTTCTTGTGTGCTCGTATGGTTTTGTGCTAGTACAATTTGTAATGATTATTTTCTATATATAATAAGAAAGAAGACAAAGACAATGACAACAGTGTTTTTCTCCCACGTTATGTTTCCACCTAAAATACTGGTGTTCATATGTGTTGATGTGTTGCTAATGTGTTGTGATTTACTTGCTCTTTACTGCATACTAAATGATTCATGAAATTAATAATTCACTGGTAAAGTTAAACATCAGATGGAAAGAATAAAAATTGAGTAAACTAGATATACATTTTTTTCCTTCATTGAAATCACGTACACACGTGGTTGCATAAAGAATAGTAGTGTACATAATTTCGAATGTAAAATTGAAAGTTAAAGAGAATTAAAAATATTGATTCATCCCCCCCCCCCCCCCAAATATTTTTCCTAACAATTGGTATTAGAGCAGGTCTGTTAAAATAAGCTTGATCACTTAAAGGGAGATCTAAAGGGAGAAGGAAGATGAAAGGAGTATTTTCTAAAAATCCACCTTTGTTTAATGGAACTAACTTTATGTTTTGGAAAATTAGAATGAGAGCATATTTGTGGGCTATAGGAGCTAAGGTATGGGAAATTTTTGAAGATGGATATCAATTCCCAACCTCTATTCTCACAGATAATGCAAGAAAGAAGCAGTAACAGAACAATGCAAAGGTAGTAAATTCTATCTTGGGAGGATTAGCTGAATTTGAGTTTGTGAAAGTCATGCAAATAAGCACCGCAAGGGAAATATGGGATAAGCTTGTCCAAATATATGAAGGTGACACTAAGGTAAAAAATGCTAAACTTCAAACATATAGAATTCAATATGAGTCCCTTAGAATGCACAATGATGAAAGTATTGCAATTTTTTTCCTCAGAGTTGACGGGATTTTTGACACAATGAAAAGTCTTGGTAACTAAATAAAGGATATTTTTGTTATTTAAATTATTTTGATATCACTAACTCCAAATTTCGATTCCAAACTCTTCTCCATTGAAGAAATGCAGGATTTGAATAACTTTACCCTTCAACAACTTCAAGGGATCTTGATAGACTTTGATATGAGAAAATGGGGTACATCAGGTGTCAGAGAAGCATCATTCAAAGCCACAAACAAATGGAAACAAAAATATAAGCCTAAAAATACAAGCTACATTTCAAATGAAGATGAAGTGAATTTCGTGAGAAAGTTGAAAGTGGGAACTGGTAAATTCAAAGGTAAGATTCATTTAAGGAGTTGTCTACTGAGGCCGTGTTTTGGCCCGGATGGCAGAAATCTGCCGGAATCCGGTCAACTAAATTTTAAAAAATCAGGTAGTTGCAATGCTTGGAATCCATTTTTGATAGTGGAAATGGATTCAGCACTATCAAAAATCCCTGGGGCACTCAAAATACTAATGTTTAACACCTGTAAACAAGATTCTGGGCAGCCCACGTGGTGTAGAACAGTCGGTGATGGGGTGCACTGTTAAGGCACTCCGTTCTGTAAGGTCACCGGTTCGAAACCCGTGGGTGGCATGGGAGGAGAAAAAATGGAAAAAATTAGGATTAGTCTAAACAAGAAAAAAAGAAAAAAAACAAGATTCTGGGCAAATCTTTGCTGGATTTTCTGAAAATCGTTACCGGATTCTGGGTCAAAACGCGGCCTCGGTAGAATACGCGTTCATTTAAATGTTTTTCTTGTGGAAGAGTAGGTCATTATGCATCCAAATGTCCATATAAGTAAAATCATGATAATAAATAAAAAGGAAAGGATGTTGACAAGAAAAAAAAAATCTACCAAAAATTTTTTTAATTCTAATGAAGATAGTCAAAGCACATCTAATGATCAGGATGAATCAGATTTAGATTCTAACACTTGCTATTAAATACTTATGGCTCTTGAAGATCAATCAACTAGTGAATCAGATGATTTAATGAAAGCATTGAAAGAAAATGATAGACTCATGAATGCAAACAAATAAATGAAACAAAAGAAAGTAGTATGATCAAGGAAATAAACATGTTAAGAATGCATTTGGAAGAAACCAATAGAAGAACAAACATCTTAGAAAAACAAATTCAAGAAAAGGAAAGGCATTGTGAAAAATTAGAATCAGAAGTTTTGACTCTAAGGAAAGATTATGAGAAAATAAACAAATGTGTAAATGCACTTGAATCACTAGAGAATATTATCAATGAACAATGCTCTCCTCTAATCGAGACAGACATTGGATACAACCATATGGCTTCAAATTCCCAAATTAATGACAAGAACTAACATAAGAAAATTGAATCAAGTCACTTATATGAACGGAAATCACCCAGATCTAAGTCAAGAGTCCTTAAGCATATAATATGGTTTCATGGATACTATTTTTCTTGTAACTAATTTGAGCATAAGGTTACTGATTGCAGGTTAACCATTTGGAATGGAAGAAAAATATGGGATAAGTTCCACAAATTTGAGCACATCATTAGAAATTGCAAGAAGATTTGGAGGAATAAGGAACAAAAATTAGAGACGAAGGGAAGTTTTTCCCTACTGCAATCCATTTCTCTTAAAGAATACTTATAATAGTGACTGCAGAATTAAATGTGGGGTACATAACCTCATAAAGAACATGTGTTTATTATCAGGTCCACAGGATCCATAATGTATAATCTCGGGGGAGCTATTCATATGTATCATGATGATGATTCCCCATGTTTTTTCTATATTATTTTGGTGATGTTATGTTACTAACATTACATCTGATGAATTAGCAGGAAACAAACATGACAAGCTCATGGGGAATTGTGGCTAGAATAATCAACAGTTTGTATTTTGTATGCGTTTTTTATGAAATACAATCACCTATATATGATGTTTTTTATCTAAATATCCATGTATACTTCTCTATGATAAAAAAAGAATTGCAAAAATTCAGGGGAGATTATCATATGTTTCCATCAATCCATTATTGGAATTCTAGTTTCGGCATTGATTTTTTACAGTCTGTTGGTGATGCCATTATTTTGCTTAGAATAACATTGGCTCATGAATTTGATGTAGCTGCTACAACCACCCTACAAAATTTTTCCCATGGCTTGATTTTGGAGCCTTCCCTTCTGTCCACAGGAGCTTATATTTTATTGTTGTTAAGTATTTAGGTTTTGATAAAGACTTATATTTTCATGTTTTTCTTGTGATGAAGTTGATCCTGGCTCAATATATTTCAAACACAAGCTAACTCTTGACTTGACCTTGCATCATTGTTGGGCTTGCCTCCAGAAACTGCATAAGCTTGGAAGGTAGGCCAACTCGAGGAACATAATTGTGCAAAAAAATAGGGAAGCCAGCCTTGAGCTTGGAAACTGTGCAATTCTGGATGGCAACCCAACTTTGAGCCCAGAAATTGTGTGAAGCATCTCATCAGCTTAGAAACTCCTCAATGCATTGAGTCAATAAGTTGCCTATCCCTTGGTAATTGTGCAATGCTTCTTGGTAGTGTGCATGGAAAGCTTCCCAAGTAATCAAAAATCAAAAATCATCCCTAGAAAATAGGGAGTCATCATTAGTTTCTCGAACATGGCACACTCACTATTTTTTTATCTTTCCGCCAAGTGTCGCTTTTTCCTTGATTTTAGGCATGCAAGTAATAAACCCTAATCTGCTTAAATATATTAAAAAGATGCATATAGAGCTCATTTTTACATTCAATCTTGGATCTATAGAATTCCCAAGGAGATCAAGGAGCCTTTGGTGGATTTTGTGGTGCTTTTCCAGGTGAGTCTTGCTTTTGTCGTCGTTTGCCGCTTTTTTTGTCACTTTTTCTTGTTTTGTTTCTCTGAGTGTTGTTTCTCTTATTTATCTTCATGGTTGTTATATATTTAACTTTTATTAGCTTGTATAAGTGTTGGTTCAATTCATCATTCGCCTTTTATAAGTGTCGCTACATTTTTCTTGTTTTTGTACATCGGTGATCATCGTTTCGACAACTCTCCATGCGTGTTTGTTTTTCCTTCCATATGTTGATTTTCTACACTTAGTTTGCATTGATCTACCTATCCTTAGTAATATTTTCACTTTAACTCACACCATCACTCAGATTTATCAGTTTCCCATACTCTTTCCAGGCAGATATGCACTTCACTTGGTTAGCACTTGCCTTGTCTAGTGAGGCATTGAGCAAGTCCAAGGTTCAAGCTCTCAGCTTGGCTCTGAGACTGTGCAATGTGTAGTATAGGCTGACCCAATTGCACATTTCTCAGTTCCAAGGCTCAAGCCTGTCCCCTTGGCTATTTATACTGCGCAATGCACAATCTCTCCCTTAGTTTTCCCATTGTGAAATATGTATTGTGCAATCTCAAGCCTCAAGTTGCATCACTGATTGTTGAGACTACTCAATTCATAGTTCTTGCATCCATTCCATCTCCCTTGACCTCAAGAATTACGCAATTTTATTCATCATTTCATTGGTTTCTTCCTGGTCTTTCTTTGATATTTTATTTGTTAAAGCTAATTTATTCTTGCCATGAGTGCATTTTCCTCCTATAGGTATTACAGTTGTTGAGCACTTCTCTTCATCAGTCACGGATATCGTGGAACCCAAGAGAGATGCTTTAAAGGATATCATAGAGAGGAGTAGTGAGGAGGCAGTTAAGAGTATGCAAGTAAAATTTCTATTTTATTCATATACTCAACTGTTTATAGAAAATGAATCAGATATCACATGGTAGAAAGTGAATGAAGCATTCTCAGCAAGAAGCTTCAAAGAAAATATGGAGGACTGATAGGTATATATTAATGTTTAATGGTCGGGACAACATAATATTTCATGTAGATATCCGGCTTTCCCATGTGCAGATATTGTCATCTGCATATTTTTCATATAAATGTCAAGACTATGACTGCGAACAGAGGCTTGCTTCTTTTTTAGCAACAGATTACCATCTCGTGTATCATTTGCTGGAGCTAGAATCGCTCATGGATTCTTAATTTTATGCTACTACTAGATACTTGAGTACTAAGGACATTGTTAAAATTTGGTTGAAAGAGCCATCAAAGTTTTTCCAGACACCCACCAACACCTACAAGAAAAAATCTCTCAGCAGGGGCTATCATCCCTTGATAGTTTTATGTTGTAGAATCTACTGTCAGAAGAGAACAAAGACCTTTCCTGAAGGGTGGGCATTCTTACTAAACCAAGTTGTCAATGAAGGGAAACCATTCAACTGGTTAGACTTTTTGGCTCGAAATTTAAGTATCCATGTAGCTAACACCCTGAATCCTCCCAAGGGTGGGCAAGCTATATTTTATATTTATGCATATCTACTGGATGAAATTTGTGCTCACAATTCATTCCCTAGCATGAATTGGACTTGGACACCGCGAGACCCTATTCTGCACATCTACTGTAAAATTCTCTCGAAGTGCAGCCATAGAGGAGTAATGGAAAATTTAAATGGCCACTTCCTCTTTCTATTATACAAGTTGATATTTGAGGAAGAACCACCTTGCATATCACATGGGGAAATGGAAGTAGTGCCATAGATAGCAAATCGGTTTGCCTCACTAGATTGCACCTTCCTTAGAGTGTTTGGCATATATAAGTCACCGCATATTTTTCCAAGGTATGCCACTGATAAATTAGTCAGGAAGGAAGTTTCATATCATCTCTCCTCAGGGTTTTCAGCAAGAAGAAAGCACCTTGGCCAACTCTTCATATGAAAATCAGATTGTAAGAGATCAAGAACCTGAAATTCACAGACACCAAAGGAAAGGCGATAGAAATGTTTGCATTTGTTACTCTAGACTTTAATCTATATGATCCCTGAAACGTTTGTAGAGAGCATTGTGTGAGAATTTATTTTTCAGTGGCTAAGAGGGACACTCTATTGGCCAAATGAGGAACCATGGAAGAATTTTTATAATGCCTCCAAGTCCCACGAGTCCTTTACTTTTGTAGGAACTTCACATGTTACCCCACAAAAGGAAGGTATTCTAGAAGCAGTACCAGTGGAAGAGCGCAACCCAGTGCGCGAAAAGGGAAAGAGGAAGGTTGCATATATCTCAAGAGGAGAGTGAAGCCTCAAGATGAATGTGGATAAATTCATTATGAAATTTTCCATAGAAACAGAGAATAGGAGGAAACAAAGAATGCAGGAAGCAGAACAGAAGAAGAGGAAATAGAAAAAGCAGAAGCAAGAAGCAAAATAAAATTAGAAGCAAGAAGAATAAGAGAGGCGAAGAGTAGAAGAAGAAGAGGCGACACAGAAATAATTCGAGGAGCAAGAGAAGAAATGGAAAATAGAAGAGAAATCTGAACAATTGTAGGACAAGGATCTCACTCAAGAGATTGAAGAGTTGATTTTCATCCAAGACATGGAGGTGGAGTTAGAACCACATAACCAAGATGTCGACCTAATTTCAAGCACACAACAAGTCACCATTAAATCTCCCCCTCCTCCAGTAGCGAAAGCTCCAAGCGAGGAAGAAGAAATTTTTCCTCTCGATGGAGTTCCAGTTATTTACACTTACAATCTGACTTACGAAGAGCTTCAGAAAAATATTTTACAAGTGCAAAAGAAACATTTTCAGGACGACTTCGCATCTCCTAATTTTATTAGAGAAATGGTGATTGTGGAAGACACTAGGAGGAATCCCAATGCCATTTTCATAGCCAACTTGGCCTTTGCAGGTTAAAAAAAGTCAAACATTGTAATATTCCCAAATTTTCACTTGATATTTGGAATATTAGAGTTCTTAATTTTCTTAATGAATTAAGTAAATAAAAGGTTGGAGGGACCCATAATCCTCACGATGAATAAATATCCACTTTTAATGTGTGAATGTGGATTAATTAAGCCTAGATCTACATAAAGGAGGTAATGGAGAAACTACTAATATGAATGGATTTGAGATCATGTCTCATTAATGAGATAGATGATGGAGGTTGATACAGTCAACTAAGATCTTGGAAGGAATAAAACAGAAGATCATGGAGCATTGATGATGAGATGATGGAAGAAGTTGTGCAATTAATGCACACATGATGGAGAGGGTGTACATTGCACCTAGACATGATGGATGACTTGGAGAGACAGCGCAGTCAAACATGGAGGATCATGTCCACATGCACAGTGCAGTTTAGATGAGGGCCAAGGCATGGGAAGTCACATAAACTATATAAATGATATGAAGACAACAAGTAAGGTACGCTATTGATTATAGATTTTGAGGTATGTTTAGATCTGGAATTGTCATGTGACATTCCATTGCTTTCTTGGGTTGTTTAGCAAAGATTGCAAGTGTTGTTTAGAACAAGGTGTTCCTAGTCCGGAATCCCTCCTTTTTGATTGAGTGATCTCTTGGAAGAGGTTTTACTTCATTCTACATTAGGCATTGGTGCCAGTTATTATTTCCATCATCTGCAGAACATCCATATTCAGAAATTACTCAATTTCTAAAGATCAATTGGAAGGTGGATGTTGTCTTCAGTATTTCAGCTGGAGAACTGGTGAAGGTTTATTCCTATCACCTTGGGCTTGAATATAAGCATTCCCAGAGCTTCATTTCAGATCTGGAATCAGGCCAAAATTTATTGACCTCCTAGTAGCAGTAATTCCCTCCAGAATTACATTGTCCATTATTGTAGATCCAAAGGAGGAAGGAAGTTGCTAGCATTTCAGCTAGTAATCCTGTGAGAGATCATACCCTCACCTTGCCATTAGTATTTCCATCAGCCTGGAGTCTATTGCAGCATATTTTAGCAAGAATAGAACCTCTCCTTCTTGTACAGCGCAGTTTCTTTGGCAGCTACATATTCAGTTGCTACAACTTGAAGGAGGAGGAAGAGAAGGCAAGATCTCAAGCTCCTAAATTTTAGATCTAAAGGAGGGATCAGCCCTCAAGGCATAGATTTGTTTATACATCATATTGCAGCCATATTTAGATCAGATCTAGCTTCAGATCTGTAAATCGATCAGATAAAGGATCAAACCCTAGGAGGGTGATTTTCCAATCTTGTAGATCTGGAAAATCCTTTCTGGGTTATCTTGGAGAGTAAAAAGCACAGTCTAGAGCATTCAAGGGAAGTCTAAATCTCCAATAATTATTTGAACTCAAAGAATAAATAAGATCCTATAGCAGCAATAGAATAAAGAGGCACAACAAATTTTATTTTCCTACATTTGATGGATCTTCTTCAAGCACTGTTAAGGCTTGGAGGAAAGAGATAGATACATTTTTCATGCTACATGTAACATCTTGTGGCTGAAAAAGAGGTTTTCCAAATTGTAGCACTTCATATCTTAGGTGAAGCCAATTATTGGTGTTTTAGTTGCATGGAGCATGCAAAGGTGACTAAATATTCAAATTTTTTTCACAAGTTGAGGAAGAAGCTTGATGTGAAGAACACAGAGATGTTCCACAAAGAGACATTTCCTAATGAAACAAAGGAGGAGGTCAATCTTGTCACTCTGGACAAGAGTTCACTACATTCACCACTAGCTGTAGAAGTACTTGCATCTAGAGAAGAGACACTTGCAACCTTGCAAGATAGTATTGAGATCTTGACACATAGAGTTCCATGCATGATTCAAGAGATGCATGAGGAAGAGGAGGAAGATTCCAGCGCTGGTACACTTGGAGAAGAGAAGCCATCTCTCTTACCAGTAGTTGGGGAAACCATTGTTCTGGTTGGAGGAACTCTTGTGTTCTATCAGGAGGTTCCCACACATCAGTTGATCCAAGGTACACATACACATTCATCGCCTATTGTTTCAATATATCTTATCGAAACTTATGGGGACATGCCATCAGGGCCAATGCATAACCAAGGGTTAGAACAAAATGCTGATTTGAAGCAGCAACATATCACAGTGCAGAGCACCCTTGATCTAATCAAGGAGGAGATAAAAATATATCCCATTTTATCATGGATGGACTACATTCAACTTTTTGAGTTGGAGTGTAGAGTTTTAGAAAAGGGGATGAGCATAATCCTATGTACAATGACTGGTTATGAGATCAACATTGTGCCTTACTTCGAGACAGAATATGTAGTACCTTGCAGATATACAACGTTGTCACTTAGTAGAAATGATAATTAAGGAGCCCCATTATTCATGGAGCATGCTAAAGGTAGCTTCACTCATGAAGAAATGGAGGTTATGATGATAGATGGTAGACATCTTGAGATGAGAAATATTTTCTCCTTTCTTGATGACACTTTCTCAATGAGAATCTCACATCGCAAAGAGAGACTTAAACTTGTAGCAGATCCAGAACCTTATTGGTTTTGTAAGGCCATGGACGAGAAGAAGATCTCATGGAGAGATCTCATTGGAGGTGCACTTCAACATATCATGGAGTGAAAATTTCATTATCAGTTTGAGGAGGTTGATGTCCTACAATGTGAGGATACCAAGTATTTGTAGAATGAGATCCATCATCCACATTGGGATGAATGGTTGATAATATGGAGCAAGGGGATGTCAAACCACTTGCAGATCTATGATATAGGGCAGAAAGAAGCATGGTTGCATTGTTTGCTCTTGGGTGAGTATGGTTACCACTCAAGGAGTCATATTTTGCTGATTCATGCCTTACACATCACTGGAAGAATGCATGAGAAAAAGGCATGGTTACTTTGGTTGTTGATGAAAGAGTTTGGACATCTCATGATATATCTTACGTCCATGTATTTACTCTTGTTTGGGATATGTCTCATGTATTTACATGTATTTTTGTTTGGGATGTATCTCATGTTCATGTATGTACTTGGGGTTGGGAGAATGCATAACTCTCACATGATGTGGCATAAGGGAGCTTGTTTGTATTATGTTGATGAGACATCTCGCATGTCCATTACTATATTGTTGCTCCATGACTTGCATCATGATAATGCAAGGAGGGAGCAAGAATCCTTGTTGCTATGGTTACTATTGGGAGAGTATGGGTTGAAGTCTTCCCATACATTGCATGACATTGGTGGAGGATGGCAACAGGAGGCCTTACAACGTTGGCTTCTGTTGGGGGATTATGGTCATTGTACATGATATAATTATGACGTGATGAGGTAGCAAGATGCCTTGTTAAGGTGGCTTCTCTTGAGATAATATGGCCACTACATTTGGTATAATGATGATGTGGTATGACAACAAGAGGCATTGTTGTGTTGGATTCTTTTGAGAGAGTATGGCTCTCATATTCTCATTGATGTTGATTTGGAATAGCAACAAGAAGCATTGTTGCAGTGGCTTCTTTTGAGAGAGTGTGGCTCTCTTACTTATTTTTATGATGATCTAGCATGGCAACAGAAGGCTTTGCTTCATTGGTTGTTATTAGGAGAATATGGTGTGACATTGTTTATGTTTTCCCATATGTCTCTACTTCTTTTTGTTCACTATGTTGATGTGATGTTTGATTCCTACATGGCCAACAAGGCTAATGATGTGAGCATTAATATATGTAATATACTCTACATATCATGGGTTGAAGAGATAGTTCATGATTTGGGGCTTTCCACTTTGGGGATGAACCACTTCATCTTATGTATCTCATGTATAGAGGAGAAATTTGGTCATCATATTGTTCCCACTTGGAGATTCCTTGATGAGGAAGGGTATCTAACTTTTCAGTTAGAAGCCATTCTAGACATTCTAGAGAGGTAGCTTTGGAGTTGGACATGCATGACACATTGTAACATATGGGAAGGCCTTCCAAATGAGGATGACATTTGGAGGGAGGATGTTTGTTGTAGCATCCACATTTGCAGTTGCTTGTCAACAAGCAACATTTTTTCGGGGAGGACTGTAATATTCCAAAATTTTCACTTGATATTTGGAATATTAGAGTTCATAATTTTCTTAATGAATTAAGTAAATAAAAGGGTGGAGGGACCCATAATCCTCATGATGAATAAATATCCACTTTTTATGTGTGAATGTGGATTAATTAATCCTAGTTCTACATAAAGGAGGTAGTGGAGCAACTACTAATGTGAATGGATTGGAGATCATGTCTCATTAATGAGATAGATCATGGAGGTTGATACAGTCAACTAAGATCTTGGAAGGAATCAAACAGAATATCATGGAGCATTCAAGATGAGATGATGGAAGAATTTGTGCAATTAATGCACACATGATGGAGAGGTTGTACATTGCACCTAGACATGATGGATGACTTGGAGAGACAGCGTCGTCAAACATGGAGGATCATGTCCACATGCACAACGCAGTTTAGATGAGGGCCAAGGCATGATAAGGCTCATAAAATATATAAAGGAGATGAAGACAACAAGGAAGGTAGGCTAATGATTATAGATTTTGAGGTTTGTTTAGATCTGGAATTGTCATGTGACATTCCATTGCTTTCTTGGGTTGTTTAGCAAATATTGCAAGTGTTGTTTAGCATAGGGTGTTCCTGGTTGGGAATCCCTCCTCTTTCATCAAGTGATCTCTTGGGAGAGGGTTTTACTTCATTCTACATCAGGCATTGGTGCCACTTATTATTTCCATCATTTGCAGAACATCCATATTCAGAAATTATGCAATTTCTGAAAATCAGTTGGAAGGTGGAGGTTGTCTTCAATATTTCAGTTGGAGAACTGGTAAAGGTTTATTCCTATCACCTTAGGCTTGAAGATCATCATTCTAAGAGCTTCATTTCAGATCTGGCATCAGTCCAAAATTTATTGACCTCCTAGCAGCAGTAATTCCCTCCAGAATTACGTTGTCCATTATTGCAGATCCAAAGGAGGAACGATGTTTCTAGCATTTCATCTAGTAATCCTGTGAGGGATCATACCCTCACCTTGCCATCAGTATTTCCATCATCTTGGAGTCTATTGCAGCATATTTCAGTAGGAATAGAGCCTCTCCCTCTTGTACAACATAGTTTTTGTGGCAGCTACATATTCAGCTGCTGCAACTTGAAGGAGGAGAAAGAGAAGGCAAGATCTCAAGCTCCTATCTTGTAGATCTGAAGGAGGGATCAGCCCTCAAGGCATAGATATGTTTATACATCATATTGCAGCCATATTTAGATCAGATCTAGCTTCATATCTGTAAACCCAGTAGATAAAGGATCAAACCCTAGGAGGGTGATTTTCCAAAGTTTTAGATCTAGAAAATCCTTTCTGGGTTATCTTGGGTTCCCATCACATTGGCCAGATCTTGAATCTTGGCATCATCAGAGCTCTTGAGCTCCCTAGATTTTCATTTCCTTTTGCAGTAGTTCATGTACATTTTCAGCAGAAGGGATAGCACAGTATTGCTTCCTGTAAGCTCACCAATTACGCAGTGCTAGTTGCAGCACCATTGTAGGGTGATTATAGACCATCTCTTGTGCTAGATCTACTCATTTTATGTACATTGTATAACTTATTCATCTCCATATAATAAAATGGCTCAAATTCTCTGTATATTTTGATGTTGTCTCTAGATTTATTTTGTACTTAGTTGCACTTCTTATATTGTGTTTAAGTATTAATGCATTCTCCCTTTTGGGATATTACAAACACTAAGTATCTGATGGATGAGAACAAAAAAATGGAAAAGAACATGTAGGTTGTTAGGAAAGAGGTTGAACAGATCTGAGTAGCGTCTCAGAACGCAGCTTCCTCACAGGTCGATCTGGAGTTATTGAAGGTAGTGATACTTGGCAAAGCATTAACATTGGAAGAGACCATGCAGAATCTTTATGAGGAGCTTGTTACCGTGCATAAGGCAGTTGTCCACTTGCACGGCTTGCAGCATAAATGTAAAGATTATGTAAAAAATCTTAAGGTTGTACAAGAAGTCATTGATGTCGTGAATGAATGGTCAATGTGATATAAAGGGGCACTGCTTATATTGGGAAAGAAAATAAAGAAAGAGGTATATTTAGAGAAAGTAAAGGTTTAGATTCTCATCCAAAATAAAAAACAACTCACCTTGTTCATTTCTAGAATTTAGGCGTCGTATGCACGATTGTATAATGGTGTGGATTTCTTAGTGCAATCATAAAGGATCCCATCAGTTGGATTTCTTAGTGCAGATAGACCGTCGCCAGGGAATATCATGAAGTAAACAAATAAAATATGCAAAAGTACATTGGTATCCCTATCCAAATCAACATGATGTTACTCAGTCTAAAGCCAGAATTACAGACTAGTTCCAAGTCATTTTACCCAAATGCCATGGAGGCTAGAGTTAATTCCAGTTTGACACCATCTCATAGTTTAAGGGACTCATTGCACTTTACAGAACTTGGGACCGTTACATGACCGAGAAATAACAAGTGGAATTTTTTGAGCTAGAGTTTCCCCAAAATCAAGCATGATATTTTTTGTCTTATTAGGTTGTCTATTTGGTGTTGATCAGGTAAATCCCCTCTGCAAACAGAGGCGATCCCTATAGCCCTAGAGTGGGTCTAGCAATAATGGAACAAGTTGGACTTTCAAACTCCTAGCTTATAAATGAAAATTAGTTAGGATAGATGGCCTACCTTGGTCCAATGCTTTTGTTGTCATTTGCAGCAACGATCCACTGATCTTTGTCTTCACACGTCACGGTCTTTCAATGATAATTTCCGTGTACCTGCACAAGGATCAAGTGAACGGTGAAAGCATACAAAAACATATCTTCATTTATAGCTATTCGATTTGTCAAGGAGAATCAAACAATTTGCATATTATCAAACACAAAATTGGAACCCAAAAAAGCAGTCTTGTATTAATGATAGAGAAAAGAATTTTACAACCTTAATGCCTTGGCGTTGTGATGTCCTTCGACGAGTTCAGTCAAACGCATCTCAAACATTCGTCAGGGATCGGACTTGGTGAGGCAATGGGCCAAAATTCTCTCTCGAAAATGGATTCCTCTCTGCCTTATTATTCACACCAGTTATAGTAAGGATTGTTCAGCTAGCTTAAACTATGTGAGAAGGAAGTATTTGTAGGAGAAGAGGAGGTGGTTTTGTCCCTCAAAAGTTGGAAGGGAGGCCTTATCCTTTGGGGAGTTGCTCAATTATAGGAAACAAGAATCCAAAGACATTACTTTCACATTATTCAGTCGAACAAACCATGATGACTCCGCTCACGAAGTGGATGGGCATGGAAAATTCATTTCTATTTTAAAAAACTTTCCAAAAATAGCTCGGCGTGGGCAGTCCACTGAGACAGAGTGCCAATGGGTGCGAGGCCATAACTTCCTACCAGTGTCGACCCAAAGTCATGTGTTTTTGAGAGTCTGCTTCAGGAACGATCAATAGAGGAAATGTTCTTGACATGCCAAGGGATGAAATGACACATTTTGTAAGGTATGACAATACACAAAATTAAATGGAATGGTCCTCCAAAATTTGGGATGGAGATTGAAGGGACGGTGATAAAATATTGTGTAATAGATGCCCCCTAAAGCATGAGGTCCGAGAGAGAGGAAGGAGCGAAATTATTTATGAGAACGTGCTCAAACCAAACACCGTCATTGAAAGACTTGAAAGTACAAGTACAACTGATATCTCTGATACATGAATATTTTGCATCGGTGTAGCCATCCATAATAGAGTACATATAAAAACAAGATTCAAGGTATGGACACAGGCATCCAACAAGAAGGATCAATAAATAGACTCAGGTATGGTCGCAGCCATCCAATCATAAGAGTCATGCATATAGTCATGATGAACTAAATTGTCTCGCAGACTAGATTTTATCAGACAAAACCTGGGGTCTTGTGCTCCATCTCGACCTGAAAAAGTACAAATTCAAGCACGTGAATAAGTGAGCTGAAGTCAATCATGCAAGAAATTCGCCTGATTACCATCCAATGATGAAAGTTGCTAACAGGCGTGAGAGAAACCATCAATAATGAACAACATCTCTCAAGGCACAACTAGTACAATTCGCGGAATGTGAACAGTGAGCTGGAGTCGAACACCCATGAAATTACACAATTGAAGGCCAATGATGAGGACCTATCGTCAAATGCGAAGAAGTTTCCATTGAGGCATGCAAGCTCCAAGGTACCGTAAGGGAATCTTTAGATCAACTTCCTGGATAATGAGTTAAAGTTGACAGGAAGTGACCTGGTCGAAGGAGGGCCATAATTTTTCCCACGTCATCAACATGAGACAGAGGAACAAGATGATAGTGAATTAGGATTTAACAAAGGATCAGAGGTTGAAAACTGCAGAAGGAAACTTCTCTTGAACATATTGATGACACGACTCCGGAATTGGGCACCATTTTACATCAGGGGATCTGAGGTCATGATGACATGGAAAAGAGCATATGAGAAGTCAAAACAGAATACCCAAACCCATGAGGGAAAAAATGACGAAATGGGATGCCCCAAACCGACATGAATTGCAAACAAGTGTCATGTTCAAGAGCGACATACTGCAGACAACACTGAGAACTGGTTCCATTTTCTCCCGCCATTGTTGGCGAGTACCCCAATTATTTTTGGAAACAAGCTTGAAGGGGATAACATGTGCTTTTCATATAATTTTTTCCTTCAGAAAAATCCATCCTAGTACATTTTACGAGCCCTAGGAAGGAGGAACTCGGTTACGTCATGGTGACGATGTCCGATGTCATGTAAGTTTTAACGAGCTTGACAAAGGAAGAACTCGACATATTTTCATGTTTAGAGAGTTTGAAAAGAAGTGGAAAGGAAAAATCTAGCAAGTCCCTTTTTGTAGGTAGTCTCACAGATCCGAAAATGTAGAAAACTATATCTGAGAGAACCTCTTAGTCGCAATAGGCTAAGGTATTGCTTTTTCATAAATAATCTATCCCAGCCCGAAAAAGGGGTAAACATATACTAGGTAGATGTCGTTTCGCAACAGTTAACGAGTTCAAAACGACAAGAGCTCGACAATATTTTCATGTTTTGAGAGTTAGAAAAGAGTTTAAAGTTGACTCCTCCTGGAGGAACGAGTGGTATTAAAGGTAGCAACTGGTTCTGGTGATGGTGGAACTACTCACAACAAGTAAAGGTCAAGAGGCTAGCTAACAAGACCACTCATCGCAACGGTTCCTCAGGAATGGGTAAAAAAATCAAGTGAGGGAATATGATTGGCCAAGCAGATGGTGACGATGGAATGAGAAAACCAAGGCTCATCTACAAAACAAGTTGATAAAATGGCAATCACAAGAGGAAAAATAAGAATGGTTTCATTTTTACACAAGCTTGAAATCAGGAAACTCTGCTTGAAGTTGGTTTCATTTTTACACAAGCTTAAAATGGAAACAAACTATGCTTGAAATAAGTTTGCATACCCCCAGCATGGTGACTCAATTCGAGGTACATGCCCCCCAAGCTTCAGTGCATTCACTGGAGTAGACTGCTAATTACTGACATGTGGATATAATGAAGGTTCAATTACGAGATTAAGTGAAAGACTCAACTGGGATTTCATGAGATCTAATCAAAGACTCGAATTGAAAAGGGAATGTGTTTAATTTTTTAACGAGGTTGCCACATTAAAAGAATTATCCTCATGACCTAATTCATTTTTTAATGAGGTTGACATAGTAAACGAACTATCCTCATGATCTAATTCATTTTTTAATGAGGTTGACATAGTAAACGAAATTCCTTTCGCACTCGTTCAACATGAAAGTGACTAGAGTCACCTTTTGCCTATTTCTTGACTCTTAAAATATGAAAAGGCAAAGTATTGTTTTAGTGTCATAAAATTAATTCCCTACGATCACACGCCCATTAAAGATATTTTCTTGGCTTGTTCTTAAGTAATTCCTTAGTTTTTTGTCTTGAAGCCTCACATTAGTCATCTCGATTCTCTCCTGTATTTGAGACAAAGTCATGGTGGAGGAACCACCAGTTTGGTTGACCTCTTCATTACCTCCTAGCGGAGACCCTTCTCCTTGTTGGGGTTCCTATGTTTTGGCAGATTTGGCAATACCAAAAGATAAGACAACATCAAACCACTTTGGGATCCTACGATCTAGCCCTGCTGGATATGGAGAGGGATCTCTCCATAAAACAAAGAATGATATATATCTCTGAAGCTCAAAATGAGATATTAGGCTAGGTATGAAGCACGTGTAGGGGTTTAAATGATGTGGTTGGTTGTTGCGTTGGTCATGAGATCATCAACTCAGAACGTAATGGGAGGAAAGGAGCAGAGCAGTAGGATGTTTCGGAAAAAGAGAATGAGTCAAGACTGTGCCATCTGTTGGGCTATGGAGTCATAAAAGGAGATTACTTGCACACAACTAGCCAAGGCTTTCAAAGGGCAAGTCATCTATACTAAAGGATATTTTTAGATAGATGGTGGAATGGAACATTAAAGAGGAAGTGAAAGAAGGAAAGAAACCAAAGGGCAGTCTGCATATCAGGCCAGAGGTCATTTAACTCCAGGCATGCTTTGACATGCTCAAAGGCAACTCTCAATGAAGGCACAAAGGGAAACTTATAGATCGGAACAGAGGTCATTTAAATCCAGGTCTGCTTTAGCGTGCTCCGAGGGAAAAACAGAGATATATTTGACAAAGAGCTAGAGTTTATAGATCGAAGAAGGACTTTTAACCTTCCCTGCTTTGACACTAGCTAGGACATCCAGGCAACAAACCCGAATTCATACATCAGCTAGCAGTGAATAACAGCTGCTACACTGGTTAAATTACATGCATTTTCTCTTAGATTCACATTCAGCAGAAAACATCAAAAATAGGGAGAGAAGAAACATAGGGTACCATGCAAGGGTATATCCTATGCCAGATTTCTGATGCGTACCAAAAGACCAATGAACAGCATGAATAATGTAAATAAACGATGCAAAGAGAGAAACATCACCCGTAGTAATAGACCAGGATCCTGTGAAATTTTCTTGATTAATTTATGCAAAACCAGTCACATACACTGAGCTCAATGGCTAACACAGTCCAAACTTTCTCCTCCCAGCCTACCACATTACAAACTACTCAGCTACCCTCCCCCAAAACTGTTCTAACAGCTAAGAAAATCCCCCTAACAGCAAAAACAACAACGCAACCCTTTACAATATGTTCTCGGGGATTTTTATAGGAGAATGAGTAATAGCAGGAGTAGATGTACATTTAATTGGACTCATTAAGACAGAGTGGAGGCAGAAGGTCAAGCCCACTCTGCTTAATGACTCTACATGCTGTGTGTACTCTTTAGGCTGGTTTGAGAGTCTTCGTCAGGTCGAGATTGACCTCGAATGTGTTCTTGAAGTCCTTTCTGGCTGTTTGGAACTCTGCGCTGCCTTCTGGAATTAGTGATCTGGATAGAAGGGTCTGCAGGCCTCTCCATACCTCCATAACTGCTGTCTGACGGTCTTAAAGAAGCTTTGTCAGTGAAATACATTTAAGGGCTCGAGGAGGCATGGAGACGTTTGTAGGAAGGTGTCCTTTTGGAGAAACGGTGCTCTTCTAATATTAATGCACTGATGTAACTTTGTTAGTGTGCTTAGTCTTCAAACAACGTCTTCTACCTTTGAACACGGGATTAGGTGTTAAATATTCAATTAACTGGCCAGAACCCCTCTAATTTGTTTTGCTGCTTCATTCGGCCGCTGCTGTGATGGCCTCTCTGTATTTTGAATCACAGTGGCTGTGATTACAGAAAACAAAGTGAATTCATCACTCTGTGAACACCCTGCACAATAAAATAAACCTGTCATAAAATTCAGGGCGGTGGCAGAGGAATGTTGTGGAGGCATGCGGAATGGTGGCGGAACAGTGGAAATGGAGGCTATGGAGGAAAAAGGTGAACATGCAATGAAATGGAGGCTTGGTGGAAGAATGAATGTGGGTCGTCCGATCAGATGGGATGGACGGTTGCGATCCAATCACATCGGAAGGTGGCAGGGGTGACACTTTTGGGAACTTCCGATTGGCGATGGTGCGATTGAGCGCCAGCCATCCGATCTAGAACAAGATCAACGTCGGAGACTAAATCGATGGGAGAAATTCAGCTGCGATGTGCGGGAATGATGAAATCTGGACCGTTGGATCGCATGTGACAGACGGCTCAGATTCAGTCAGGGAGGACCAATGATGCGGGATTGGGCGATTGCAATGGTGCGATTGCGTGACCGTCGTCCGATCTGGAGACAGATCGACGGCTCTCATGTAATCGGAGGGTGATATGGGAGCGGAGACGGGCGTGCTACGATTTGCGCTGGACCGTCGGATCTTTTCAAGATCAACGACTGGTATCGCAGCGGGAATACGGAAGAGGAAAGTCAATCACATCAGAGATTTTCGGAGTGACAAAGGAAATGCGCTCACCCGCTCTTCCGATTGCAATAAGCACCCGTTGCTTAAACGCTTGGTTCCAGTGCTCGGTTACATGGTGGGGAAGTGGTTAAGGCTGGGCCGAAGGGGGCTAGCCTGTTTATAAAGTAAAAAGTGGGTTTTTGGCCTATTTTAATGCTTTTTAAGGCCAAAGGAGGTATTCGGTAAGGGGAATAAGGGATTATTAAACCAAACAAGGGGTGTTTGCAAGGTTTAAAGGGGAATGGAGATGATTTAGAGGGTTAATGGGGGAAATAGAGAGGAGTAAAAGGGAAGAAAACTGAGGTTAAATGGGGATGAGATAAGAGGAAAAAAGGCCTTTTTTGGGCATTCTTCTTTACAACAGAGAGGCTTTTAAACTAGGAACAGCAGTGAGGATTTCTCAAAGGAAAAAGGCACAAGGAGGCTTCAAGGATGATGTGTTTTCAAAGGAAATGCATTCCTTGAAGGCTCAAAAAAATTTTTATCCCCCTGTTTGCTTGTCAAAAAATTCATAGGGGGCTAACAGTGGCTCCACATGGGGATGGCTTCTTCTTGAAGGAGTCAAGAATTCAGAGAATGATCTTTGGAGTAGGCCAGATGCCTGGTACTTGACACACCTTTTCTTTTCTTGGATCAACTGCCACAAACCATGAAGACATTATATCAGTATAAATATTATCCCAAACACTACCTACCCATACTATAGTCCTAACATTTTTTTCTTCTGGGTGCATTTGGACTAGCAGACCCTTTACACGATTAATTTTTACAAACAGGAAAAATAAACCTATTCTATTTCTACCCTTATTAGTCCATGAGACCAGATTAAAATGTTGGTCTCATAGTTTCTCTACCTAAACTATATCTGCTAGGATTAAACTGTCTAGCAGATTTCTTCTCTACATTCTAAGGCATAAATTGAAAAACAGTCAAGCGAGGATTAGACTGTCTGGCTTGCTGTAGGCCATGGAATAAAGACAAACTACTCATGGACTGAAACTTTGCAGAAATTTAAAAACATTGACTAAATGCTCTGTTAGACTCCTATACCAATAGGTGTCATGTTTCATGATTGACTTGATGGGCTATGTAATATGTTCATACCTTTTTCTTGTTGCAAAGGTTTTCCATATTCTCAAAAAATCAAAAAAATTTAAAAAATTTAAAGAGGGTATACCCTAAAAAGAAAAATCAAAGGGTGAAAAGAATAAAAATGGCCATGTTAGCCCCCCTATGAAATTCTTGACAAGAAAGCTGGGGGCTAGTCTGCTTTGGAGCCTTCAAGGAATGCCTTTTCCTGAAAACCCATCATCCTTGAAGTCTCTTAGTGTTGTGCCTAAAACAGTTTCCCCCTGCTAATCCATTTCTCAAAGGGCCTGTTTTCCCCCTTATACCCCTGCAAATTATCCCATTTTAACCTATGTGTTCCCTTTGTCGAATTCCCCTCTAATCCCCTGAAACCTCCCAAGGCCTCCTTCAAATTCTACCCATGTCCCTGGTTTAGCCTGATTCGCTATTTATCTTCCTACTGTTACCCTTATAAGGCTTCAAAATGCATTGAAAAGGCTTAAAAACCCACTCTGAACCTTATGTCATGCCTAGCCCCTCTCCTGATAGCCCCGCGCTCCTTTGCCTTCCACAAAACCCTGCGTTGTAACCATCTGCCAGTCTAAACGGCACTTATTCCCCCATTTCCTATCGGGCGCGATGTCTGTCGTTGATCGTGGTTGATCGGACGGTGAATGTTAAACCCGATACCCCCTGGCCTATCCACTCATTTTCCTCATCGCACCATCGTCGTCCATTTCCACGAAGATCCGACGGCCCACAGTGCGTCCGATTCCGGTGGTCCCCATACGACTATTCCAAACCCGCTGGTTTCCTTCGCACCACTTATGCACGGTAGGCAGTTTCTCTCCAATGCCCAGCGATTCCATTCACCGTCCGACGCGTGTCCTTGTGTACGATTTCCAAACTGTCGTCCCCGCACATTAACTCCATCCATTGCGCGTTATTGTCTGGACACGGATGCCCAGCGAAATTGCCGTAGACCTTCCGATCTGGAGCAGGCCATCCGACGGCTATCGCTCGGCCAAGATGCATGAAGTTTAATGTAATTGTGCACGCGATAGCTCATGCCATGGCCCATCGTCCGTCGTCCTCCGCCAGTGATCCCGCCACGATCGACGGTCCCGATTTGTTCGCCCGCCGCTGACTTTTCCACCATCGCCCGGTTCCGCCACGTCATCTCCACGTGCACCCTCCGTACGGTCTCCCATTCCATTGCATATATTGGTTCTTTTTCGCATTTTTTAACGTATTCCACGTATATTTTCTCTGCAGACCGCCACCGTCCCCTAGAGCATGTTCCTCCATTCTTTTTGCGATTTTATCCTCCGTATCATCATCTACACGGCCTTTCTCCGCCTCCACATCATCCGCCACCCCATTCATGATTTCCTTAACTTGTTTGTGTATTTTTCAGGGTTATTAAGAGTCAACGGCCGCCATGATGCACAACTCTACTACAAGGACAGAGAAATCAAAGAAGATCATTTACAGGGGCAGAATTGATGAAAAATGGCCTGGGAAGGTGAGGACAGGACGTTCATTAAAAAGAACAGGGTTTAAACTCTGTGGAGAACCTACCGGCACCATTAAAGCTCGAAATGCATGGATAGAGGCAGAGATGAAGCAGCAGAATGTTTCAGTACAAAACAGAGAGATTGAGGCACACCAATGAGAAACTTAAGCCTTAAATCAGTGGTTTAAAGAGGCAAAACACCAGTTTGAAGACCGCGAGGACCGATCAAAGGTCCTGAACACAAGTAAGAGGTAACATCAGGTTTTATTCATCAGCAGTATGTTTTTCTTCATTAAGGACAGGGCGCCCATGCAGCATTTATTATGTGCGGTGCCCCTGAAGAAATTTCCACCAGACAGCAGACCGAAACTACCAGAGCATTTGATTCACAGCATGGCAAATTCGAGTATCATTTACTTCCATTTTGTTTACTCACCAGAAGTACTACAAATCACCGCAGCCAAAGTACACCAAAGACATGCCTGGAGTAAGTGGAGATCTAAAGGAGGCCATACTTTCGCCCAAAGAATGCTAGGGATTAAATGACCAGGATATTAAGCAAAATGGGCCTCGGCCCTCTCTCTTTTCAGAAATTTTAATACGGCATTTAGTTCATCACCTACCTCTACTACTTCTCTTTAGCTATAAAACTCAGAAAGAAACATTGTAAAGGTTGTTGATGAGATATCAGAGAAATGTAAGCATTTTCCTCTTGAGACAAGTTCTCGGTGTAATATTTCAAGATAGGTTGAGATTTGATGTATTCAGACTGAATGTTCAAGCTGTGGGCAATGATGTACCTGATTGGTGTTGTTTTTAATATGACAAGCACATATCTTTGGATCCTGATCTAAAGCAGCTGGTGATGTTTTCCTATCTCTGTGTCTGATTTCATTTCATTCCATTTCTACTGGCTCACATCAGAAGTTTGGCATAAGATTTACCCTTGATAGGTACCTTATGTTGCTGCTCTCCCAGCCTTTTATGTTTTCTGCTTATATGTGTATCTGAATATTGATTTCAATTGGTTTAACTAGTGTAGTGGATGTTATTGCCTGCTATCTGATGTATGAATTAATGAAATCTATGTTTAGATGTTCTTGTTAGGATTTAGTTGGATGAGTTGAGAACACTGGGAGGTCTAGGACCCTGTCTCTACCTCACTAGGATCTTTCCATCTCAATTAAGCCTTTCTAATATCCCTTGTCCTGCCTCCAATTTTGTCCAAGCAGGTCTGGAGTTAATTGACCTCTGACCTGATCTATAGACAGGATTGGATGGTTCTCCTTCATTCATTTTCAGTCCTTAATGTTCCATTTCACCAATTATCCTTTAAGATCCAAATGCTCTAGATAACTAGCCCAACTGAAAGCTTGCACATTGAACACAAGTAAATCCTTTCTTGACTCCATTGCCCAATGGCCTTGATGTTCCCTGAGTTATCTATCTTTGCCTAGTTTCCTCTTTGCTCATCCTTGTCTTATATTGGACCCTTCTTTCCTGATTCCCAACAACCAAACATAAACAATCAAACAAACAACCCTGAGCCTATAACTAGCCTAACATCTTAAACTTTGAGCCTCAAAGACATATATACTTTGACCATCATAGAGAGATCCCTCTCTCAACCTAGGAGGGCTAGATCCTAAGGTCTGAAAGTGGTTCTATGTTGTCTCATCTTTTGGTCTTGTCAACCTGGCCAAAACATGGGAACCCCAACAGGCCAAAAAAGAAAAGAAAATGAACCCCACCAAAAGAAAGTCCAAGGAAAGTGTGCAAGTCTAAATACCACTACTTTTTACTCTTTTGTAATGAATAAAATTGTGTGCAACTTGTATTTTATGCCACAATTTATGAATATTAGGAATTATGCTTCTGTGATCCATGAATTGTTTCTAAGAAATTTTCCGAGAAAATCACATAAAAGAAATTTTTGTCGACGTGTTTCGAACCAACCAGTGTGGTTCATCATCAGGACAAGATGAGATATCTGATCAAGAAACCTAAATAAATAGACTAGGGAAACTCCAACTAGTCGTTGCAACATAACGGCTAGTTTGACTAAAATAATAAATTAAATAAAACTAAAAATAAATCAAAATTAAAATTGAATTTTAGTTTTATTTTTAATTTTTATTTTTATTGATTTTTATTTTTAAAAAAAAAATTTATTTAAATATGATTTATTTTTATTGATTGATTGATTTTTTATTTATTTTATTATTTTATTTTATTTTTTAATATATTTTTTATATTTTTATATTTTTTATTTTAATAGCTAGGAAGTAAATTATATAAATATTTATTTATTGTTATTTTTATGTTTTCATTTTTACTATTCTTATTTCGTTATTTATTTATTTATATAATTAGTATTTTTTTTTTCTCGTTTAGACTAATCCTAATTTTTCCATTTTTTCTCCTCCCATGCCACCCACGGGTTTCGAACCGGTGACCTTACAGAACGGAGTGCCTTAACAGTGCACCCCATCACCGACTGTTCTACATCACGTGGGCAATATAATTAATATTATTGCATCTATTCTTTTATTTATTTAATTTTATTTTTAAAATTAGAATTATATATATATATATACTTTGGGTATGAAGTAATAATTTATTTATATATAAAAATAATTGAAATTATTTTAACTTTTGTGTTAAATTAATTTTAACTAAATCTTCTATATTAAATTTTACTTAAATTAAATATAATAAAATTTAATTTAATATGATGAATTTAATTTAATATTGATGTTTTTTAATTTTAATTTATTTTTAGTTTTATTTAATTTATTATTTTAGTCAAACTAGTCATTATGTTGCAACGGCTAGTTGGAGTTTCCCTAGTCTATTTATTTAGGTTTCTTGATCAGATATCTCATCTTGTCCTGATGATGGTTGGTTCGAAACGCATCGACAAAAATTTCTTTTATGTGATTTTCTCCGAAAAATTCTTAGAAACAATTCTATGAATAGTCAAACAAGCTTAAGCTTGGATAATTTCATTTTTCAATTTTATGTTTTAGAGATAGAGAATAAAATTTGGCCAAACCGTTTTAATCTTGGTAGATAAGTAGATAGATAGAGTGAAATAAAAGGAGCTCAACAATTTAATCTGAGCCTTTGGATGTAATAAGGTTAGACTTAGATATATTTCTACATGTAAAATAAAAGAAAGTGTGATAAGGGTTTTCCACTCTAACTGCACCCTAATAAAGAAGAAAAAATGGTAGGGTAAAGTAGGTAGGGTAGGTAGATGATGTTGCAGAATTACATGTGATGGATAATGACTCTAGATGTGTTAAATCTTTACTTTCATCACAAGTGCCAAGGCAGACACTACACTGGAAGAAATTCAAGTAAAGCAAAGTCAGATTATTAACTTCACTTCTCATTTTTCCCTGAAAATTTCACTAATTTCCCCTAAGTACTAAGGTATTTGAAAATTAGAGGGGATCAAGGCATTTCCTTGACTTTTGGAGGGACCCGACCCTCAGCCCAATAATTGGAAAAGCCTAAGCACTTAAAACCATTCATCATGACATTCACTCATTTATATAAAATCTTTTCCTAAGTAAAATCCCATTTTACTTAGGAAAATCATGCAATATTTTATAAAAACCCTATTTCATAAAAGCATAAGTTAAAGACATTAACCTAATGCTTTACACTTAGTGCTTCATTTCATTTTCCATATTAATTTCTAATTTATTATTTAAATCCCTATAAGAATGACCTTCTCCTATTATATATAACTCCTTTTTTATAAAATACCCAAAAACCCATTTATTATAATTTTAGTCAAAGTATTTAATCTCCACATGTTTAAATAAAACATCCTCATTATACTCCCTTTTGGCTAAAATATATCTTCATATTAATCCCTCCCCTTATGGTAATTAGATTACTTTGATTTAATTACCATATAATAGAAATACATTGAAGAAAAACCAGTTAAAACATGTTTTATTACGTGTTTTAAAATAACGAAGTTTTGTTTAAATCAAACTTCAAATTATCCCTTCCCTTGTGTATTTTTCTTCCTCGACTCCCTTTACCCAAGGTTAAAACTATGACCCTTGTTAAAATTCCCGATACACATCCCTTAACTGTAAGTCTTAACCTTGGTTAAATCCCAGTTTAAAACCTTTCCCGATCACTTTTCTGTGTTTTATAAAAGGATAAATTAACCCTCCAGGTTAATTAATAACTTAATCCACCAATCAAATTTCTCTCGATGCGATTAATTCATAATAAATCACGTCGGGCCCTCCCTATTAACTTCCTGTCATCTCCCTTTCCCGACAACCGTCCGATCAATCAATCTGAGTTCAACGGTTATTATCCATATCGCTAGCCATCCACATCTGAACGATAACGCGCGAATGGCCAAGCAGTTTTCTGGATCGTACAATGCCACACGTCATTCATCCTATGGAATCGCTGCCCATTCGCTCAAAACTGCGCTGTCCCAAAAGCGGTGCGATGGAAACTGCTTACTGCCTGTCTCCCCTGAAAAAGCCTCCGTACTTGATGACATCATCAATCAAAAACCCGCCAACCTTTTGACTTTGTGAATAAAACAAACGAACCCGTGTCATTTTCATTATCCTATGTAGTAAGCAGTGTCCCAGGCAGCTAATTTCAAATTTTACTATCAAAGTTTGCAAATTGCTACCTGGCTGAAGAAAATTGCAGTCAAGTAATCCATAGTTCATCCATCATAGCCAGCACCTGTTTAACCACTGTTCTTTTCCCGAAAATAGGTATTTACCCAATTTCCTGCTAAACTCTGTAAAAATCCTGGTTTTGGTTTTAATTCCACACTAAAGACTTAAACGAAGTTCAATTTGATCTTTTTCTAGAACTGCAATTATACTCCCAAATCAGTAATTGTGCCCGTTTTTCATAAAACCCCGAATTCTTTTCTGAATCCACAAGAACCAGAAATGGATGTTCTCGTGGCTCTAAATATCGCACCCTTGAATGCCCCTCACAGAGACTTAGATTATTTTCCTTTAGTAGACAGATATTTTCAAATCAAAGACTTGGTTCTTAGTGAAAATCCCCTTCGAATCTTCTGTCACTGCAGAGATAATTACTTGAAAGGTTCTGACATTTTTGGATTATGGGAATCCAATTTTCCCATGTACCTTCTTCCCTCAGTCCACATTTTTCCTGAAATAATCCATTACTGTCATGCAAACTATGATCCCAATCTAAGAGCAGTTCTGTCCCCGAGTCAGACTATCCTTTTTCCCATAACTGCTCAGTCTATCAACGAGATGTTGCAATTTCAACCTGGTCAAGCCCTCACTCCCCTGTCCATGGGATAATTACTTGAGAAATCTACCAAATTATCCCATGAAGAGATAAGTCATCTTTTCCAGACCTTCATGTTGCCAGAACATCAGCCCAAAGGCCCTCCCCCTTATGGTTATACTTTTTTTACTAATGTGGGCAGAATTATTCTAAATATGATATCCTCAATAATGGGTTTCAATACTAGTGAGTATGTTGACCAATTAACCCTAGTATTGTTATAAATTTTCACCCCTAGACAGCCCCCTACTATCAAGTATGATTTTTCTTCCTACATTGCAGACAAAATCCATGATCAGTTCATGAGATTAGAGAATGAAAGAGTGTTCAAGTATTCTTATATTATTTATCATCTCATGCTTTATTACCAATTTGAAAGTTTCCCTTTCCATGTCAAAAATCTTGATGCCAAAGGAAATCCTAGGTCTGTTATCTTTTGGTCTGCCATTACTCATAATTCCTCTGATTCCCCTTATTCCTACAATGAGTTTGTTGACCTATTCATACACCCTGCAACCACTTTGTTGACAGGAGTTTCTCCTCCAAGGGTCAACAGTGAAATCAAGAAAATTCTTCAACTTTCAATGCAATATCGGATAGGTGACTGGTACCTATACCAAAATCACACAAAAATCAGAATCTATGGATGTGAATTATGCCCATTCAAGTTGCCAAAATATGTCCCAATGAGACTCTTTGCATTAGAGTATTTCAGGCAAATTATCAATTCAGATATAGTTCATTTTTGTAATGCAAAGAAAAAGACTCAACTCAGGATTAAAAGTCAGCTAGGTCCCTTTGTTTGCAACTCTAGAGATGCTGGAAAGGAAGCTGAAAGAATATTAGAAGATTATTTTAAATTAAAAAAAAGTTTCTACTGGGTACCTTATGACCCAAATAGCTTTATTTGTGATAGAAGAATGAAAAACAAACTATCACCCTACATTCATCAAAGAATCCCAGAAATTGAACAGTATGCCAATAAATATGAATGGATGGAAGGGACATTGGTAGAACAGGATAGTGAGCAGGTCAATGTTGAAAATGTAATGAAAGACCTTGAAAAAATACTTGACCTAGACTCTTTTGGACAGGTACAGATACCAGGTATTGGTTCTTCTTCTGTTGGGACTTCTCAACCAAATTTACAGGAAATCAGTGCATTGGCTACAGTAGCATCTAAAGGAAAAGAGAAAGAGGTTGATATCCAAATTACAGAAAAATTTACAATGAAAGAACAGCCTCAGACTTCTAAAGAACAAGATCAAGTACAAATTCCTCCTACTCAGACCAATGTGGCAGAAGTGTCAATTTTACAAACTCCTCTTAATGTAGAAAAGGGCAAGAAGAGAGATGTTGAAGCAGCTACTCTTGTCACTGGATCTTCTGGACAGCCTAATGTTAAAATAAAAAAATTGAATCCTTTTCCAGAAGTAGAATCTATTCATGAAATTCCTGATAGTCAGACGCAAGAGGAATTGGGTAGTCATCAAACAGGTTCAATCAGTGGGACATCCACTAGTTTACAGAGAAAAGAGCTGCAAAGGCAGCAAAGTGCAGAAGTGTCATCTTTCAAACCACCTATGAAAGATGCCTGGGACATTAAAAGAACATTCATAAATATAAAAGCCAGAAATGATCCTCTCAGACTTCAAGTGTACAATCAATGTTTGAAGATGGCTCCTAAGAATCAACAGAGATTGATGTCAGCCTATGACATTCAACAAGGTAAAATGATAATGAGTCACTTCAAACCCAAAGTGCAGCAACCTCAAACCGCTGCAGACTATATCAGGACTAATTTTGAAGTCTTTGAAAAGGATATCCATCCTTTATATCAAATTGAGCTGCATAAACAGACAGGTGAGATGATTTATTCTACTCTGACGGATAAATCAATGATGACCCATAAATTGCAAGATTCTTTGGAGAATACTAATGCTCAGCTAAGTCTTGAAAAAGCATCTTCTCAGGCTAAGGACAACAGGATAAAAACTTTGGAGGAAGTCATTATTGGATTGGGTCATAATCCCAAGGATGTTAAAGGTATAGAAACTTTGATCAAGAAAAAAGATGATGATATTGCAGCTTTGAGAAAACAATTGAAGTTACCAGCCTCAAGACATCCATAGATTGCAGAAATTATAAAGCAAAATTATGAAGAAGAATTAATGGACTTGCTCTTGAAAATGAATGAGCAACTTAATGAAACAGAAAAAGAGCTTGAAAAGGAATTGAAAGATAAGCAGTCAAATACTCTAGCCTATACAACTGAAATGATTGCAGGTACTACAACAAAAGGTCAGCCAACAGGTCAACCAACAGAATTGTCACAGGTAAATACTTCAAATTTGAGTACAGAAGAATTAATAAAGTCAATGGAGGAAATGAAACTCCAAGTGACAGAGCTACAGAGAACAAAAGTGCAACTCACCAGTTTGGAACAGAAATATGATCTCTCGAAAATGAATGTTGCAGACAAAACAAGAGAGGTCAACAAATTGGAAAAGTTGGTCAGCAAGTTGGAAAAGGATCTCACATTGGAGAAGCCTTTAAAAGAAATAAATGAAATTCTTTGGGACAACATCATCCAGTCAATAAGATATGTCTGGCCCTTAATTCAAATAATGCATGAACAGAATGATTTAGTCAAATTGGCTATAGAAGAAGTCCTAAGAGCAAGAGAAGAATTGGGAAACAAGCCTGATGAAGCCAATGAACTCATCTGTTTTCTAAATACTCAGAACAGGCAGCAACTTGAAGAACTTGGTATTCAAGACAGAACAGGCACAATTTTGGAAATAAAAAGAGTTTTTACCAAAATAACTCTGATGCATAATTTAGAACGAAGATGTTCTGATATGCAAGAAGAAATTACTGCCTTCAGAAAAAGATTTGATATTTTGTTGAATAAAGGATTGCCCAGTCCTTTAGTTTCAGAAGATAAATTGATGGACCTAGAAATTTATGTTGAAAAATTGGACAGGCATGCTGACAATCAAGCCAATACCTCAACTAGTTCATCAACATCAGCATTGCCTACAGGAAAAAGTCTTCATGATAGATTGGAAAATTTGTTCTATCTTGAGCATGAAGTAAAACATTTGTTTCCTATTCAACCTACTTTTTTTAGGTATACAGACACTGATGAAACTCTCATAAAGCTACAAAGGACTAGGATTACGAAAGATAAATGGTGGGAAGAACTGTTAGAACTTTTGTAAATATTATCCTTACCTGAATTTTTGATTATGTACTACAGTAAGTCATGATAAAGAAGGATAAAAGGATCAATAAAGGTCAAAGTGTATCAGAGAAGTCAAAGAGTATCAGTTAAATGGAGCATCCAGCACAAAGTTACTGAAGAGGACAGCAATGAAACACAGCATAGGGCCTGCCTCCAGCACATTCTCAAAAGAAGGAAAGAGCACAACATCAGTTATCATTCTTTCTTATCTACGAGACCATCTGTCTCTATTTTATTGTAATTTACTTATGATTCATCCTATATTATATCTCAAGTTGTTATAAGATATTTTTTGTAACTTTTTGTATAAATACTCCCTCAATCGGAGTATTCAGGGTGGATTTTTTAGACTTTGCTGTAACATTGACTATTTGGAATAAAGTGTTGTTGGAGAAATTTTTTGTGGCTAGATGGATGAGGAATTGATGCGAAAGACTTTTTACAGGATTCATGTGTTAGACTACGGATCAATAATTCATCTCTCTCTTGCGTTGAAGTCTTTATATTTGTTTACTATATCATCTGTGTTTCATTTCTGAATGATTAATGAAAAGGAATAAATTAGAAAGTACTTAAGTGTAATCTGATTTTAATCATTATTGTTCTAAATGTTTTCTTCTAAACTGGTTTTAAACAGTGAATTCTTAACTGCTCCTGTTTTACTAGTTTAAGCATTTTGATTATTTAATAAAGAATACTTAATTGCTCTTTGTTAATAATCACTCAATTTTCCCTCTTATAAATGTGTTGAAAGATTCTTAATTTCCTTTCATCCATTTAGATTCCGTTCCATTCACTTTAAGATTTATAATTGTTCTCTGTTTGATTATCTTGCCCTGTGAAACCATCTTTTGCTAAGAGACTTAATCCAGTTAAGTTATCCTTTTTGACTCCATTAGCCCAATGGACTAAATTACTCAATCTTGCCCTTAGCTATTGAATTCCACCACCCAAATTCAATCAAAACCCCTGGACTTTATAACTAGCCTAATAAATTTTAAAACAAAGCTAAATTATACAGAGAGAGCCCTCTCTGGGTACATATTGGCTAGATTCTGTACCTAAAAGTTGGTTTGTGGTTACCTCGGACCCCTTTCCTCTTCCCAACAACTTCAAGGAAAATCTAAGTGATAACATAGTGGTGACTCCGCTGGGGACCTGAATAATTTTATTGTTACTTTTGTTTACTTTATAAGCTACAGATGGAGCCTGAAGTTAGCCAAGTAGCCTTTGAATTTCTTTTTCTCTACAATTGCATAGTAAATAAATGCTACTTCAGTCTATCTCCGGTCTAGTTTATGAACTAAACTTTGGTTTCAAGACATTTGATTAGTTCCTCTAGTTAAATAAATCTTTAAGAAAATTTAAATCCAATATCTGAAGCTTCTTAAAGAGATTATTGAAGTTGTATTATTCATTTTATTTAAACCAAAAAACCAAAAATATCACTTAGAAAGCTACCTTCAGAAAGGACTCGTTACACTAGGGCTAATCTTGATCCAAATCCACCGCCTGTGTTTGAAAATCCGAATCTGATTCCCAGAATTCTTAGAAGACTAGTCAAGAAAGCTCTGGAAGTTCTCGACCTCACTATAGATCTATATCCTATCCAGTGAAGTGGATCTATCTTGAGGACGAACCTTTTGACGAACAGTTTGAAACATCTTTATTTGTAAATTTTTCTGAATCTGAGTTGTCCAATTTGGTTCCAGACCCAGTATTTCTTGAAGATATATCATTTGAATTTGTTACTTCACATCTTGATAAGAATTTGTGAAATTCCATACAATTTGAGTTTACCTCTGAAGAAACTTCAAATATTTCTGTAATTACTTCAGCTTCTCCCAGTTCATCATCATTTCATCAAACACCTCAACCTCAAACTACCCCTTCTACTCTTCCACCCACCACTCATAGACCAACCTCACCTGTTATATCACCACTACCTCTTCCAATGGCAAACAGATATGCTCCCTTAAGGTTACCAGCCAATCTAGGGGCTATGCCTCAAGATTATCAAAGTAATATCACTCCTTTTGATGGTTCTAGTACTTACACTGCACAACATCACACTAAAAAGATGACCGATTATTTTGAAATTTATGAAATTGATGTTGATGATGTAAGAATGAGAATTTTTATCCAAAGTCTTACTGGAGAAGTCAAAACCTGGTTCAGGGCTCTTCCTGCAAATAGTGTTACTAACTTACCAGCTCTTTATAGAACATTTTTAAACAGATGGGAAAAGAATAAAGACCCTCTTCAAATCTTATCAGACTTTGGAAAACTAAAGAGAGAGCCCTCTCTGGGTACAGATTGGCTAGATTATGTACCTAAAAGTTGGTTTGTGGTTACCTCAGACCCCTTTCCTCTTCCCAACAACTTCAAGGAAAATATCAGTGATAACATGCTCATAGACTGAGCTTTATTGAAACTTCCTACCTACCCTACTCTACTTGATACAATAATGTCAGTGCAGCCAGTCAAGCAGTAACAAAAAAGGATAGAAGCACTGACTTCTCATCGAAGACAACCACAGGGTGCTCTGCAGGTGGTTTTTCAAAATTTCAGTCACCATCAGTGGTGACCACTCCTGATGAATCTGGCCCTTGCGAAGGATCAATGCTGAAGAATTTGAGCTAATCAGGGCCTCCATGTATTCTGCCACAGGATCGAAGAACACATGATGCACACTTTCTTCTTTCAGGCCTCCCAAGACTGGTAGGTTTTCTTCATCCTGGGCAACTTTGATTATTGTATCTTCCACCGCGTCTTCAAAGTGGCTCTTGAAAGCTCGATCATCTTCTTCTTGCACATCGAAAAGCGGTGGAATTTCTTCTTTTTTAGGGGGTGGGAGACTTTCCAAAAACGCTCTAGGGTCTCTAAACTGATATGATTTTTCTTGTGAGTTCAGAAATTCTATCTCAGCTTCATATCTTTCAACCACCAATTCTAAGAAATTTTTCCTAAGCACGGGTTTGAATTTTGAGCTGAGAAGAATAGCCCTTGGAAGGTCCTCCACCTCCAATTCTTCCAAGTCACTTGAAATTGTATCACGACACTCTGCTATGAAACTTGATTGCATTTCTGCAAACGGCTCAGAGTCTTCCATTAGTGAAGTGACTTGATCTTTAGCATGGTTGATGTTGTACTATGACATGGTATCCCAGTGGAGTCTTGTGAAACCACGATAATTGGCAGCTTACTAATCACCAGTGGAGTCTTTTAATCATTTAGGAACTGTGGAGTTTCCAGGTGGAGGATTCAAGATTTTACTGTCCACCACAGTGATTTACCAAATCAAGGCTGATTGGTCTCTTTCCCCAGCGGATTCACCATTATGTTGGTGACGACAATGGGACACAGACCAATGTTAGCAGTTATGGACTCTTATATTTCCCCAGTGGAGTCACCATTATGTTGGGGTTCCTATGTTTTGGCAGATTTGGCAATACCAAAAAATAAGACAACATAAAACCACTTTGGGATCCTAGGATATAGCCCTCCTGGATCCGAAGAGGGATCTCTCCATAAAACAAAGAATGATATATATCTCTGAAGCTCAAAATGAGATATTAGGCTAGGTATGAAGCATGAGTGGGGGTTTAAATGATGTGGTTGGTTGTTGCGTTGGTCATGAGATCATCAAATAAGAATGTAATGGGAGGAAAGGAGCACAACAGTAGGATGTTTTGACAAAAGAGAATGAGTCAAGACTGTGCCATCTATTGGGCTATGGAGTCATAAAAGGAGATTACTTGCACACAACTAGCCAAGGCTTTCAGAGGGCAAGTCATCTATACTAAAGGATCTTTTTAGATAGATGGTGGAATGGAACATTAAAGAGGAAGTGAAAGAAGGAAAGAAACCAAAGGGCAGTCTGCATATCAGGCCAGAGGTCATTTAACTCCAGGCATACTTTGACATGCTCAAAGGCAACTCTCAATGAGGGCACAAAGGGCAGCTTGTAGATCGGACCAGAGGTCATTTAACTCCAGGTCTGCTTTAGTGTGCTCCGAGGGAAAAATATAGATAGATTTGACACAGAGCTAGAGTCTATAGATCGGAGAAAGAATTTTGACCTTCCCTTCTTTGACACTAGCTAGGACATCCAAGCAACAAACCCGAATTCATACATCAGCTAGTAGTGAATAACAGCTGCTACACTGGTTAAATTACATGCATTTGCTCTTAGATCCACATTCAGCAGAAAACATCAAAGGTAGGGAGAGCAGAAACATAGGGTACCATGCAATGGTATATCCTATGCCAGATTTCTGATGCGTACCAGAAGACCAATGAACAGCATGAATAATGTAAATAAATGATGCAAATAGAGAAACATCACCCGTAGTAATAGACCAGGATCCTGTGAAATTTGCTTGATTAATTGATGCAAAACCAGTCACATACGTTGAGCTCAATGGCTAACACAGTCCAAACTTTCTCCTCCCAGCCTACTACATTACAAACTACTCAGCTACCCTCCCCCAAAACTGTTCTAACAGCTAAGAAAATCCCCTTAACAGCAACAACAAAAATGCAACCCTTTACAATATGTTCTCGAGGATTATTATAGGAGAATGAGTAATAGTAAGAGTAGATGTACATTTAATTGGACTCATTAAGATGGAGTGGAGGTAGAAGGTCGAGCCCACTCTGCTTAATGACTCTGCATGTTGTGTGTACTCTTTAGGCTGCTTCGGGAGTCTTCGTCAGGTTGAGATTGACCTCGGATCTGTTCTTGAAGTCCTTTCTGGCTGTTTGGAACTCTGCGCTGCCTTCTGGAATTAGTGATCTGGATAGAAGGGTCTGCAGGCCTCTCCATACCTCCATAACTGCTGTCTGACGGTCTTAAAGAAGCTTTGTCAGTGAAATGCATTTAAGGGCTCGAGGAGGCATGGAGACGTCTGTAGGAAGGTGTCCTTTTGTAGAAATGGTGCTCTGCTGATATTAATGCACTGATGTAACTTTGTTAGTGTGCTTAGTCTTCAAACTGCATCTTCTACCTTTGAACATGGGATTAGTTGTTAAATATTCAATTAACAGGCATGAACCCCTCTAATCCATTTTTCTTCTTCATTCAGCCGCTGTTGTGATGGCCTCTCTATATTCTGAATCACAGTGGCTATGATTACAGAAAACAAAGTGAATTCGTCACTCTGTGAACACCCTGCACAATAAAATAAACCTGTCATAAAATCCAGGGCGGTGGCAGAGGAATGCTTTGGAGGCCCGCGGAATGGTGGCGAAACAATGGAAATAGAGGCTGTGGAGGAAAAAGGTGAACATGCAATGAAATGGAGGCTTGGTGGAAGAATGAATGTGGGTCGTCTGATCAGATGGGATGGAGGGTTGCGATCCAATTACATCGGAAGGTGGCAGGGGTGACACTTTTGGGAACTTCCGATTGGCGATGGTGCGATTGAGTGCCAGCCGTCTGATCTAGAACAAGATCAATGGCGAAGATTAAATCGGCAGGAGAAAGTCAACTGCGATGTGCGGGAATGATTAAATATGAACCGTTGGATCGCATGTGACGGGCTGCTCAGATTCAATCGGGGAGGACCAACGATGCGGGATTGGGCGATTGCGCGACCGTCGTCCGATCTGGAGACAGATTGATGGCTCTCATGTAATCAGAGGGTGACAGGGGAGAGGAGACGGGCATGCTGCGATTTGTGCTGGACCGTTGGATCTTTTCAAGATCAACAGCGGGTATCGCAGCGAGAACACAGAAGAGGAAAGTCAATCGCATCGGAGATTTTTGGAGTGACAAAGGAAATGAGCTCACCCGCTCTTCCGATTGCGATAAGTGCCCGAAGCTTAAATGCTTGGTTCCAGTGCTCGGTTACATGGTGGGGAAGTGGTTAGGGCTGGGCCGAAGGGGGCTAGCCTGTTTATAAAGTAAAAAGTGGGTTTTTGGCCTATTTTAATGCTTTTTAAGGCCAAGGGAGGTATTCGGTAAGGGGAATAAGGGATTATTAAACCAAACAAGGGGTGTTTGCAAGGTTTAAAAGGGAATGGAGATGATTTAGAGGGTTAATGGGGGGAATAGAGAGGAGTAAAAGGGAAGAAAATAGAGGTTAAATGGGGATGAGATAAGAGGAAAAAAGGCCTTTTTTGGGCATTCTTCTTTACAACAGAGAGGCTTTTAAACTAGGAACAACAATGAGGATTTCTCAAAGGACAAATGCATAAGGAGGCTTCAAGGATGATGTGTTTTCAGAGGAAATGCATTCCTTGAAGGCTCAAAAAACATTTTCGCCCCCTGTTTGCTTGTCAAAAAATTCATAGGGGGCTAACACTCCTGAAGTTTCTTGCATTCTCTTCTTCCAAGTATCTTACCTCTTGCTACCCGATCTCCTCTTGAGGAGCCTTCTGATATCAATTGAAAACATCCAAATGCTTGGGTTGGTTTTGGAAATGAGGAAGAGTTTCCTCCGCTTACTTCGGAACCATATTTGTTTTCCACTGCTTTACTTACTACTATTCATGGCCTTTTCAACGATAACATAGCTTCTTCCGACATGGATTCTTCGAGTCTTGTCAGTAGTGAAGAGATTTATGTTTCTAAAGGAGATTATCAACTCCCTCCGGAGAATTCTCCTTATGTCTCAAGTCAACCTTCCTCTCTCCCACCCAGTTATCATTCGTTAATTCAGAGTATTTCTAGTGCTACACCATTGTATCAGAACCTGGTCTGGAAGTGTACATCAACTCCCTCGAAAATATCATTCGTCACAGTATCGGGCGTGTCACCTTCGACTCCCATCATGTCGATGGTCATTACATCTGCCCCAACTCAACCCATTGTCTATGTGGCTTCATCCACACCATATTCTAGTGTGGTTCAATCCTTTCCGCCATCTTTTGTTGTTCATCAGTCGATTCCTATCACTTCCACGATACTCGTTGGGCCTGCCGTGAGTGGATCACAACCTCACATTTCAGGAGTCCAGCCTACTGGTAGTGTGCACATCGCTTCTACTTCAATTCCTGGAGGTTTGAATTTCAATCAGTACCTGTTGGCCATTTAGCAACAGAATTACACCCCTTAGGGTTCTCAGCAGCTGCAAGCTCCTGTTAATCCTCCATATCATTATGACGAGTACGGAAATCTCATATATTTGCCTATGATTGACCCCAACGAATTCATGTACATACCGGGAAAACCCTATGGTCCATAAGGAAAACCCTTTCAGGGACAACCTTCGGTCCAACAGGGACAACCCTATGGTCCACAGGGACAACCTTATGGTCTGCAAGGACAACCCTTTACGGGACAACCTTAGGTCAAATAAGGAAGACCCTACGGTCCTACTGGTCAACCTTATGTTCCATAGGGAGCATCTTATGTTCTCGGGGGGGAAATATATCCATCACAGGGACAACCTTTTGTGCAACAAAACCAGCCTTACATTCAGCAGGGCCCAACTTTTGTATAACAAGGTCAACCCGCTACTACTCAGTCGGTTCAACCTAGTTTTCAGGAGCAACCTAGCTCATCCCAACCATCGGGCCAACCTCTTCCACAAGGGCAGCTTGGTGGCCCTCAGTATCCAGGCCAACCTGCTCCGCAGGGACAGCCTGTCTAACCACAGCATCCAGGTCAACTTGCACCCTAAAGGCAACCCATCCAGCCTCAAGGCGCCACTTACATTCCTCAAGGTCAATATCAAGTGGTATATAGTGCACCCCAAGGCGTTGCTTACATTCCTCAAGGTCAATCTCAGGTGGTATATACTGCCCCTCAAGGCACTGCATATATTCCCCAGTATGGTCACCAACTTGTTGAGCAGGTAAATCCCCTTTGCAGACAGAGGCAATCCCTCTATCCTTGGAGTGGGTCTAGCAACAAGGGAACAAGCTATACTTTTTAACTTCTCACTTATAAATGAAAACGAGTTAGGATAGATGGCCTACCTTGGTCCAACACTTTTTTTTTCGTTTGCAGCAGCGATCCATTGATCTTTGTCTTCACATGTTGCGGTCTTTCAGTGATATGTCCATGTACCTAGACAAGGATCAAGTGAACAGTGATAGCATACGAAAACATATCTTCATTTACAGCTATTCGATTGGTCAAGGAGAATCAAACATTTTTCATATTATCAAACACAAAATTGGAACCCAAAAAACCAGTCTTGTACTAATGATAGAGAAAATAATTTTACAACCTTAATGCCTTGACATTATGGTAACCTTCGACGGGTTCATTCAAGCACATCTCAAGCATTCTTCGGGGATCAGACTTGGTGAGGCAATGGGCCTAAACTCTCTCTCAATAATGTATTCCTTTCTGCCTTATTCTTCACACCAGCTATAGTAAGGATTGTTTAGCTAGCTGAAACTATGTGAGAAGGAAGTATTTATAGGAGAGGAGGAGGTGGTTTGGGATCCCTCATAAGGTGGAAGGGATGCCTTATCCTTTGGGGAGTTTCTCAATTATAGGAAACAAGAAGCCAAAGGGAGGACTTCGACGTTATTCAGTCGAATAAACCATGATGACTCCGCTCACACAGTGGTTGGCATGGAATCTTCGTTTCTATTTTAAAAAAAATTCCAAAAACAGCTTGGCGCTGGCAGTCCACTGAGATAGAGCACCAATGGGTGCGAGGCCTAGTGTTAATTTCTCTATGGGTATGAGGCCATAAATTCTTACCAGTTCCGACCCAAAATCATGTGTTTTTGAGAGCCTGCTTCAGGAATTATCAACAGAGGAAATGTTCTTGACATGTCAAGGGATGAAATGGCACCTTTTGAAAGTTATGACAATACACAAAAGTCACTAAAATGGTCCTCGAATATTTGGGATGGGGATTGCAAGGACGATGACAAAATATTGTGTAACAATTGGAACTACCCAATTTTTTCCTATATGGGTATTGTTATCATTCTGTAATTTAAAAGATTGGCATAATAAACACAAAAGACAACATCAAAACCACTTTGGAAGCTGGGATCTAGCCCTGCCAGCTTCAAAGAGGGATCTCTCTTTATGTTTTAAATTTGTTTTAAATATATATCAGGCTAGTTATAACTGTAATTGGTTGTTTGTTTGACTTTGATTGATTTGTTTTATTAAATATTTATATTCCCATTTGGCAATGGAGTCAAAATATAAAACTGGATGTTGCATCAATTTTTAAAAGAGTTATAAAAGGGAAAGCTAGGTTGTATTCACTGGATTCTTTTAGATTTTTAAATGAATAATGGATACGGCAGAAAAGTGAATTTCAGTTGGGACTGAAAAGCAATTAAGTATTTTTCAATCTTACTTTAGTGGAAAACATTTAAATTGTAAAATCATCCAAAATAAGGTGTTTTAAATAACATGTGCTATTCATCACACTTTTTGTTTTACAATTAAGAATTTATGATACATAGAGAAAAGGAAAAACAATGGAAAACACAGAAACAATAGAGACACTTCACCAATAAATACACCACATGAATCCTAAAAGAAGTCTTTGTATTATTGATGCTCCAACAAAAATTAGAATTTAGAATTGTGTAGTAGGAAAAATGTGTTCAAAAATCAAAATAGTATACTTCAAACAATGAAATATTTATACTAAACTGTTACAAAACTGATTATAATCAATGTTGTCTAAACAGATCGTGTATTATTAGCCTAAATCGAACAATAAACTCTAACTGTGACAAAACATAGGCTCGATGGAGGTGATCTAGCATGATGGCACTTATTTTAAGGAATCAGTTGCTAAGTAGGCCTATGTGTGGGTTGCGCTGGCTGTAGTGTTGTCCTATGTGTTGGCTGATGCTGACTGTTCTTTTTTACTCTTTACTACTGAAGCTCACTTAACTTATCCCATCGATCTTCATCTGGGATAGTTAACTTAATGACCTTTCTGTAGATTGTAGAAATTATAAAAACATATGTATATCAATGGATTTAATTCGATCAAGCAATGTACTAAAGCTAGATACTGAATCCTTCTACAAATCAATTGCCAAAATTAAACACACTCACCAATCACAATAAGTAATGAAAGAATCAAATAAAACCACAACACAAATAATTTCTTGGGGAAAGCTTACTGCTGAAAATCCCTCTACCTTCTATTGTATATTCACCATGGAATCATGAAACAATTACAATGCACTCTTCTCACAAGAGTCTCCTGCACTCTCACAACTGTCTCACACTGTCCTGGACAAAATCGACCAACACTTAGCCAATTCTCAACCTCTAAAAATCTTGCCTTGCTTGCACAATTCATGTGGAATGCAATCCCTATTCTTAAGGAATTTCAGCCTTCCAAAACTGCGCAATTATCATGGGCAATCCAATGGATGTCTGGTTGCATGCGGGCAACCTACTAATCACACAACTGATATTTAACATCGCTTTACTTTTGTCTCAATTGGGTCTCCATTGGAACTGACATGCATGCAGCTATTAATAGTAAATCATCAGTTTCATGGCATATCATTGATTGTGAATTAAATATGATTTAATTCACTTGATCTCTCACTAGTGCAACAAACAGTTACAACTAGTTCAACTGACTCTAACTCACCTAACTAAGTTAATTTATTACTCATGCATTAAACTAATGCACCAATTGTGATATGAACTCCATAACTAATATAATTACTCTACATGCCTCACCAACCACCCTCAATTCAAAATACATGAGCTAACTGAGTTTATCACACTCAGTTAGCTATTACAAGTGATCATGAGATAAGATTACATTTTATTGTCCAATTTAATTAAGGGAAAATTAAATTAGACATTGCACCAATTTAATTAATTAAATTGGCCTTCACACTAATGTATCGCTAGGACCTGTTGGTCCCACATTAGTGTGTGTGCTGCAATTTCTTGTTGGACTTCAACACTCCCTCTCAAAAAGAAATGGATTATCTGCCACCCTGATCCTGTCTCTATGGTATTCGAATTTGCTCCTGGCGAGCACCTTCGCCAGAATATCTACATCATGATATTCCGTGGGAATGTACTAAAGTAACATAATGTGCCTCTAAACACAATATTTGAGATGGTGGTACTGGATGCCTATGTGCTTGGACCTATCATGGAATAATAGATTAACCGAGAGTATAATGCAACTCTGGTTATCACAATGTATCACATTCGGATCCATCTAAGAACCAAAAAAACCAACCAGGATATTTCTCATCCATGTGACCTCACATGTAGCTTGACTTGATACCATGTAATTTGCCTCGGCTGAACTGAGTGCCACAGATCACTTCTTCCTGCTATACCAAGAAACTTTTTTTGATCCTATGTTGAAGATCCTCTTGATGTTCTCTTTCTGTATGGACTGCCTACTTGATCTGCATCCGTGAAGCCTTGAAGCTTCACTCCCTCTATATGTCTGTACCATATTCCATACTCTGTAGTGTCCCTGATATATCTCAAGACATGCTTCCCCACCTTCCAAAAGAGCTTGGTCGACTTAATCATAGCTTGACTCAGCTGGTTAACTGCATAGAAAATGTCTGGTCTGGTGTTCACCAAGTACATCAGTGAACCCACTAGATGCCTGTAGATAGTAGAGTCCACTACTTATCATGAAGTAGCATCCTCTTTCCTCCAATTTCCTAGAGTAGGAGCATCCATGGGCTTACAAATATAAATGTGAAACTTACCCAGAATCTCTTTGGCATACTTGCCTTGAGAAATAAAAAGTTCACCATACCGCTGCCATATTTCCAAACAAACGAAATAGTAACAGAGTCACATGTCCTTCATTTTTAACTCCCTTGCAAGGTCCTCCTTGCATGAAGTTATCAGTTTCTCATCACCTGTCAAAATTATATCATCAACATAAAGTATGATAATCAAGAGCTTACCATCAACCACAATTTGGTACAGGTTTGCATCCGCTTCACTTTTGGTGAAGCCCAACCCGGTGAAATAGTTTTCGATCCAAGTGTACCAAGCACGAGGTGCTTGCTTCAGCCCATACAGTGCTCTCTTGAGTTGGCACACATGTGACTCACTGTCAAAGATCTCAAAACCTTCTGGTTGCTCGATGTACACTTCTTCCTCAATAGCTCCATTGAGAAATGCAGTTTTCACATCCATTTGAGGAATGTGCCACCCCATTTGTGCTGAGAGTCCAAGGTTAGATCTAATGGAAGAGTACCTCGCGACTGGTGTGAAAATCTCCTCATAGACAATCCCCTCAACTTGTGAGAATCCCCGGGCCACAAATCTGGCCTTGTACTTCTCCACACTCCCATCCGTTTCTTGCTTCACCTTATAGATCCATCTAGATCCAACCACTGATTTTCCGACCGGTATTTGGACAACCTCCCATGCACTATTCTTGACGATGAAGTCATACTCCTCTACCATAGCATCAATGCAAATCGGTTTTTGCACTGCTTCCTTAAAGGAATATGACTCTGTCACAATACACTTTCTCATAAGAGCCATGTATCCAGTAAACTTGTCTAGATATTGTCTTTGTCTACGCAATGAAGTAGGGGCTCCTACATTCTCTGTCGCATCAAGTCTCAATCTATCAGCTTCCATGGTGTGCCTTCTACCATTTTTGGTGGATGGCTCTGCATGAGTTTTTTCTGCCACTCCATGATCCTTCGCATGTGGCTGCTCCACATCTTAAGGTTCATTATTTGGAACCAAGAGTTCCTCCTCTACATTCAAATCAAGCTCCCTCTCAAGGGACAATCGTATGTCTTTATCCTCATAAATTTTATATCCCGTCTCACAATGGTCATCCTGTTGTTTGGAAAATACACCCTATAGTTGTGGGGAGTATCAATGTACCCTACAAATATCCCAATATCAATTTTTGGTTAGAGCTTCTTCCTGGCATCTTTGGTCACATGCACATAAACAGATGAGCCAAAAATCTTAAAATGTGAAACATCAGGTTTCTTACCAGTAAAAGCCTCCTTTGGTGTACTCATGCCAAGTATCCGATGAGGACAACGGTTTTTCAAAAATATCGTTGTGTTGCATGCCTCCACCCACAGATGCAATGGTAGGCCCTGATCATGCAACATCGCTCGTGCTACACCCACAATTGTTATATTATTTCTTTATGCAACCCCATTCTGTTGTGGGTTATGATGTGCAATCAACTCTCTTTGAATCCCTTCTTTGCTACAGAAGTTCTTGAACTCATTGGAGATGTACTCACCACCATTGTCTCTCCTAAGAGCCTTCACATGCTTCCCCGTGTCTTTCTCCACCAGTGCTTTGAACTCAAGAAATTTTGAGAACATCTGATATTTATGTTATCACCCTAGTAATTTCTTAAGTTGTGGTATTTTAGTTTTTAGTCAAAGTAACCACAAACCTACTTCAAATCCTAGGATCTAGCCTTCCTAGAATTCAGAGAGGGCTCTCTCTTTAATATTATCTTTGTTTTGATTTATGTTTTTAGGCTAGTTATGATAGAACAATTGGTTTTGTTTTAAAGTTTTTGGTGGGTAAAAATCACTTAAGATTAAACTAGAGAGATATCTACTTGTCCATTGGGTTATGGAGTCTAAGTCTAGATAGCAGTACTAGAAGGCAAGGCCAAAAGGGGTACAAATGTATTCAGGGCAAGTTAGATAACCCTTAGAGATTTGGGGAAAGGTTTTTGATGAAATGGTATGATCGAGATAAAGGGCAATGAAGGATCCTTTGATCCGGAAAATGGAAGAAGGAGGCAGGGGTCAAACGGGAGTAGGAGCAATGAATCATTCCTAACACTGGAAATCAGCAGAAAACATTTAAATGGTAACTTAGTTAAAAATAGGGAGAAAAATGCTAGTCCTGTAGTAATATTCCTAGTTACACATTAAGATAGATCAAACACATAATGAATTGCATGAAACTCAGAAAAGAAACAATGACAAGAAGAGATGTAATTCACTCTTCAACTTATCGCAAGAATCCTAAATTATGATGCCACTTTAGCTTTGTCCAGTCTGCTACTTTGAATTTAACACATGAGAGCCTCCAATGTATCAGCAAAAAATCTATAGTAATCTTAGCAATTTTATTCCACCCTTAACACTTCTAATACAGAAGTATTTATACAAAATATTGTTTACAAATATCCTAGAGAGATGTAGGAATATCTTTAGGAAATACAAAATATCTTTACAAAATAAGAGGGATATTTGCTTAACAAATTAGCAAGCTATCCTCTTATCCAAAATATATAGAACAACTCTATCTAATCAAGGAGCTTTTATTGGCAAGTTGTCCTGCTTGCCGGCTGCTTAGGAAATATCTCTGTTTGAGCTACCTTCATTGGTACTCTTTCTTCTGATTCACTTTAACGTTGTTCTTTTAACCCTAATACACTTTGACTGATATTTCACTCTTTACTGCTAAAAAATATGTATTTTGTAGTAAAAAATCAGCTGACTGTCTTCTTTGTTTCACTTATGTTTGACTGTTTTTATGTGGTCTTCTTCATTGTTTTACCTTTTCACTGTTTACATTAAATCAGTGAATGCTTGCCATTATTCTGCATCTGGAATTTTCACACTTTTTAGCTTTCTAAAGTTTTCATCAGCATCTGTGTACTTGGCAAAGGTAGGTTTGAAAACAAAAAGATGCCTAATCTCATGCTGTAGAAAAAACAAGTCTTCAAAATATAGAAGGATGACCTTTCCTATAGGAGTGCCCAGTGGCAGTGGTTTGTTGACTTGTTCTTTTGAAAACTTCCTTATCTTCTTATCATGCTCTTTTTGTGCCATTAGTTTGTCATTGAAGACATGAATATTTGGCAGGCCTTTCTGCCTCAAAATAGTGTATTTTGCCAAAAACTTAGTAATGGAAATGTTCATAGCATCACATTTTTCCTCTAGGTTGTTCATTAAATTTATTTTGGTCACAACCTTCTTGATTTTTAATATTGTCTCAGCTCTGTCCTGTACCTGTAACTCTTCCAACTCTGCTATGCTCTTACTATTTAGGAAAGTGATGAGTTTTAAAGCCTGTGATGGCTTATTAGCTAACTCATCCTTGGTTTTTTGAATCTCAATTTGGGCTACTAACAGTAAGTCTCTTTGCTCATAGATGACCTGAATTGAAGGCCATTGAGAATGTATGGCCTCAATAATATTTGTCCAAAGATGATTCTTGATGAAGGAAATCTATTCATTAAATGTTAAATCCTTTTGTAAATTATTCATTTGCTCTCCAAGTCTGTTGGCTCTTTGCTCATGGTTTTTAGCAGTTATCATTGCTATTTTGTTGGAGGCTTCAAGACTTTGAATCATTGTTTTCAAGCTATTTATCTCATTAGTTTTCAAGGACAATTCCTCCATTTCTTTCACTATTTGACTTGCTCCATTTTTTTTCTGTACCTATGTTGTGGAAGAATCTGTGGCTGATGTAGTAGCTGATTGCACTGGCACTGCAGTTTCCAATGGTTCATTAGGTGCTAATTTTTCTCCTAGAGTGGAAGCTACAACTGTGGTAATAACTGGTATCATTGTAGGAATAATAGGAGCATTAGTTTCATTCAAAGTCTCTTTCTCCTTAATAATTTGATCCATTTGGGTCTCCATGTCTTTAATCTAAGTAGTAAGTTTAAGGATTAACCTCATCATTTCTTCTTTTTCTGTATGATACTGAAGTATTTCTTTAGTCTGTGGGTGCTCACTTTGAGGAAGCTTCAACTGTTTCCTCAAAGCTGCAATATCTTCACTCTTTTTCTTGATCAATAATTCAGCTGCTTGTACATTTGAGGGATCATATCCCACCTGTAAAATCAAATCCTCTAAGTTTTTAATCCTTACGTCTTTAGCATACAAAGAGCCTTTGTCCAGATTCGTTTGATCCTGCATGTTGATAATGGTATTCTGCAACTTAGTAGCACTCATATCCTTTGTTACCACAGTAGAATATAACATCTCAGAGCTATGTCTATGGAATTCTATTTGGTCTAGTTCATGCACATTTTCAGTATCTACTTCAAATTCAACTTTTTTGTAGTTTGCCATTGTCTTAGGTGTTGAAGTATTTGGTTACATATATGACATAATCATTTTATTTGTGGAATAGTCAAAGGTTGTAAGTAGCATGTTCTAATTCCCTGGTTTCTTGTTGGGGCCCTTGTTTTGAAATTAAATAGCTTTTGAGTTGCGGCTAGTACGTGGCGGAACGCAACCACGGTAGGCAAAGAGATGTCAAGGTTGAAAATGAGTAGAGGACAGGTGATGCAGTTGTTGCAGGAGCAAGCATAGATGGCGGAAGAGCGTGACAGAAAACAAGTAGTGGAACTCCCGACTAATGGAAAGAAACAGAAGACAGCCGAGCAAAGAGAAAGGAGGAACTGTCATTCGTGCTGGAAGTAGATCAAATAGGCATCCAGCTAGCGGAAAGAGAGGTTGCTGTAGATGGGGTCAGAAGACAAGAGTCATAGGAGAGCCCTGTGATGTTCTTATGTTCTCTATTCTTCTGTATCTCTCTATTTCTCTCTGTACAATAGGACCACTTGTATTGTGTTCCATTCGAGCTCATGCTAAGGGGCTTTGTAATGTTCTATTGTTGATAGTTGATTTATAATACAATCATGAGTTGTTGTTCTGAGTATATGATGTGGTCTGGAATGAATGGTTTCAGGAGTGATTTTTAATTTTATGTGTTATAAGTCTGGATGCACTCCCAAGAGATATCTTTGATGGAACATTGTGTTTTTTATCACAACTCTGATTTCTTCATACCGATGTCGTTACGTTGATACTGATCTATCCCCCATCTTAGTAAGGTCACGGCATGCCTCGAGTGAGACTCTCGGCTCTTCGGAGCAGGGTGAAAATCCCGGTGTGATGCTAGACTACAACGGACACCCTTGTTGGTCCTTAACCTGAACCTGGGTCTTTTTCTCGCCAACAAATGGTTCCGTTGCCGGGACCCGAAATTTCATTTTCGAGCTAGATCATGGTATCTCGGATCTTTGAAAGAGAAATACAAAGTTGGTGGGATAACCACCTAGATCAGTTCATCACCCAGCAAGCCGAGCTAAGACGACAGAAGGAGAAAACGATCAAAAGTCTGGTTCTATTCTCCGACTCTACCAGTGATACCTACGAAATATTTTGGGGAAATTTTCCAGAAGAACTCTATAACTAGTTGCGAAGGCTTCAGAGCAAGGCGATCAAAGAAAAGTTGCAGAAAATAAATCGCAAGTGGGTGCATGGACATCTGGTGGCCCTTCATCGGTTAAACACTGATTTAAACCGAGTTGTAGATTTCTAGGTGGAATCTACCTTGGACGGATACATAGTGGAGTTTGCAGCGAAGTGCTGCCAGTATTTTTCAAGAGAAGAAGATACATTCAGATCCGGGTTAAGGGGAAAGTTGCTAAATGAGATCCCATTGTGGATTAAAGCATTGATGGTAGATGAAGGACTAATGGGGTTCCAAAAAGGAGAGATGGAAGCGTAAAACCTTCGGTGCCAGGGGAAGGGACTAAGGGAGAGATGCTACAAGAACAGTGAAAAAGGGGGGTAGGAGTATGGATGTTGAGACCGGTAACAGGCTCAGGGAGCAACGAGCACATCGGAGGGCGCAGATTGTAGAAAGGTGGCGAGAGAGGGTGATAAAGGAGTTGACGAGATAGGAAAGTGGTCGAAATGACAAAGAGGAGGTGCCTCAGATGACGAAGGAAATGGAAAGTCAGGTGGGTCCCCAATATATAGGAGGGGTCGTTAAAAAATTTTGGCAGGTGTATAGGAGCCCAGCCCAAATGGAGAAAGGAAAGAAGTCTGACGGAGAAGGTATAGACGCGCGCCCGAAGGAGGTGTCCGATGTGGAGATGCACGTTGCAATGGAGCAACTATTCCAAGAAAGGTCGGCGCCCATATCTCAAGGTATTCCTATTCCCCAAAGTTCAAGTATCTCTACTCCAAACCTTCCCCTGGTACTGTATCAACCCCTAGGTGAAATTTTTGTTAAGTTGCGTGAATTAAGTAAGTTGCACAGTATTCAGTCCCCAGCAGTGATACATACTAGTAGTAGGATTGCTAGTGGTACAATCTTGCAACCAGGAACCAACGGCTTCATTCTAGTGACACCTACTCAAGTTAATATGGCGGGATCACTTACCCGGTATCCAGAGTTCTCTGGAAGGGGTAACGATGATGTCGAACAGCACTGGTACCTCTGCGATGCCATATGGAGGGCATGACAGTCACCAGATGGGGGGAAGTTGATAAATTTTCGAACCACCCTTAGGGAGAGAGCCTTACGTTGGTTTATGAAGTGGTCTAAAGCTCATTAGAATCCATTGATGGTAGATGTGAAGAGGTATTTCATTAAGGAGTTCAAACTACCCCAAACAGACCAACAAGGCCTATCAGAAATGTGGGAAATCAAGTAGCGGGAAGGAGAGACTGCTTGGGATTTGATGCAGAGATTCAAGGACACAATTTGAAAACTCAGCTATCCAATCGATCCAAACCATCATAGGGATTAGTTCATCAAAGCTCTACTACCTTTGACCCAAACTCCATTAACTCAACAAAGGATCGAGATGCTACAAGACGCACTAGAGCAAGCAATGAATATAGAAGTTATGGCAAGATACCCACAAGAGTTTAAGGGAGAAGCAGCGGTATAGTACCCCTCTATAATGGGTCTGCAGCATCAAATGGAGAGTTTGACAGAAACACTCAAAGAAATTCAACCAATGCGGTCGGCAACACCGAATGTATGGTGCACACATTGTCTCATGGAAGGACATGTGGTAACTGAATTTCCACGGTTGCGGGGCTAGAACGTGGGGACATCGGCTATAGGGGCACAGGGGGCTCCACCAATAGGGGGATTTGTGCAAATAAACACCCAAGGAATATATCCACCGCAACAATAGTACACGGGATTCCCTGCCCAACAAAATCCAACGAACACCAAGCATTGTAAGATATGCAAGAATATGGGCCATCCTCCTCGCGTGTGTCTGATCTTACAGAAATACTCCAATGTTCTGAATAACGCATACTGTGATTTTTGTGCCTCAAAAAAACATAGCACAAAGCAGTGTCAAGCCCTAGATGCACTGGCGGAACGGCTGGACTGGCCTTCATACAGAGTGAACGAAGCTCCCCGGGGGAGAAAGGGAGGCCTGAGAGGAGGTTGGGCAGGGGGTAGAGGTCCAGTGAGATGCTACAACTGCGACCAGGAAGGACATGTAGCTAGAGAATTTCCACTCCCTAGAAGACCCTGGTGTTCCCAGTGTCAGGTTAACACACACGCAACAGAAGATTGCCCTGAGCTCATCAAAATATGGGAGGAAAGAGCTAGACAGAGGGGGGGAAATCTGGTAAATGCAGAGCCCAGGTTGATGGAGACTCAAAAAATGCAGAACGTTGCCAAAATAATACGAGGAGGCAAGAGAATGGGGGAAGATGCACATGTAAGGGACCCGATAAATCTAGTTAAGCTAGCATCCCCAAAACTGTTGGTCAGACCAGAACAAAAGAAACAATTTTTTCAGGAAGCAGCGGAAACCTTTGCCCAAATGGGGGGAAACAAAGGTATTGAAATACAACAACCTAAGGAGGACAAAAAAACCCCAAGGTAACTCAGAAGCTTTGATCCAGGAGTGATTCCATTTGTTCCTAAAAATTGTTAACAATACACCAATGCTAGAACAGTTAAAACAGAACCTGGAAAGAGTGTTGTAGAGGAGAACTGGAGCAGGAGAATCACCAGATGCAAACCAGAGGTATGCACAAAGAGTAAATAGAAATAAAAGGACGGGAAAAGAATTATGAGTGAACACACAAGTCGTGGGTTTCCAAACTAAAGAAACTATGCTTGATTTGGGATCATATGTCAAAATTTTGCCAAGGAACACCTGGGAAGCATTAGGGAAGCCAAGATTGACGTATTCACCAATCCAACTTCAGATGGCGAACCAGTATTGCATTGTACCCATCGGCAGACTGGATAACATTAAATTTAACATTGCAGGGGTAAAGACATATACAGACTTTGAAGTCATTGACATCATGGGGGATAAAGATCCTTATCCTGCCTTGTTAGGAATTAATTGGGCATTTTAAAATTATGCAATAATAGACCTAAAAAATAACTAATGATCTTCGATGATGGGGATATCAGAGTCACTCAGTCGCTTGACCCGTACCAAGGACCAAGATATACAGAGACTGTGGATAACAGAGAGGATGCTATACTTCTGGATCATCTCTATCAAATGACTACGGGAAGAAGAGAAGATTACATTAACCCAACAGCAGAAGGATCTATAAGCTGGAGAAGCATCCAAAGCTCAGAGTTGGGCTCAGAAATAGCTTGGGATGACTGGCAGCAAGGAGGGTATGAAACCAATGCACGGAGGTGCGCCAACATTGGACGAATCAATTGGATCGGGACCGAGGTACGAGAATATCCAACCTTATCTGATATGGATGTTGTAAACAGTTTCATAACAAAAATAGAAGATAAGGTACCAGAAGGCCATAGGGTACCACTGATGGACATAGCATTACAATCTACATCCGAAATATGGTGGAGGAATCATCACAACTCGCTCACACAGTGGGGCAAAATCATGACAGCATTGAAAGCAAGATTTAAGGAAGAGGAAAGACCACGCAGCAAGGAGAAATATCATGGGGACTCCGACCCCAGAAACCATCTGGAGAAATGTGAGGAACAATGGAGAAACGAGGGATATCCATAAGAGCTATGGTTACACCAGTTTTTCCACTCTCTGGACTTGATACCTAAGGCCTGGTATCTGACGGAAGAGAAGAAGAGAGGGACTAGAAAATGGCAGGAAGTTGCGAGAAACTTCACGCAGTGTTTCTTGTTTCATGGAAAGACAAAACTGGTTACACAAGCTTTACAGGCTATCAAGAAGGTATTGTTCTTCCCGGATATTCAAAAGGAGGAGGAGCAGTCGCTCCAGTACCCAGGTGTCAGACCAAAAGTGGCATGTCAAAGATAAACAGTGAGATGGATGATGACAATCTGGAGGATCTCAAGCACCTATATTTTGAAGAAACAGAGGGAGAGAGAAATATCAGAGAAGAACCCATGACAAAAGGATTCCATCTGCTACCATTGAGGACCAAGAAATTAAATCATGGGACAGAGGATAAGCCTAAACTAGCAATGATTGGGGACTATTGGGATGAACAAACAACCAAGGAAATAGTCAGTTTGTTGAAGGAATATGAGGACTTTTTCCCTTCATCAGTAGCGTATTTAAGGGGCATAAAAAGAGATATGGAGGAGATGTGGATAATATTGAAACCTAATGCAAGTCCAGTGAAACATATACCATATCGTCTGAATCTGAGGGTGAAGGAAAAGGTTAAGGCAGAAATTGACAAGATGTTGCAAGCAGGATTGATATTCCCAGTAGAGGAAGTAGAATGGGTAAGTCCCATAATTATACAGAAAAAGAAAGAAAAGTCCGAAATACGAGTCTGTGTAGATTACAAAAGCTTAAACAATGCTTGTATCCATGACCCATTTCCTACTTCGTTTAGCGACGAAGTCCTGGACAATGTTGCAGGGAACGAGGCATATTCATTCACCGATAGATTCTCGGGATACCATTAGGTAAGGACAACAGAGGAGGATAAGAAAAAGACACCATTCACTACCAAATGGGGCTCTTTTGCATACAATGTGATTCCATTCGAACTGAAAAATGCACTAGAAGTATTCTCGCTCATCGTAATAGCCACTTTCCGGGAGTACATCCACAAGTTCTTAAAATTCTACATGGACGACTGGACCGTCTATAGCATACTGAAGGATCATGCGACGTTGTTAAGGGTGATTTTTGATAGATGTAGACAACTGCAGATCTCATTGAACCTGAAAAAGTGTATATTTGTAGTGTCGTTTGGAACTCTACTAGGGCACGTGGTATGTACCCAAGGCGTTTGCGTAGACCCAGCCAAAGTAGCGGTGATAGTCAACATGGAGGCACCAAAAACGGTAAAACAGTTGAGATCTCTGTTGGGCCACACAGGCTACTACTGGTGATTTATCCGCAACTATGTGAAGATAACATCTCCATTAGCGAATTTATTGAAGAAATATGAACAGTTCCAATGGACAGACAGTTGCAGAGTAGCACTGGATCCTCTAAAATAAAAGCTAGCGAGTGCGCCAATACTAGTCCACCCAGATTGGGACAAACAATTTCATGTACACATTTATGCTTCCAGCATCGCGCTCGGAGCAGTCTTGGCCCAGCCAGGAGACACTTCAGTCAATCACCTGGTATATTTTTCCAGTCGCAATTTGTCCACAGCAGAACGCAACTACACCATGACAGAACGGGAGGCATTGGCAATGGTGTAATCTCTTCAAAAGTTCCGCCACTACCTATTGGGAGGTACGTTCAAATTTTTTACAGACCACTCAGCGTTAAAGTACTTAGTAAACAAACCGGCCTTAGAAGGGAGAATTTGCAGATGGCTCCTACTCTTTCAGGAGTTCACATTTGAAGTTATCGTAAAGCCTGGAAGACTAAACGTAGGGCATGATCACCTGTCCTGAATAGAGAATGGGGAGAACGGAGGATCTCTAGATGATCAGTTACTGGATGCTGATATTTTCAGAGTAGAAGCCATCCAAAAATACTTAAACGAGATAGCTGCCTACCTCACGACAAGGAAGTGTCTACAGGAATATACTTCAACACAGAAAAGACACCTGGTAGTTCGGGCTGCAGAGTATCAACTAATAGCGGGACATTTATACAAGATGGGGCTGGACTAGATTCTTTGAAGATGTGTCCTGTGTTAGCCACCTATATTTTTCCTATCATGTCAGCTGGTGGCTAAATATTTTTTGCAGCCTTCAAGAAACAAATTCAGTCCTGAAATTGTTGGTGCTTGAAGTCTTTTGGTGAAACTCATGTGGCTGGTTAAATCTTCATACCTGTTTCCTTCTCCAAACCTCTGATATCCTACAAAAATCCAAGTCAAGTACTGCTGCATTCCCTTTTTTTTTCCCTTTCTTCCAACTTGCCTCATTCTCCATTGTTCCTTTCTCTCATGAAATCCCTACAATTCATATGTTTTCCCTCTATCCCTTCATAAAATCCGTTCCCTAAGGTTAAAAACTCACTTTTGATCCTATTCGAACCTTGATTACCCCTCTTAAAACATTGGAAAATGATATAAAAGGCATATTTTATGTGCATTTGGCATTTTAGCCCTCTCCGGTTAAACCCCTGGACCGTTTTCCTCCATATACCCGAGCACCGAGACTCACTGTTCAGGCCTTAGGCGCTAAACCAAAAAGACCCCCTTTTCCCTTTTGAAAAACCCGAAAACCCATTTTCTAAAGTTTAATGGAAAATATTTAAAGTCGCGTGTTTGTTTGCCAAGATCAATCTGAACCGTCGATCTGCTCCCCAGATCCGACGGAGCGGAGCACACCCCACCTGGTGGACCCCCCTCCTCCGCGCCATTTTCCAGAAACCGCCAGTTTTTCATTCCGCACCGCCTTCCGAGCCAGGGTGTTTTTCTCCCGTCGGCCAGCGATTCCATACGCTGGCCTACACGTGTCCCCGCCGCTGTTTCAAAACCGTCGTGCCATCACCTCTTTTCGCGCGCTAATCTTCGTACCAGGACCACGCGGCGGAATCCACCTCCACCGTCCGATCTGGGCCCTCCTATCTGACGGCTGTCGATCGCCCCACTTGCTCGACCTTTAACAGACATGCGCGCCCGTTAAACCGTCCATCGCGCGTCCAAAACTCAATCCCCGCCGTCGATCTCTGCAGATCGACGGCTATTATTCATCCTCCTGATTCCATCACCAGGTCAGACATTCTCCCGCTGACTTCCCGTTGCCCGATCCTGACCGTCGATTTCTACAGATCGACGGTCCCGATTTAATCTTTCTTTAACTTTTCCACGACTGCCCAGATTTAATCTCAACCGTTGGATGATGCCATCCAATGGCCCGCGTTCCTCTGCACATTCCCCAAAGCAGATTGGCCTATAAATTGGATTTTTTACGTGTTTTTTGTATTTTGCAGGGTTAAGGTCATTTGTTCGTGTTTTTAATGGAAATTTAGGACCAGGAGGGTGACGATCCTCTACGTTTCGATTTCTCCAAGGAAATCACTTACAGAGTTAATTTCCACGTCCCTTCAATGTTTCCACTGGCATTGATGCCTTTTCCTGTCTGCCCCGCCCTGCACAACGAAGAAACCGTGAAAATAAACGCAAAAAAAGAGGTATCAGAGTTTGAAGACCAGAGATGAACCAGAATAGCAGATTAGTGGACAGATTTGTGGGGATTTAGGCTAAGACAGTTATCTAATGCCTAATCCCCGCTCTCAGACACAGATTAAAGGAAAAAACTAAAGTGTTTCATCAGGAAACCCTTCACCGCCACAGATGGAAGCAAATTGATTCTTCCCACCAACTAAAGTGCCACCTATTGCCTCAAAAAGCTCAATCAGAGGCTGAATTTATTGAACAAGATCAGATCTCTGCCTCGAAAAAGCCGAAGAGTTACTTCTGCCAGGAATTTAATGAAAGAATGTCCGCAGAATAACCTTAACACCACACAGAGCCTCAAAGGTCAACAAAAGCTCCCTCCGAGCTTACTTCATAAGTATAAACCCATTAATGCAGTGGAACACCTGTATGATTTCTTCATCGAGCCTCCAAGAGCTAGGAAGACATTAATTCTGCATTAATTGTATTTGAGATCTTTTCATCAGATCTCACCTCCTCATCCTTCTATAAATACTTCAGTAGAATATGAGTGAGGGGTTGGATTGGTTGGTTGTCAATGTAAATTGCTGAAGCATTGTTTTGTCACTGAGCTGAAGATTCTTGATTGTAGATAGGATTTCACTGGCTCTTGGAGCTCTGCTTGTAACGGATAGGTCAGGTTATGAAGAAAGATGACTTAAAACACTGGATCTGAAGATTGTAACTGGTTTGAAGCATCAATACAAGCTGATTTATGGGATCTGGTCTACCAGTGGTAATGTTATTCTCAACCTGCTTTTGGTTGTTTTGAGTTTGTTTCATTTCCACTAAAGAACAATTTAACGGGGTTGAGACCTCTTTATGTGCTGTCTACCTTCTCTTGGTACGAAAATCTTTATTCAGATGTTTTCTTCTATCTGTGTTATTTGGAAATGATTAATTCAGTTTAGGCATATGCATGTTGGCATTCCCTCATCTTATTGCCTTGACTGAATGTTATTTTTAAATGTTACTTTCAATATATTTTGTGTGAAGATGAACTGAGGAAATTAAGGTTAGCCCTGAGTCCCTTTCTTATTTGCTCAACTATTTGATTGTTTTCCCTTAGGATGTGTTAAAAGGTAGTAATTTGAAGTACTTACTCTACTATCTTAGACCATTACATGTTATCTTTGTGCTTCCACTATGTTTGTATGTTTGCTATTGGAAGTGTATCAAAGGCTGGATAGTTTCAAAGTACTTACCAGATCCTAGTTTGCTTTCATGTCTTTCTTAAGTGCCTGGTCAAAGGCTGGCTAATTTCAAAGTACTTACCAGATCCTAGGCTGCTCTTTGTTCTGCATCTGTTTATTTCCCCTTCTTAATGTATCAATTCATTCCATAAATCGAATTTTAAAGAGATCCTTAGACATAGATGACTTGCCCCATGGACCACTCTTGCCTCTTGCTGTTCCAATTAAATCCTCTTATGACTCCATAGCCCAATGGACTGAAAATCTGCTATAATCTTTCTTCTTGACCGAAGCTTACTCTTTTTTGCTTGCAACTTCTCACCTTTGAACCTATTTGCATATAGATATTTCAGCCTCATACAGCAACTATGTTCAACCATCCAAAAAAACCAAACAAACCCTTGGACTTCATAACTAGCCTAATATTATGACCCCAAACTTCAAAGACAAATCCATCTTTGTATATATTGGAGAGATCCCTCTCCGGATTCAGGAGGGCTAGATCCTAGAATCCCAGAGTTGGTTGAAATGATGTTAACTCTGTGATCGGACTTTTTCCAATCTTGCTTATTACGAGACCTAACATTTAAGCGACTCCTTAGGACTCTCCCACAGAAACTTTGTGATAGATGCGACCTTTTAAGTACTGCAAAATGGTAATCATGATGAAACTTGTTTGAATCGGTGACAAATAAATCAAACACTAGGATTCCCTTAAGTTTTTATCTAACATAAATGTTCAACTTCTGCTTATAGGCCGGAGTTGTCTTTGCCCCATAGCAGTAGTTAAGTTTTGAGGCAGTTGAATCTTTTTCTAAAACCACAAATAAAAACAATTGAAAAATAAAAACATTTCAAATTGGTAGTAAAACACTAGTTTCCGATACCTTGTCTACACCTTTTGATGTGTTTTACCCTATACTCTTAAGACAGAGTCTGGAAAGGGCCAGGTAGCCTCTGGATCTCATCCTCTTTTAGAAGTGACATATCTGGTGAATGCCCTCCCAGTCAATCTCTGGTTAGATTTTGTTGTGTTTTGAGATATCCTTGAAAAGGAATATTTCACAAAAACTGTGGTGGACAATGTACCCCTTTGAAAACACTCTAGACTTTCCACCTGGCGACTCCAAAATCTTGAACAGACCTTAAGACTCCACTGGGAAGAACCCTTATTATTGTAATATCCTTCAAACTTATTTAAAAGGCTGTAGGATGAGAATTGAGAAAACAGATTAGTTGACCTTTCAAATATTGTCATATCTGGTTGAACTTTTCTTGTTTATTTGGGTCTAAAAACGTAGCATAGTGGCTCCTAGAAAGATTCACACTAGAGCCCATCCTGACCCTGATCCACCTAAGATAGTTGCTAACCCAGAAAGTATCCTTAGGAAGTCTCCTAAGATAGAATCCTCAACTATTTTTAGATCTCACTTAAGAGCTAATTCAGTCCTTGAAAATATTTTAGCTCTACAGAAATCACAAACTGACTTCTTAAACCCGTTTAGGACTAGGTCATTTGGTGATTTAGATCAGCTAGATTCGGAGCCTTCACTTCCATCTCCCGAAACAAGTGAACACCGTGGGAATAGAGAATCAACACCTCTTGATTTACACTTTCTTCTTAACTTAGGTGCCTCTCACCCAAAATCAGCTCAGAAATCTAGTGTTGTTCCATCCACTTCTGTTCATCCTTCATCCACTATTCAAACCACTTCGTTTCAACCCACCCCACCTCTTGTAAATCTACCTGAGGAAGTTAACACCAAACTTATTATACAACTTCACAGTGTGTATAATTCACTTTCCCCTGAACTAAAACCTCCTCAGGGCTCACCGTTAAACAAATTTCCTGAAGGGTTTGATTTTTACATGACCTATTCACTCGGAGAAAGAGTTTTTGCAACCCTTGAAGATATGCAAAGAGGTGCTCTTTCTGTGGAAGTTAACCTTATGGAGAAGAGGGCAAGAATGAAAGCTGAAAAGAGAGTATCTTTCAGAGAGGAATCCACACCCACTACTTCGAGCTCAAAAATGGAGAGAATGATGGAAGAAATGATGAAGAAAATGAGCATTCTAGAGAGAGCGCAAGCAAGTCTAAATCAAAACGCTCCTCAAAACAGAAACCAAAACTAGAATCAGAATGTTAGAAGAAATCAACCTTTAAACAGACCCAGGGAAGATGATCAGCAGATCACTCCTCCCTTTCATCAAAACTATTTAAGTGAGGTTGAGGAAATAGATGAAATAACAGAGGATAATGATATAAACTTATTTGGGGTATATGATGATAGCTTCGAGGTTCATTATGATAGGAAACAAGGTCTTTATACACCTTACGATGACAAAAGATATGATAATGAAAATTTTTATCAAAACATGGAAAACGCTGTCATAGAGCCTTCAAAGGAATATGAACTCAGAAGCAAATCTAATCAACAAACCCCCAACAATAAAACCTCTGACAAGCCTTCTCAAAACAGCACTGCAACCAAGTCTAAAACAATCAAAAGTGGTTGTTAATTCTGGTAGTGGTAAAGAGAAAGACACTCAAAATATTGAAAAACAGAGTGCAAACATTAGCAGTACTAACACCTCGGCTAGTACTCCTGATAAAAAAACTGTATCAACTGTAGATAAAACGAGTCAGCAAGCTGTTGTTGCTAATAAAGTGGCAGCAAACAAGGCTGAAATCAGCACCTTAAAGAATCACATTCCTTTCAGCCTGGAACAGGAAATCTCAAAAATCAAAATTTCTGTTCCTTTCACTGAGTTAGCTGCCCAACATGTATATAGGGCCAAAATTTTGAACGCTTTAAACTTAGAAGAAAATGAGGATACACTCAATCTAAGTGACGACCAGCCAGAGCTTATTTTTGGTCCAAAGATTGAAGGTAAGTTTCAAGAGGGACCTGTCCCGCCCTTCTATGTTAGTCTGAAAATTCATGACAAAATTCTACACAATGCTATGCATGACTCAGGCGCTTCCCATAATTTAATGCCAAAAGTTGTAATGGAAAGCCTGGGTCTTGAAATTACCAGACCTTACAAATACTTGTACTCCTTTGACTCAAGTAGAGTTAAATTTCTAGGATTGATAAAATATCTCTGTGTTAACTTAGCCCAGATTCCAGCCAAATGCTTAGTTATGGATATTGTTGTGGCTGATGTGCCCCCAAAGTACGGAATGATTTTATCGAGATCTTGGAGCTAAGTTCTGAGGGGGGACCCTTTCTGAAATGGACCTTAACATCTTTGACTATCACATTTTCAATCGGACTAGAAGACTTTACAGAGATCCTGCAATACATAGTGATAGTCAGGCCAAACTTCAATCTCTCATCTGTTGTTAGTACGGGAGCTGATTCTTTTATCATGTTTAATGATGAAACACTTACAGAACAAATCATTTCAACAGAATTAGTGGCTGAAACAGAGGAAGATAAACACAACGCTGACCGGCCGAAAAAGTTTTTTGTATCTGAAAATCCTAGCAAACTAAACACAGGTCTTGAACTGCAAGTCATCAGTCCATTAAACTTAAAACTTGACAGTCAAGAAGACAATCCTCAACCCGATTAAAAACTTGAAGAGTCAAGTCATGCAAAGGACATGCACCAAACTGATAAAGCTAAAAATGTTCCTCTCTGGACCATGTATTTTGATGGGTCATGAACCAGAACAAATGCTGGTGCAGGTGTCTGGATTACTAACACTGAAAATAATCATACAGAGTGTATTTCATGTAAATTAAACTTTCGGTGTTCCAACAACATAGCGAGAATATGGTCCCTTCTCTTGGGCTTGCATCTCTGAAAAGCTGGTGCCGAGGGTGTGTATGTGGATTGAATTAGTCGCTAGGCAAGTCAATGGGGAGTATAATGAAATCATAAATCACCCAGGACTTAGGGCCCTCTGGAATGATGTCTGGATCTTTTGAAAACATTTGGGGAGTCTAACTTTGACTTTTGTCCCAAGGAAAAGAAATATTGTGGCCACAATTTTAGCCTTTGCACAGAACACGTCGTGACATATGAGTAGTGAGCCCCACATCTCGAAGTTAAATTAGAGTGTGTCTAGGATAAAAAAAACAAATATTGGCAGGTGTTTGATGGAGATAAACAAATAGAAGACTTCATGCAATTCAGAAATGAGTTTGAACTCCATATTTCAGATTCAGACTATGATACAGACTGTAGTGAAGAAAATTTTCTTGGTGAGGAAGAACCTTCTCCCCGGCTTGTCAACATTAACCTTCAGACTAGAAAACTTAGAAACCAAACAGAATTGAGTCATGATTAAAACGAAGGATTGGAAGCTACTGCATTCTATGGATGATAGTTTTCCCAAGGGTTTGGCCCCTCTAGAAGAACTGTTTGATTTTGATGATGTGGCCAACAAACCTAAACTGGAACCTGTAGAAACTGAAGTGGAGGAATGTAATATAGGCAGTGAGGAAAAACCGAAATTGATCAAGCTGTCCAAAACCTTACCAGCTCACATCAAAATCAAATACTTAGAGCTGTTCAAAGAATTTTCTGATGTTTTTGCGTGGAGTTATGAAGATCTCAAATCCTATGACACTGAAATAATACAGCATAAAATCCCTCTTAAAGAAAACCAGAAACCATTCAAACAGAAACTGCGCAGAATCAACCCTGTCCAGTTGCCATTGGTTAAGAAGGAAATCATGAAGATGCACGATGTTGGTATTATTGTCCCTATTAGATATTCTGAGTGGGTATCTAATCTGGTGTCTGTTAGGAAAAATACTGGAGAAATCAGGCTTTGTATAGATTTTAGAAATTTAAACAAAGCTTCGTTAAAGGACAATTACCCTTTGCCCAAGATGGCTCATATTTTACAAAGGGTGGTGGGGTCTAAAAGACTTTCTTTGCTAGATGGCTATTCAGGGTATAATCAAGTTGTAGTCCACCACGGTAATTCAATTAAAAACTGACTTTTACTACACCTGGGGCACCTTACATGTATGTGAAAATGCTTCAGTGCAGCTGAATCGCTGGAGCAACCTTTCAGAGAGCCATGGACATAGCATTCTCGGAAGAATTGGGCTTCTTCATCATTATCTATCTTGATGATGTAACTGTGTTTTCAAAAACAGATGAAGAACACTTAGAACATTTGAGAAAAATTTTCGAGAAGTGCAGAAAGTTTGGGATATCCTTAAACCCTAAAAAGAATTTATTTGGTCTCCAATAAGGTAAACTTCTTGGGCACATCATTTCAGAGGAGGGTATAAAGATTGATCCCATGAGGATTGAGGCCATATTGCAAATCTCTCATCCTCGAAACATCAAAGAGTTGCAGTCTTTCATTGGGAAGATAAACTTTTTGAGAAGGTTCATCCCTAACTTGGCTGAGCTCCTTAGGAATATCACAAACATGTTGAAGAAGGAGCAAGGGATAAAATGGACCCTGGAAGCAAAGACATCTTTTGAGCTGGTGAAACAAGCGTTGACCAAGACACCGGTTCTCATAAGTCCTGATTTTTCAAAGGATTTTTATATCTTCTCATTTGCATCGGAACATGCCATATCTGCTGTCCTTTTACAGAAAAACCCACAAGGACAAGAGCAGCCTATTGCATTCTTTAGTAAGGCATTGAGGGATGCCCCTTTGAAGTACAACATTATGGAGAAATAAGCTTTTGCTTTGATAAAAGCTTTGAAAGACTTCAGAGTATACATTCTTCACTCACATATTATTGCCTTTGTCCCAAATTCGGTTGTTAAAGACATTCTGACTCAGGACCCAAATGGTAAGAGAGGTAAGTGGATTGTTGTTATTCTTGAATATGATTTAGAGATAAGACCCACTAAGCTCATCAAAGGCCAAGGTCTAGCTAGATTAATGGCTGAATCAAATTGTGAAGTTCTCGATATTAACATGATTAATGCTTTGGATAACCAAGAAGAATTCTCGACTCCCATTGTTGAAGACCATTTTGTGAATTCTCCTTGGTATACTGATATTGTTTATGTTTTTCTTAATCTAAATATACCTCCTAGTTTATCAAAAACAAAGGCAATATTTCTAAAATTAAAGGCTGTAAATTATTGCATTATTGATAAATGTCTTTATTGGAGAAATGCAAGTGGAATATTGCTTAAATGTTTGTCTGAGTTTGATGCAGAAAAGATTAAGCAGGAATTCCATGAAGGAGAGTGTGGAGGCCATTTGTACTGGAAGTCAACAGCCAACAAAATTTTGAGGGCTGGTTTCTATTGGCCCACTCTTTTTCCTGATATACATAAGATGACCACTACTTGTCATAAATGCCAACTATTTGAAGGCAAGAGAAAACTGCTACCCCTTCCTCTGCATCCAATCACTGTTGAAGCCCATTTTCAACAATGGGGACTTGACTTCATAGGAGAAATCCATCCACCATCTTCTGCCCAGCATAGGTGGATTTTTACTGCCACAGACTACTTCACTAAATGGATAGAAGCCATCCCTTGTAGGCAGGCCAATGATTCAGTTATCATAAAATTTATGGAGACTAACCTCCTCTCCAGATTTGGCTGTCCTACCAAGATCATCACAGATAATGCAGCAGCGTTTGGATCAAAGAAATTGGTTGAATTCTGTCACAAGTATCAGATAAAATTGGGACACTCCACAGCCTATTACCCTCAAGGTAACAGACTTGCAGAATCTTCCAACAAAAGCTTGGTGAACATAATCAAGAAATTGTTGGGAGACAATAAGAAGTCTTGGCACACAAAGCTGATCCATGCACTTTGAGCTGACAGATTAACTTTGAAGAAATCTATTGGTATGTCACCCTTCCAGCTTGTGTATGGTACAGATGCAATTTTTCCTAACAGTCTTGGTGTACCAGTTATGAAGTTAATTCAAGAGTTTCAGACTGAAGAAAATGACATAATCAGAAGGATAAATCAGACCATTCATCTTCAGCAAATCAGAGAGGAGGTTTATAACAAAGCATTGCAGAAGAAAGACAGTGTCAAGAAGATTTTTGACTGAAGAACGAAGGCCAGCAGTTTCAAAATTGGGGACAAAGTTTTGAAGTGGGACTCAAGAAGGGAAGAAAAGGGCAAGCATGGTAAATTTGACAATCTATGGCTTGGCCCTTACTCTATTCATTCAGTTGCCGGAAACAATGCATTCTTCTTACAAGAGCTGAATGGAACAGAATTGTTTGGGGGTCCTGTCAATGGCAGGGTCCTTAAGCATTACTTCTCTTGATCCATTTTTATGTTTTGAAGCCTTTTTACCTTTTCCATTGTAAACATTTCATCCACCATTGCATTCAAATTTATGAAAAATCAAAAAATACAAAAACAGAGAAAAAATGAAAAGAGGGCAGAAATGAAAACAAGAAGGGCAAAGCCCCATGCCAAAAGAGAAACAAATCTGAAAGTGTGCAAGCTCAAATGCCACTCCTCAAAACACACTTCTAGTTAGTCAAACTGTTTAATCTTGACTAATTAGCTTTGAATTTTCTGCTGATAGGATAGTGAATTCGATTTTCCAAACTGTTCAATCTTGGCTTATCAGTAGATAGATTAGGATAGAAATGAAGGTTCAAACAAACTCAAAATCTGAACCAAAGTTTCCAAAGAAAGATGACTCAAAACTGTTTTATTTTCTGAGTCATAAAAGAGAAAAACTAGTTCTAATTTTCCCAAAATCTGAATCAGATATCAAGGAAGAGACAGCTCAAACAAAAGCCAAAACAGAGCTGTGAAAATAAGAAAAGGCCATGATAAGAAACTTTCAGATCTTAAGCCTTCCAATTTTTATTTTAATTTTCTGCAAATAATAATCTATGTGCATCTTGTTCTTATGCCATGGATCACAGCAAGTCAAACAGCTCAATCTTGACTTGAATGTTTTTAAATTTCTGTTGTAGAATTTAGAGAATGAAAGTTTGTTGGATTGTTTAATCCCAACAGACAGTAGATTAGGTAGAGAAATATCTGAGCCCAACTGTTTAATCTGAGTTCAGGGAGAAATAAGGAGTAGAAATAGATTAGATCTCCTGCTTTCAAAGGAATAAAATGTTGTGAATAGAGTTTGCCAATCCAAGTGCACTCTGATAAAATAAAAAAATAAAAAATGTTAGATCAATAGGATTGGGTAGGTAGAAAGTGGTATTGATGAAATTCATGTTTCTTTCATGACTGATATTATTTTTCGGAGAAAAGCAAGAGCAAGCAATGGGTCAGGCACCAGTCAGCATCCCAGAGAAATCAAGTCTGAATTCTTGATACCTTCAAGAAGGCACCATCCCCAAGTGGAGTCGCTGTTAGCCACCTATATTTTTCCTATCATGTCAGCGGGTGGCTAAATATTTTTTGCAGCCTTCAAGAAACAAATTCAGTCCTGAAATTTTTGGTGCTTGAAGTCTTTTGGTGAAAATCATGTGGCTGGTTAAATCTTCATACCTGTTTCCTTCTCCAAACCTCTGATATCCTATAAAAATCAAAGTCAAGTACTACTGCATTCCCTTTTTTTCCCTTTCTTCCAACTTTCCTCATTCTCCATTGTTCCTTTCTCCCATGAAATCCCTACAATTCATATGTTTTCCCTCTATCCCTTCATAAAATTCGTTCCCTAAGGTTAAAAACTCACTTTTGATCATATTCGAACCTTGATTACCACTCTTAAAACATTGGAAAATCATATAAAAGGCATATTTTATGTGCATTTAGCGTTTTAGCCCTCTCCGGTTAAACCCCTGGACCGTTTTCCTCCATATACCTGAGCGCCGAGACTCACTGTTCAGGCCTTAGGCGCTAAACCAAAAAGACCCCCTTTTCCCTTTTGAAAAACCCGAAAACCCATTTTCTAAAGTTTAATGGAAAATATTTAAATTCGCGTGTCTGTTTGCCGCGATCAATCTAAACCATCGATCTGCTCCCCAGATCCGACGGAGCGGAGCACACCCCACTTGGTGGACCCCCCTCCTCCGCGCCATTTTCCAGAAACCACCGGTTTTTCATTTCGCACCGCCTTCCGAGCCAGGGTGGTTTTCTCCCGTCGGCTAGCGATTCCATATGCTGGCCGACACGTGTCCCCACCGCTGTTTCAAAACCACCGTGCCATCACCTCTTTTCACACGCTAATCTTCGTACCAGGACCACGCGGTGGAATCCACCTCCACCGTCCGATCTGGGCCCTCCTATCCGACGGCTGTCGATCGCCCCACTTTCTCGACCTTTAACGGACATGCGCGCCCGTTAAACCGTCCATCGCGCCTCCAAAACTCAATCCCCGCTGTCGATCTCTGCAGATCGACGGCTATTATTCATCCTCCTGATTCCATCACCAGGTCATACATTCTCCCGCTGACTTCCCGTTGCCTGATCCCGACCGTCGATTTCTACAGATCGACGGTCCCGATTTAATCTTTCTTCAACTTTTCCACAACCGCCCAGATTTAATCTCAGCCGTTGGATGATGCCATCCAACGGCCCGCATTCCTCCCCACATTCCCCAAAGCAAATTGGCCTATAAATTGGATTTTTTACGTGTTTTTTGTATTTTGCAGGGTTAAGGTCATTTGTTCGTGTTTTTAATTTAAATTTCAGACCAGGAGGGTGACGATCCTCTACGTTTCGATTTCTCCAAGGAAATCACTTACAGAGTTAATTTCCACATCCCTTCAATGTTTCCACTGGCATTGATGCCTTTTCCTGTCTGCCCCGCCCTGCACAACGAAGAAACCATGAAAATAAACACAGAAAAAGAGGTATCAGAGTTTGAAGACCAGAGATGAACCAGAACAGCAGATTAGTGGACAGATTTGTGGAGATTTAGGCTAAGACAGTTATCTAATGCCTAATCCCCGCTCTCAGACACAGATTAAAGGAAAAAACTAAAGTGTTTCATCAGGAAACCCTTCACCACCACAGATGGAAGCAAATTGATTCTTCCCACCAACTAAAGCACCACCTATTGCCTCAAAAAACTCAATCAGAGGCTGAATTTATTGAACAAGATCAGATCTCTGCCTCGAAACAGCCGAAGAGTTACTTCTGCCAAGAATTTAATGAAAGAATGTCCGCAGAATAACCTTAACACCACACAGAGCCTCAAAGGTCAACAAAAGCTCCCTCCGAGCTTACTTCATAAGTATAAACCCATTAATGCAGTGGAACACCTGTATGATTTCTTCATCGAGCCTCCAAGAGCCAGGAAGACATTAATTCTGCATTAATTGTATTTGAGATCTTTTCATCAGATCTCACCTCCTCATCCTTCTATAAATACTTCAGTAGAAGATGAGTGAGGGGTTGGATTGGTTGGTTGTCAATGTAAATTGCTGAAGCATTGTTTTGTCACTGAGCTGAAGATTCTTGATTGTAGATAGGATTTCACTGGCTCTTGGAGCTCTGCTTGTAACAGATAGGTTAGGTTGTGAAGAGAGATGGATTAAAACATTGGATCTGAAGATTGTAACTGGTTTGAAGCATCAATACAAGTTGATTTATGGGATCCTGGTCTATGTTGATGGTGATGTTATTCTCACTGTAACTTGTATTTTGTTTCTGTTTTCAATTTGTTTCATTTTCCACTATAAAGAACAGTTTAAACAGGGTTAGGACCTACTGTATATCAGTAACCTTCTCTGGCTGAGAAATATTTATTTAAATGTTTTCTTTCAACTGTGTTATTTGAAAATGATTTAATTCAGTCTAAGTACAGGGATGCTGGCGTTCCCTCATCTTTTTGTCACAGCTGAATGTTATTTTTAAATGTTACTTTCAATATATATTGTGTGAAGATGAACTGAGGAAATTAAGGTTAGCCCTGAGTCCCTTTCTTATTTGCTCAAATATTTGATTGTTTCTCTTGGGATGTGTTAAAAGCTGACTAGTTTCGAAGTACTTATCAGATCTTAGACCATTCTATGTTATCTTTGTGTTTCCTTTGTTTTTTATATGTTTTCTCTATTAGAAGTGTATCAAAGGCTAGATAGCTTCAAAGTACTTACCAGATCCTAGTTTGCTTCTATGTTTCTCTTAAGTGCCTGGTCAAAGGCTGGCTAGTTTCAAAGTACTTACCAGATCCTGGGCTGCTCTTTGTTCTGCATCTGTCATTTCCCTTTCTTATTGTATCACTCCATTCCATAAATCAAACTTTAAAAAGATCCTTAGGCATAGATGACTTGCCCCATAGGCCACTCTTGAACCTGATTGTTCCAATTAAATCCTCTTATGACTCCATAGCCCAATGGACTGAAACTTGCCATCATCTTTCTTCTTGATCAAAGCTTACTCTTTTGCTTGCAACTTCTCACCTTTGAACCTGTTTGCATATAGATCTTTCCGCCTCAGACAACAACTATGTTCAACCATCCGAAAAAACCAAACAAACCCTTGAACTTCATAACTAGCCTAATATCATTACTCTAAACTTCAAAGACAATATCCATCTTTGTACATATTGGAGAGATCCCTCTCCGGATTCAGGAGGGCTAGATCCTAGAATCCCAAAGTTGGTTGAAACGATGTTAACTCTGTGATCGGACTTTTTCCAATCTTGCTTATTACAGAGACCTAACATCCTGGACCACGAAAGGGAAACGGTGATATGGGAGTGCCACAGTGGTGTTGCGGGAGGACACATGGGAGCTAAACCGATGGCAAGGAAGGTACTACAAGAAGGCTTATGGTGGCCTAGACTACATATGGACAGCAAAGCATTTGTTAAGAAATGTGACGTTTGTCAGCGGACGGGACGGCCATCCCACAGAGATGAACTTCCGCTGCATCCAATAAAAGTAATGCAGCCATTCGAAAAGTGGGCAGTGGATTTCGTGGGACCAATTACACCAGCTGCAAGATGCTCAAAGGCAAGGTACATAATAACATCAACAGACTACCTGAGGAGGTGGGCAGAAGCAGTGCCTGTGAGAAATTGCATGGCAGAGACTGCTGCAAGATTCATATTTGAAAATATAATCAGCCGATTTGGGTTTCCGAAAATCCTGACTAGCGACCAGGGTACCCACTTCATTAATGACACCATTTAATCCCTGTTGGAAAGCTTCATGATACGGCACCATAAAAGTAGCCGTATCATCCGCAAGCCAACGGAATGGTGGAAGCGTTCAACAAGATACTGGAGAAGGGCCTAACAAATATATGCAATGCACAGCGTGATGACTGGGATGAGCCGATACCAGCAACGTTGTGGGCCTACCGAACAACAGTAAAGTGACTAAATAACTAAACACCATTCCAGCTAGTATATGGGAGAGAAGCAGTAGTGCTCGCAGAATTCATCATGCCCAGCCTCCTAGTCGCGACGTCACTACAGCTATCAGAAGAAGAATTGTTAAAGGAGTGATTGCAAGAATTGCAGGAACTTGAAGAAGAACGATTTCTGGCTGAATTTCACCAAACGGTACAAAAGGAGAGACAGAAAGCTTGGCATCACCAGAGTATTAAGCACAAGACATTTCAGGTTGGTGGGAAAGTTCTCCTCTATGACAGTAAATACCATAAATTCCCAGGAAGCTGCAGATACATTGGTTAGGGCCATTTCATGTAATCGAAATCAAAGATTCAGGAGCAGTTCGGTTAGCACAACTAAACGGCCGAGTCCTACAAGGATGGGTAAACTGCGCACGCCTGAAACCTTACCAAGAGTAAGTTACATATTTTCAATTTCAATAACTCTCGCACCCAAGAGGAGTCGGTAGGGTAGAATAGCAACAATAACTCTCTCACACCCAAGATGAGCTAGGTAGGAGTCCACTGTATCAAAACTAAAAAAAATACTAAATAACAACAGTTGAGTTGCGGAGACCACAACACAACCAATTGTGGTCGAGGAGGGGTAGTGTCCAACGTGTCATCCACTTCAGATAGAGAAGTGTGTCGAACATCATCCCATCATCATTACGCGTAGTACCAGTGTAAGTCTGTAGGATTACCAATATTTGGAAATAATTGCCATAATTAGCATCACCCATACTGTAATAAATTTTCCATAATTAGACATTACCACCAGTCGTCGCGTCTACCCAAATTCCAAAACCACAGTCAGCAATGTCAGAACCCACCTCAGCCGGTAACTAATCACACGATTGTATTCATGGAGGAAGCCATGGGAAATTAATTAGTTATGGGGTCTCATCAACCTCACCCTTGCCGGTTACTTACATAACCCGCATGCAGAGAAGCACGAGAATGCCGAAAAAATTCGAGTTAGAATTAGAAACATCCAAAAGAACAAGAGAAGCTGAACCAGAAAAAGAACAGAGAAGGCACATGGGAGAAGGAATTCAAGAGAAAAGAGAGAGAACTGTCCTGAAAGTATACTAGTAAAGAGCCAAAATGACCATAGTAAGCCCAGTGGTCGTGGAGAAAGAAATTGACAGCAGAATTCAAAAGATGGAGTCCCTTGTGGGTAAATACGATAGTGCAACACTAATAGATACAGACCTTACAGACTCTTTTGAATTTCCAGCGATGAAAATACATGTGTATATAGATAATTATGCAACAGCAGTAGGACAGCCAGCGGCAAGAGTTCTGCCAAAGTTCAGAGGCATCCAGCAGTCTACGATTCTGAACTTGAGGAATATGCCAATGTTTGGGATTACAGGCGCTGCGATGCAGTGCATGAAGTTTTTGTTGAGCAGGATCCAGAATGGTTCACTATGGCTGGGGAAGGAAATCCCAATTCATGTAGAGGACATCCATATATTAATAGGACTTTCACAGGAGGGGAGGGATGTATCATTAGTGTTCCAAACCGTATCCAAAAGAGACAAGAAATCGGGGGACACAGACTACTATGTTAAGTATGGCACCAGGAGAGGGGGAAAAGGAGCAAATATTGACTTGATCAACAGACGGGAGGTCAAGTTCGCCTGCTACCTGATTGGTAGCAAGACAATGAGGCACTATACCAAAGGGGAATGCACGTTGGATACAATTTCGGTCGCAGGGCATTGTGTCCAAGGGACAAGGCTGAATTAGTGCTCTTTCTTGTTGAAGGAATTGTTCGAAGCTTGCGAGGACAATTATAGGAGGGCGACCGAGTTTATTTATGGATACTTGATCATGGCTCTATCCATGTGGAAGTGGACCTTCCCAAGCATCCGGATACCAGTTGAGATACCAGAAGGCCAACCATAAGCAATGAAGTTTGTGCCATGGAGAGTGTCTGGAGACCCTAGCACGAAGGAAGTGAATGCAGAAGCTTTTAGAGTTTGGTATGGCTAGATGGTTGACGTCGTGATGAGTCAACAAAGAATTACAGGAAGTCTGTTGGATGGATATGTTGAGCAGATATGGTTCGAGGTCACCCACAACCAAACTTTTCTCAGGCCGACCTGTGTATCAGAATCAACGTTTAAGATGAGGCCATTAAGATTCCAGATTGACGAAGCAGCGTTTCACACGGACGTCTGTTCATGGCCAGGAGTGGATATGGAGATCAGGGATGGAGTCTACACATATATCTTCGACGGGATGTTACCAAATCCACTCCCGGGAGAAACTTCAGAAGAAGCAGCGACCAGGATGTCAAACTTGCAGCTTTTTCCGATCATTGAATAATTGAACACCAAGGTAAAAATTTTTAATAGAGTAGTTCAAGTGCTAACTAGCGATGCCACTACATTTTCGACATTTTTAGAATTTCAGGCATCCCATTCCAATCCATCACCCAGCACGACCTCCATATTCGCACCCATACCAAATATTTTATTTAGTTAACCACCCCCAATGACTACAGTGTTTTTCATGAAGAATAAAGTTGCAAAACCAGCAACAGCACCAAAAAAAAAAAGGGCCATGGTCGTAGTACCTAGCCCAGTGGTTGATCTCACAGAGGAGGACCCACCCCGACAATTGAGTGTAGGGGTACCGATCAAAGAAGAGTCGGTAGTCGAGCCCCAAGAGACCAGGGGGCTACCACTCCACAACCCCATCTACCCGATCGATTTCCCGAACATTCGCATATCGCCACCTCGCAGCCACCAACTACCATTCTCCACATCATCCATTTTCCGAGAACCACAAAATTCCACACCCTCCACTTCATCAGCCATAGTGTCGAATCCAATAGTCTGTAGAAGAAAAAATGGGGACCACGGAAATGAAGTTAACTTGGGTACAGCACAGGTACCTCTAGTTGACCAAACCCCGGACCAACAAACTACATTTACTGAGCTCATTAATCAGATAGAGCAGTCCATGGAAGAAACGGCTGGGTCACTCCTCGAGCAGACTCTGCTTCAACCAGCTGACCTAACAAGTAAAGAAGTGCAACCCGATCTACAGATGGCTAACTCTAACAACCGGTTGCCACACCAGATGCCACCACAGTCACCACAGGACCAGTCAATGAAATCTGTCGCTAGCGAACAACCACTTCGTACACGGTTGCCAAATCAGGGTAACTCCGATGCAGAAATAATGGAAACATGGGGATATCCCAAGTGTACCACTTTATTCAAAGATCAGCACAGCAAGCTGGGAGACTTCACTTGGAGCTCCAGCAGAAATGCGAGCAGCAACAACTACAAATTAGCACGCTTATTGAAGAGCGTGAACAGTTGAAGACAAAGAAGGGGCAGTTAAAAGAAAAACTGAAGACGGTAACAAGGGTATTATGGGATGTTTGGCCAATAGTAACGGCCAGCAACAACCAAATACCAAAAGAGATACAGGAAACTGATGTAGTCAGGCGAGCGGTCCACATCAGAGTGGCATACTCAAACCTCCATCAGGAAAATGGGGAACTCAAGGCAGCATTGGCAGCGCAACCAGTGTTACCTGACCCAGTGATCGTATACTCAGCAAGAATATCAGAGAGGCAAAGCTAAGTCACGAAAATGTAGGAAGTTCTGAGTACTACAGCAAGAAAAGCATACGACCTACTGAAGGGTCTACAGTAATGCTCGACGGCACTTACTCTGAAGGCACAACCGATCTCGCTATAGCTACAGCAAATATCAAGACAGATCCAGGAGGCCACGAACCCAGCTGGACTCGACCAACTGTACGCACAAGCGAACATTTTGGAAGTCCAAATACAACAGATAGAAGAGAACTCAACGGCGGCCAAGCAAGCACTTCGGGAGCTCCGAAAGCCCGTGAAAATTAGTGCCCAAACAATGCAACAATTGGCCTCTGAGGCCAATACTCAAATCACCACTGTGTTTGGTGACTTTCCGCCTAATTTCGGAGAAGATTTCGTCGAGAAGATCACATCCGAAACCAGTGCGCTAATGCAAGGATGGCAACAGGACATGACAGCCTTTCAGGAACTCAAGGGAACAACTCTAACAAAGGTCCCAGAGTTAGAGCCCTTGTTTAGATAGCCGAAAGAAAGGAGGTAGGCAGAGCAGGGCGCAGGGCCAAGCGGACCCATGGAAGTAGAAACAGCACAGAATGATTGACTCGGGGCGAGTCAATAGAATGTGGTCGGGCCTGTTGGGGCCCTTGTTTTGAAATTAAACAGCTTTTGAGTTGCGACTAGTACATGAAGGAACGTAACCATGGTAGGCAGAGAGATGTCAAGGTTGAAAAGGAGTAGAGGATAGGTGGCGCGGCTGTTGCAGGAGCAAGCGCAGGTGGTAGAAGAGCGTGGCAGAAAACAAGTAGTATAACTCCCAACTAACGGAAAGAAATAGAAGACAGTCGAGTGAAGAGAAAGGAGGAACTGTCAGTCGTGCTGGCAGCAGATCAAATAAGCAACCAGCCAGCGAAAAGAGAGTTTGGTGCAGACGGGGTCAGAAGACAAGAGCCGTAGGAGAGCCCTGTGATGTTGTTCTATTCTATATTCTTCTGTATCTCTGTATTTCTCTCTGTCCAATTGGACAACTTGTATTATGTTCCATTCTAGCTCATGCTAAGGGGCTTTGTGATGTTCTGTTGTTGATAGTTTCTTTATAATACAATCAAGAGTTGTTGTTCTGAGTATATGTTGTGGTCTGGAATGAATGGTTTCAGGAGTGATTTTTAATTTTATGTGTTATAAGTCTGAATGCACTCCCGAGAGATATCTTTGATGGAACGTTGTGTTTTTTGTCACAGCTCTGATTTCTTCATACCGATGTCATTACGTTGATACCGATCTATCCCCCATATTAGTAAGGTCACGGAACACCTCAGGTGACACTCTCGGCTCTTCGGAGCATGGTGAAAATGTCGGCGTGGTGCTAGACTACAATAGACACCCTTGTTGTCCCTTAACCTGAACCCGGGTCTTCTCTACAAGACCTTTTTTCTCGCCAACATTTATGTTTTAAGAATTGAGAGTAAATCTCACTTTTGATCTCTTCATTCTTTTGTTTGATTTGCGTGTACCTTTCTTTGATGTCTAAGTATTTTTCCTCCACTGTGTGTGAGGAAGAAGCCTCCATGTTTTTCTGTCTTTCAATCATCTAAGTATCTTGTTCACCTGTTGTTTGATCTTTTTGTATGTCTGCAAGAGTCTCATTTACTATTACTGTAGCCTCATTATTGTTTAATTCTAGTTCATTTATATCTTCAACTTCAATCACTTTTTCCTTTCCAATAGTAGTGATCTTGGGCCTCTTGTTGTAAATCAATTTGAACTTAGTTTCCGTAGTAGTCTCTGCTGTGTAGGTCCCCTCATCTCTGCCCCTTTTTGTAGAGTTTTCAGTCTATTTTGCAACTATCATAGTTTGTGTAACATCCATCTTTTTTGTTGGTTCTGCATTTACTGTTGTTTCTTTCAATGTATTATCTGCCCATTCTGTTTGATTTGCAAATTTTTTAATCTCTGGCTTGGGCTCATTTATCAAAGGAGGCAATTTGCATTTGACCCTTATATTGTTGAGAATACCTTGAGGGTCATAGTTCCAAGGGAAGCTTTCCTGAAATTTTAACTCTGATAATCTTTTGGCTATTTCTTTTTCAGCATTTCTGTTATTTACAATAAAAGGACCAATCTGATTTTTCAACCTGAACTGAGTTTTCTTTTTAGAAGCCATGAAATTAATGGAATCAGAGTTTAAAACCTGTCTTAAGTATTCTAATGCAAAAACTCTAATTCTCAAATACTTAGGAAATTTTTAAGGCAGTAGATTTGATCCAAAAATCCTCAATTCTGTGTGATTTTCATACAAATACCAGTCTCCCATCCTGCACTGTTCTGATAACTGCAATATTATCTTCATGTCCTCACTTATCCTAGGTTTCTCTGCTTTATATAATATACTCATTTCTGGTTGGAGGAACAGATCTGAAAAGTCTGTAAAACTGAAATCACTACTATCTTTCCTCAGTAAGGTGGTCCAGAAGATAATGGATAGAGGTTGGCCCTCTAATTCCATTTTTTGTAATGAAATTGGAAACTTGTTATATTGGAAAAACAAGAACAAGTGAAATAAGTATGATGAATATCTAAACACCCCTTTAGTGGGCAGTTTGGTCAATTGATGGTGCATACTATCAGCTACAAATATGGCATAGTCAAAGACCATGGCAGGAGGTTGTCTTGGAGATAAAGTGGATAAAAAACCAAGAATGGATTCATCAGTGAATTCATCTGTGAAGTATCCTAGTATGAAAAAAAGCATTGATATCACATGCCTGGACCCTTCAAGAAATTTGGAAGTGGAGTAAGGAGGATTTAGATTTGGAATGTCCACATGAGATGGCATAAAGTTCTGGAAAATCATAAATCTCTTAGGAAAATCTAATCCTAAATACAACTAAGTATGATTCTATGGATAGAGGGACTGCCTTGGGATCAAATTGTAATTGTAACATCTCATTGATAGACTCTACAGTAATAGAAAATAGAATCTCCCTATCAGCATTAAAAATTGCTCTCTGATCTGGTACATAGTGTTTTTGACACAATCTTACAAAGTCCTGGCCAGGGTGGGTTACTGGAACTACATATTTGGGTAGATTAGTTTCCCAAAAATAAATTTCATCTTTATCTAAGAACTTATCAAAACACCAATTGTAAATCTCCAATAGATTGAATTCTACCACAGGGTCTGCAATTTTATAATCCATATCAGTCAAGGGGATGGTTTCTTCAGTAGGTATTGGAGGCTAAAGAAGATTGACAGACAAAGTGGTTTTTGCAGTGAGTTCAGGAGTGGATTTGATGGCTTTTGATGCTTCTGACTTAGGAGGCTTGGATCCCCTAGGTTTGATAGGCTTAGAACCCCCAGCTTTGGAAGTCATCTGTTTCTTAGTCATTTTAAATAACTAAAGCAAGCTTAAAATGTTTGCAATAGTTGAAATTCTTGAAAATAGAGGGTTATTAAGCAATTTCTAGGAAAATAATGACTTTCAGTAATATTGTTGCTCAATTTAGGCTTCTGGTATAGGCAAACTGGTTTAAGACAGAAAACAAGGGTTTTCTAAATAATCTGGACTGTAAAAAATGAATTTTCAGGAGATCTGTAGGTATGCAAACCTTTTCTTGTTTCTGCAATTGATCTTCAGGGATTTTAAGCGGATAACTTGAGGAAATTGGCTTCAGGAAGGGCTTTTATAAACACAGTCTTTTATGGGAAAAATTGGCCAGGGTTTGGCTTGTTTCTATGTGTTTTTTGGGAAAATTATATGGACAATTTCTCTTGATTCGAGCTTTGCTTTAGTTATAAATGATTTTAACTTAGAAATTGCAAGCCTGGATGTCAAAAAATACCTCACATGGTAGGTATTCGACTGTCGGAAGGTTTTCTGCAACTTTTTATGGTTGAACTTAAGCTCTGGTTCAAATAGTTGGAGCCGAAAAGTCTTTGTTGGTCTTCAAACAGGAAATCTGCGGTTAAAATGGGCTCTGGATGGGAAAATTAGGTTCAAAACACAGTCGGGCGGCTTCAATATAGTCAGGCAGAGTTCTTTTTAATAGTTGGGAAGCACAAAATAACGTAAATAAATATCATAACAAAGTTTTAAACCTTTGATATAAATATTTAAAAAACGTAATGAATGTTGGTCAAATCAAAGCTGGAGCGGTTTTGATTTTCGAATGCAAAAACCATTGGTGGTTTTCACGTTGGCCTCGAGTGGTAAGTTGTATTCAACCAAATGAACGCGATCGAATGGGATCGCACCACGTCGTCGGAGGTGGAATTGCGAAAATAGCTCATTTCGCATTCATTTGTGCGTTGGGCGGACGTTTATGTTATGAGCGTAAAACACATCCTTCGCCGTTGGATCTGAGAGGTTGGAGCGAATAGCTGTGATTCGTTGGGGAGTTGCGGTTGAAAGGGATGGTGGGACCAAGATGACTTAAGCACTGGCGGATTAATAAGGAAATAAAAACTTTATATGATATGATTTATAACCAAAGTTTTTATTTACAACAGGGTGATGTATATACGGGCTATGTCACACGGTTCGGGTTCGAATTCGAGTTCGGTGACGATTAAGTTCGATTCGGGTTCGAATATTCTGATAAGGTTCGTAATGAGGTTCAACATTAGGTTCAACTATATATATTTTTCAATAAATATATATATGGCATAGAAAAAATCAAAATCAATTAATAAATTATAAAACTATGAATAAATTATAAAACTATGAGTAGGAATTTTGATTAGTAAAACACATGAATAACTTAATCATAATAGGGTCTAATTATATCAATAACATTACTTAAATCAATATCACATGGTTCGGGTTCGAATTTGAGTTCGCCTACAATCAAGTTTTATTCGAATTCTATTTTTCCAATGAAATTCGTTATGAGGTTTTCCATTAGGTTCGTGCATATACATATTCAAAAATTTGAAAATCTATAAAAAATATTTAAATCTTTTATATTTGTTCATAATTAATATATATTTATAATTTTTATCAAATATTATATTAATAAATTTATAATTTTCTTTAAATATAAGCTATATTAATTTATAATATTTATTATAATAAAAATTTTAATAACACTAATTCCTTTAATTATATATATTTTAAATAATTATATATAATTTAAAATATATTAAAATAATTATTTTAAATTTTAATTAGATATAATTGAAAATATGTTAATTCATTATATTAAAAGTAATTATTATAGTTGAAAATATGTATAAATAGTAATTTTATAAATAAAATACATTAAGTTTTTAAAAAAAATTGAATTTCATTACCTATAATTTACGCCCTGCCATTTTAGACCTGTAACAGCCATTTGAAAGGGCCATGTTGACACAAAATAATTTAATGTATCAATTGTGTCAGTTTCTGTCGGACCATTAGTGGACCATCACATAATTCTATTTAGAAATTCCATCGAAGCAGCAAGCACGCGATCATAGCAGTGAGGATAAGAAAAATCGTCACCGTCGCAAGAGAGGTAGGTCATTTGCTTTGACCCTTACACGGTTACACCCATCTATCTCGCATTGGTTATTACAGAGTTGAACATAGAGAACGTGAACACAGAGATCCTTGCGCCAAACCTGGTCGAACCTAAACGGATTTTAATAAAAAATTTGAAGTTCGGCTAATTTCGAACCTCAACATTTAGGTCCGACGATCCCTGTGACATAGTATACGGGATATGGTTCAAAAAGGCTTATATCTATTGACTAAAAGCACGTGAGGCAGCTTAAGAGTGTTTAACCTGGGTTAATTTTATATGAAACGTGAGGTTTCACATAACAGACAAAGGAAATAAGGTCAAACTTTAACCTCGGGTTTAGTTATGTATTGCGGAAGGCCGGTAAGTAGATTATAAAGGCGCGAGAGTTGTTAATTTTATAAAAACTTAGGGTAAAATGTGATGAACGTGGAAATGATTTTGCGCTTTAGAAATACATAAGATATGTATAAAAAAGGCCATTTTTTGCATTTTTAGTTTTATTATATAGTTTATTAAACCATGGGGGGTTTAATAACTATAGGGGGGCGGGGTATTTATATATTGTTAGTTTTATGCCAAAGGGGGTATATTCTAGGATTTTATTTCAGCATGTGGATAATTACTTTGGCATAAAATATTATAATAGTGGGTTTTAGGGGATATTAAAATAAAAGGAGTTATATTAATAGGATAAAGTCTCTTTTAGGGAAATAAAATAAGTTAGAAATTAATATGACAAGGAAAATGAAATACTCAAGAAATACACTTATATGACTAAGTAAAGTCAAAACCTTAAAGCAAAGTTTATCATTTGATGATTTCACCTCTTTTACTTAGGATAAGATGTTTTTTTAGGGTTTGTATGTTTTATGAAATGGAGGAAGTCAATCAACAGGGATATTATGCATTATTAAGTAAAAAAGAGTTCTTATTCAAGAATTTGAGTTGTGATGGGTGAATGAAGGGTAAATAATGATAATTGGGGATTGATATAGGAATTCAACACTTTTAACTAACAGTCATTGAGCCTTGGGTCCGGTCCCAACAGAAGTCAGAGAAATGCTCTGAGCCCCTTTCACTGAAAGTCTAGAATGCAGAATAACTATAAGAGATGGGAAATTAGTTATTTTTGCCCGGTGATAAATATTTACATGCTTTTTCCCACTTCTTTCTACCTACCCAACTTTAATCTAACATTTTTTCTTTCATTTTGCAGGTGCATCTGAGCTTGCTACCTTGAAACATTTTATTCTTTTGAAAACATAAAAAATATCTAAATCTACCTTATATCATCCGAGGGCTCAGATTAAACTGATGAGCTCCTCATTATTCTCTACCTATCTATTGATTAGTCAGGATTAAATTGTCAGACAAATCTTTATTCACTATCTAAAACATGGAAATTGAAAACATGATAAGTCAAGATTAAATAGTTTAACTCATCATGGATTATGGCATTTATTAACACATTGCCACAATCATTTGCAAAACGTAAAAATTAGTGGCATTTGGACTTGCTCACTTTCATGTTTTATTTTCATCTTTTTCTTTTGGGGTCTATATTCTTTTAAGTCCTTTGATCTTTCTTTTAGGACTTTTTACCCTCTCTTTTTTTTCATATTTTTTTTTTTTTACAAGATATGGGAAAACAACTTGCAGAAAGCAAGGTATGTACATATTTTACAAAACTATCATAAGTCAATTCCAAATTATGAATCCTATACTTATAGGACCCTAACATCGGCTTCACATGGGGATGGCATTTCCTGGTGAAATGTCAAGAACTCTGAGACTAGTACTAGCCTTCAACTTTGACCTTGATGATCCAGTAATTATCTTTTGATTTCTGCAAAAACTGATATTTATGACATTTTACTCTTCAAATCTTAGGGCCTTCTCTCCGAGCTTCAACTTTGGAAAGAAAACATCCAATCCAATCTAAAAAATTCAATGGATATTTACAATGAAGTCAAAAGTAACTGGGACTAACTATTGGTTAACTCGGAAGAATAGTAGTGTTTGAGCATTCTACCATTAACTGGTCCTTCTTGAATATTTGTTCCATCTAAATCTTTGATGAAGAAAGCATTGTTACCCCTATATCCGTAAATTTCATATGGTCCTTTCCATAGAAAGTAAAACTTTCCATGCTTGCCTTTTTCTTCTCTCCTGGAATCCCATTTTAACACTTTATCTCCAATGGAAAAGTCATCTTCTTTACTTCTTTTATCAAAAAATTTCTTGATTTTCTCTTGAATGACTTGAGATTTTTCATAGACTTCTTCCCTTGTTTTTTGTAGATGAATAGTTTGATTTATCCTTCTTTTTATATCGTTTAACTCCACTTGTGATTCTTGAATGATATTCATTACTGGAACACCTAAAGATGATGGGAAAACTGCATCCATCCCATATACAATTTGGTAAGGATAAGTTCCAATTAACTTTTTGGTAGTAATTCTATCTACCCATAAGGCATAGAATAACTTTTTATTCCAAGTTTTCTTGTTGTGCTCAAGTAGTTTTTTAATGATATTCACAAGGATTTTATTTGAAGATTCAGCTAGGCCATTACCCTTAGGGTAATAAGCAGTAGAGTGGCCTAGGGTAATATGGTACTTGTGATAGAAGGCAATCATTTTCTTAGATTTAAATGCTGCTGCATTATCAGTAATTATTTTATGTGGGCATCCAAATCTAGATAAAAGGTTATTTTCTGTGAAAGAGATAATGACTGAGTCAGTAGATTGTCTAGTAGGAATAGCTTCAACCCACTTAGTAAAGTAATTTGTGGTAGTCAAAATCCACTTGTGTTGGACAGAGGATGGAGGGTGAATCTCCCCAATGAAGTCTAAACCCCATTGTTGAAATGGCTTTTCAATAGATATAGGCTTTAGAGGTAAAGGTAACAACTTCTTTTTTCCTTCAAAAATCTGACATTTATGACATGAAGTAACAAATTTTTTCACATCAGCAAATAAGGTAGGCCAGTAAAAACCAGCTCTAAGGATATTATCTATAGTACTTTTCCAATATAAGTGTCCTCCACAATAACCTGCATGAAATTCTTCAAGAATTTTATCAACTTTTGATTTCAGTAAACAGTTCAGTAATATCCCACTTTGTTCTTTCCAAAAAATCACATTATCCAAAATACAAAATCTCATTACTTTAAGTTTAATAAATATGGCTTTAGTCCTTTTTAATCAAGGAGGAGCTTGTAAGTGTTTAAGTACAAAGATAATATCTGAGTACCATGGTGAGTCTAGAAATTCTTCACTGATCAATGGAGTCGCCATCTCTTCCTAGTTATCAACCTGAGCAATAAAATTTATATCTAATGAATTGCAATTGGATTTAGCCATCAATCTGGCTAATCCTTGTCCTTTGATGAGTTTAGTTGGTTTAATCTCTATGTCATATTCTAGGATAGTGGCAATCCACTTTCCTCTTCTTCCATCGAGACCATCTTGAGTAAGAATGTCCTTTACTACAGAATTAGGGACATAGGCAATAATGTGCGAGTAAAGAATGTAAACTCTGAAATATTTTATGGCTTTAACCAAGGCTAAAGCTTATTTCTCCATTATATTATATTTCAGAGGTGCATCTCTAAGGGTTTTACTGAAAAAGGCTATAGGTTGCTCAAAACCTTGATCATTCTTCTGCAGTAGAACTACAGCAATGGTATGCTCTGAGGCAAATGAAAAAATTGTAAAGTATTTTTTGAAATCAAGATTGATTAAGACTGGTATTTTAGTTAAAGCTTTTTTAATAGAGTCAAATGATTGTTTTGCTTCAACTGTCCATTTTAAAACTGAGTCCTTTTTAAGCATATTATTCAGTTCTTTGATGATTTCTGCTAAGTTATAAATAAATCTCCTTAAAAAATTAATTTTACCTAAAAAAATTTGTAACTCTTTGATATTTCTAGGTGGATGAATGTTTAGAATGACCTCTATTCTTGCAGGATCTATCCTAATACCTTCCTTTGAAATTATGTTTCCTAGTAATTTTCCTTCCTCTAGTCCAAAAAGAGTCTTCTTAGGGTTTAAAGATATACCAAATTTTCTACATTTAATAAAAACTTGTCTCAAATGATCCAAGCGTTCATTATTTGACTTAGGAAAAACAGTAATATCAAACCAAGAAGTCATGTATTTCCTTAGCAAAGGCTATGTCCATAGCCCTCTAAAAGGTAGCTCCTACATTCATCAAACCAAAAATAATTTTCACATACATGAAAGTGCCCCAAGGAGTGGTAAAATAGTGGGATATTAGGGGATATAAAAACTTTATATGATATGATTTATAACCAAAGTTTTTATTTACAACAGGGTGATGTATATACGGGATATGGTTCAAAAAGGCTTATATCTATTGGTTGAAAGCCTGTGAGGCAGCTTAAGAGTGTTTAACCTGGGTTGATTTTTATATGAAACGTGAGGTTTCACATAACAGACAAAGGAAATAAGGTCAAACTTTAACCTCGGGTTTAGTTATGTATTGCAGGAAGGTTGGTAAGTAGATTATAAAGGCGCGAGAGTTGTTACTTTTATAAAAACTTAGGGTGAAATAGGATGAACGTGGAAATTATTTTGTGCTTTATAAATACATAAGATATGTATAAAAAAGGCCATTTTTTGCATTTTTAGTTTTATTATATAGTTTATTAAACCATGGGTGGTTTAATAACTATAGGGGGGCAGGGTATTTATATATTGTTATTTTTATGCCAAAGTGGGTATATTTTAGGATTTTAATTCAGCATGTGGATAATTACTTTGGCATAAAATCTTAAAATAGTGGGTTTTAGGGGATATTAAAATAAAAGGAGTTATATTAATAGGATAAGGTCTCTTTTAGGGAAATAAAATAAGTTAGAAATTAATATGACAAGGAAAATGAAATACTCAAGAAATACACTTATATGACTAAGTAAAGTCAAAACCTTAAAGCAAAGTTTATCATTTGATGATTTCACCTCTTTTACTTAGGATAAGATGTTTTTTGAGGTTTTGTATGTTTTATGAAATGGAGGAAGGCAATCAACAGGGATATTATGCATTATTAAGTAAGAAAAGAGTTCTTATTCAAGAATTTGAGTTGTGATGGGTGAATGAAGGGTAAATAATGATAATTTGGGATTAATATAGGAATTCAACACTTTTAACTAACAGTCATTGAGCCTATGACCATGAAAATACATCCGTAAACTACTTGAAAAGATCTACATACCTCTCTTTGTATTCCTTTGGAACTCCTTTGAACAGTTTGACTATTTTAGGCTCACGTTGAGTTCCTAAATTACAGTCCTCCATTTCTCCATCTTGGGATACCTTTTTCTGGTTTACTGCTACATCTTTAGCATCAAACAGTCTTTCAAGAGGTACCAAACCTCTGGGCAAAATATTATCTTTCAACTGAATTATCTTCTGGTCTCCAATTCTTTGCTTCAGATTTTTAGACATTTCACCTTGATCACTTTCATCCACTTCTAAATCAATTTGACTGTCTTCAAAATTCCCAATCATCGTCAAGAATTGATTAATCTTCTCATCATCCTCAAAGACCTACCAATGCTTTACATTATCAGGAATTGAAGGCCCGTGTCTCAACTCAATCTCATATCTCAACCTTGGATTGATTGGTGGTTTGAATGTACTGGCTGCAACTACCAATGAATCTACCATTATGTTCTCTTCTCTTGGAATAAATTGTAGATTAAAAGCCTCAAAATATTTCTCTACTAAATCCCACACTTCATTTCTATAAGACCTCAACCTGGGATTTTTAGTCTAGCACCAATTCTTAATTTGTCTTATGATTAGTTCAGAGTCACCAAAAACAGATAAAGACTGAATTCCCATCTGTTTAGCTGTCTGCAAACTTAAAATTAATGCTTCATATTCAGCCACATTGTTAGTAGACTCAAATTCCAATTTGAAGGAATAAGGTAAAAATTTACCTTCAGGAGATATGAATATGAATCCAGCTCCAGTGCCCTCCCTAGAGAATGCACCATCAAAATAACACTTCCAAATTTTATTTGAATGCAGCTCTTTATGTACATTGGCTGAAGTGAGCTGATTTTGTGAATATTCAGTAAATTCTACATCTTCATGCAGCATGAAGCAAGAGAGATCCTCCTTCTCTTGACCATAAATGGGGGAATTACCTGCATCTTTCTTGGTAGTAGTTTTCAAAAATCTGGTTTCTCTGTATAGCCTCCTTTCCTCCTCATTAAAAACAGGAATGATGGCATATGTGAAATATAATTTCAAAACTCCTCCAAGCTTTTCCCCCCAAGATCTAGACAACAACATACCAAAACTGGCTGGAATATCTTCTACTACCACATCCATCATAATACTCTTAACTGGAATTTGAGCTAAGGAAACAACCATATCTTTGATAAGACCCACACACTTTACCCTTTTTTAATCAAAGGAATAAAGGTCTCTATATGGTTTGGTGATTTGAAAATTCAATTCTTTCATCACAGATAGTGGCATTAGATTATGTGATGCTCCAGAAACCAGCATACAATTATGTAAAATGAAATCATGCAACAGAATAGATATATAAAAAGGTGGAATGGAAGAATCTACCTCTTCAACATGAGGTCCAAAAGTAACCACTGGTTTCTCTTCTTTCAGATTCACTATATCACCCACTTCATTAGACTGAGATAAATTAATAAATTCTGCAATCTCCTTCTTATAACTAGGTGTTTTGACCAACTCAAGAAGTGGCACTTGAATTTTTACTTTTTCTAATTCTTTAGAAAAACTGAAAATTTGATTCTGTTTTGTAAATTTCTCAGGATCTTCTTGATTATTATTTGAATTTGCATGTTGATCAGGAACAATAACAATTTTCTCCAAAATATTAGGGTCATTAGATTTTATTTGAGGAGTTTCAGCTTGCTATTTTTCTTTTTCTTTTTCTTGATTCATGGGTTGTTTCCCCTTGTCTGATTTTTTATTTTGGTTCTTCTGTAGTGGAGTCACCATTGGAGTAGGTACTGATTCTAATTCTTCTCCTTCATCATCCTGAGTTCTCAACCTCTTTTTTGACCTCAAATCATATTTCTTATGCAACTCTTCCTGCATAAAATTAGTAAATTGTTTGCAATAATCATCCATTTCTTCCTGATCAAATGAAATATCAGCTTCCTTACATTCTTCTACATATTCTTTCTCACTCTCTTCTTTTGTTTCATCACCTTGCATATATATAGTAGAAATTTTATCTTCATATTATTTTTTATCATTATCAGCAAAATGTGATGGGGCTGCTTCTATATATAAAGGAGCTTGCACTTGATATTGATCCTTTATTTCTCTTTGTAAAATCTGCAAGGGCTGTTTTCTGAAATGGGGATTGAAAACCCCTCTGTTTTGTTTTGCAGGTTTATTGTTGTCTATTTCCATCTTTACTAATTTTTTAGACAAATTTTTTATGACCTTAGTCATATCATCAATCCTCTGATCTTAAGATGAGGCTCCTTCTTTATCTTGAACTTTCCCAGCAGCAGACATATTTGCCTCAATCTCTAAGGCATCAGTTTGAATCTACTCAAGGGTGGGGGATCTTCTTTATCTCAATGTAAAACTAAAATCTGGCTCAAATTCTCCAGCAAAAACAACCCTTGCTCCAATAGGAGGAGCTTTCATTTCCACATGCAAACTATTGTACAACTTATTAAATATTTTGACAAAATCACTCATACTTTCATTTGATTTTTCTTTATAGCATTAAATGTTGTTAAAGAATAACCATGGTCTCTTTTTTCACCCCATCTCTGGATGAATTGTCTTTCTAATTCATCCCAATCATTTATTGATCCATTGGGTAATCCTTTAAACCATTTTCTTACCTCTCCACTTAGAGACTGTACAAAAAGTCTCATTACCACATCAAGATGTTCTACATTAAAATTTTCAGCAAATGTGCAGAACAAGGGTAAGTGCAGAAAAAGGGCAAGTGTTGTTCTGCAGTTATTTCATCTTCACCAGTAAATCTAGGGGGGAACTTGAGATACTCTTGAGGCATTGCATTCATTGGTTGGGGTATATTTATTGGTGCATATCTATTCATCAAGAAAGCAGGGGCTGCCATGTTTATGCCCTGATTGACTGCTCCTTGAGCGGGGATAAATGGATACCAGTTGTAGGCGGGGATGAATGAGGTGGAACAACTGATATAAGGATAGGTGTGTGAAAAATAGCATAAGAATTGGCAACTGTATGAGGTTGAGTTTCTGTAAGAGGAAATGATACAAGCTCAAAATATTGTTCTTCTAATGTTGGTTCTTAGAAATGAATGGGTGAAGGTGAGGATTCTTTCTCCGGGAAAATGAGTTTCAGAGAAATATCTTGGACGAAAAAGTATGTGAACTACTGTCTGGTGCAAGCAGTGTGGCATCAAGTGTAAAAAATGTTTTTGTTTTCTGGCCCTTCTTTGAAACTAGCTTTTCTGGATCAGACAAAACAGGAGCTTTTTGCTGAGAGGTATCTGACCTCATGTGAGGCCTCTTAGGAGCCAAAATTATTTTAAAGAAGCACAGCTTAGTATTTCCTCCTCTCTGAACAACCAGAGGAAATATGAACAAAACCCAAGGAAAACTTCTAATCTTCGGTCCCCGGCAATGGCGCCAATTAATGTTGTACCTTAAGAGACAATTCCTTAGCTGTGATAAGGAATCAGTGCTTAAGACATTTTATAATTATGTCACAAATTTTTATGTCTCTGTTTTATTAGCCCTCAAGTATTTATAATCACACCCTTAAATATCTAATATTATGAATGCTTCACAATGCTACCATCTGCTAATGTTGAACGAAATGACCGGAAGAAAATGTAGGAAGAAGTCCAAACTGATATGCTGCTTTATACATAAAATACCATTCCAAACTCCGGAAGAAACGTGTGAAATAAATAGTTAAAACAAAGGAGTGCCAATTAAGCTTTTAAACTCTTATACACAGAAGTAAGAAGAGACCTGCTGCTCATAACCTTGTTTTATTCATAGAAGGAAATACATAATGAAAACTGGAATACATTTCAACATAAATATATATATAAATTCCAGAAACTTGCTTACTCATTCATTAATCTTTGAATCTTTGATTACAAAAATATTTGTCCAGGAGGTCCAAAACTCAAACCCTTCCTTCTCCTTGAAAATTACATTAAATACAGTAAAAAGCAGTTTGGAACTGTTGTAACCAATTCTAACTACCAAAACTACTTCATGACTTCGAAGGCTGTCTATTACATGCCTTGAAAATGCCTTTTTACAATTACATTGACTTCAAAAAATAACATAAAGTAAATATCCTAATCTATAGGAATTGCTGATGACGTGGCTTATTTTTCTTGATTGACTAATTTGTCTTTCTTTGTTACTGATCCCTTTGGTAGGTCAATTGTCCAAGCTCTGCACTTTTTCCATATTTCTACCTTCGTTTTAGATGAATGTGTTAGATTGTGATATTCCAATCTGAATGCAGTAATTCGGTCATAAGAAGGCCTTTCAAAGAAAAGGGTTTTTACCATCCATAAGAGTTGAAAATGTCTCTGCAAAAAGTTGACCATTGTCTCTCCCTTGAGCACCTGAGTCTTTTCATATATGTTATCAATCTTGATTTTTGTCATCAACAGTGAATTTTCATAAGAGCTCCATGGAAAAAGGTTTCCTTCAGCCCCCCCAACATGATGGCAAGCCTACCCTTGTTATTTTATCAAATGCTTTTTCAAATTGACTTACTTCTTCTTTGATTTCTATAAGTTTCTTTTCTGCAGCCTTTCTGAGATCATTCCTGATAATCATCTTGTTAATTTCCACTGCATATAACATTCTGTCATGCATATCATTCTCCTCTAACTCCTAATCTTATTTAGAATTGATAAAATCAATAAATATTTTGGCCCAAATGGCCTTGTTAATCCCTTTTTGCTTATCAGACATAATTGGCTCTTCACACTCCACAATAAGAGCTTTTTATTTTGCAATTATCATCATGAAACACCGATTGGATTTCATTTCTGAAATTATATCAGTCCAAATGATATCTTTAGCTTGTATCAGTGACAGATTTCCTTTCAATCTTTCTTTGAGATTCTTGATCTCAGCTTCAGCATTTCGGAAATCCATTATGTATTTATTTGCTTCATTTTCTAGGACCTTCATCAATTTTGCTGCAGTCCCTAGATTTGTCTGAGCATTCTTTCTATCCCTTTCAGCCATCTGCAACTTAGTATTTAATTGAATAATTTGTGTTTGTGGGTCTTCATCACCTTTAGGAAAACAAAGGTACAGTTATGATTATCAATATGATTTTGTAATGAAATTGCAGTCTGTTTTACTTTGGAAAGTTATTGATCCTTCTTCATGAGTTGTTGCAACAAATCTTATTTTTCTTTCTCTACCTCTGCAACATCTGAAGCCATTGAATGTTAACCATAAGGAAATTTCAATTTCTTCCTTAATGTAGAAATCTTTTCCTCAGCACTTTGCATGAATTTCTGAATAGCAGACTTGTCACTAGTGTCTACACCAATCTTAATAATAATCTTCTTCAACTCTTCATTTTGAATTGTCAAGGCTCTTGAACTAGCCTTTTCTAACTTCAGCTGCTTAATAACTTTCCCTAACATGTTTTTAGCTTTAACTACCATTGCATTTGTCTTTGTGAGGTCGTTAACAATCAATTGTCATGTCTGCATATGAAAATTCATTTTGTCCATTAGTTCAATATTTTTAACATCCATAGTCACATTTACAGTATTAAAACTGTTTGAAGACCCGATTGACATTCCTGTGGGATGTGATAGAGCAATCCTAAATTGATCTTTTTCAAGATCCATTACAGTCAACAGCCTTGTCTGATCAAAAGTAACCTGATGTTCTGCTTGGGCCTCCATGTTGGCCTTCATTTTCTGATTTCTCTCTTCAATTTGCGAAAACACCTATTTGATTAAGGATACTTATTCATGAGAAGATTCATGACCTCCAGGGGATGAGGGAGCATTCTGCTCTTCACCCAAATGCAAGGAAAAACCAAGTGAATTAGAGGAATGATCCTCAGCAAATTTTGTCATTTTCTCACCTCTCGATGCCTCATCATCCAAGTCAATAATAGCTTCTTTACCTCTTTTATTTGTCTTCTCAGTTATACAGGAGTTTGAATGCTTGTATTCATTGAACTTATTTCACCTTTGTTTGCTACCTTTTCTTGCTCAGGTCTACTTTCATGAATGAAAGTTGAGTATCCGTTCTCAATTCTTCTCTGTGAAATTACACCATGGGGATCATAAGCCCATTTTTCTCCTAGTAACATATGTGTTTCCTCTAACAATTTTGTTACTTCCTTAAACGCCTGCCTCATATTAACTATGAAAGGTCCCACACTCATAGGAAATTTATACATATGACCTTTCTTCATAGGAACAAAGTGCATATGATAAACATTCAGGCTCTATCTGATAAATTCTATGGCGAAAAGCCTCATTGGTACAAACGTTGGGAGCCTGTAAGGTTCAACATTTTCTCCATACAACCTTATTTCGGAATATTCTTCAAATACAAACCAGTCCCCAAATCTATAGCTAGTTCCTAAATGTGGAAACTCCTGGGCTTTAGGTAAGAAACAAGAAGGATGAACTCCATTCAATATTTTATATGCAATGGGCATATACTGACTAGAAAAATCAAATAACCCCTCTTCATTTTGTTCCCTTCTGATTATATATGTCCAGAATATAACTGACTGTCTATGCTTGTTTATGTCCATTATATTTAGACCTAACTGCATGAATTCCTCAACATTCTGATATAAAAATAAGTATACAACCAGTGAGGGAAATTTAAAAGAGCCTGTTAGTGAAAGACTCATCAACTGTGAGTTGACTACTTCTTGCCAAAAGGATGGAATATCCAGGACCATTCTTGGCTTCATCACCATGGTGAACATTCCGAGGACTGACTTATCCACTGTGACGTCATCTTCTTTACCCAAGATTTTAGCAATATTGCTCAATACAGGTCAGATCTCTTCATTGAAAACTCCCATAGTAAATTCTCCACACTCTGGCTGAAACTGCTTCATATTAGGCTTCAAATGGAACATAAATTGACTGAATTCTTCTCCTGCGAGGATTTCATAGTAATTAATCAGTGAGTCTTCTGAAAATTGAACTGATGATTCAGACTCAAGAAAACACAAGGCTTGGCGGATTAATTGGGTAGACACCTGCAGAACATTTTCCGCTTGGGAATTCATTACGAAGCATTTTCCGAGATACATTGAGGAAACCAACCAATAGATGAACTCTGGGAACAAATGGGTCTTCGGGATGCATGCAGAAAGGACTCAAGCTTTTATCATGGCGGAATAGACAGGGGAATTATCCTTATTCAATACAACGTGTTGATAAAATGGAAGATGTGTTACTAAAGACACAGTATCTTGAATGTCTCTCTCATTGTCCATGAGAGGAATGTGGCTCGATGACCCAGACAAAGAAGACCTTTTAACCATAACTTAGAAAAGGAGCTAAAGGGATACTCTGGCAAGGTGACTAAAAACAGAAAGGTGACGGAAGAATGCAACAGGTCAAAACGCAACAAACTGCAACGTATTTTGAAAACAAAATGAAAAATACCCCCAAATAGGTGGCGCGGATTTCGTATTAAATGCCATATGCAACGTGTCACTTAACCGTTGGATTTATTTGACGTGAGTAACAAATTTTTTCCATTCGGCATATGATGTCACTACGGGGGGTCTCGGGATACGGCTGAGAACTCCGGCTGGTGCCCCCGCAATCAATATCCACCGTTGATCTCTATTGCCTCCGCAGTCAACCCAGTCAACTGCGGAGGCACCCTTTTCGTTAACTCTCATCCTGTTAGTGCCCGCGGTTTGGGTCATCCGGTTTATACTTTTAATATCAGCACTCTCCGACTTTTGAATTGATCGGCCTTTAATCTTTGGATATAAAACCCACTTGTACAAAGTTTGAAACAATTAAACTTTAATCCATCTCACTAAAAAAAAATTATTTTTATGCCAAAGTATAAAACTATAATAATTTAACATATTTGCTTTTATTTCAATTTCAATTTTTTTTGAATTTTTAATATAAAATTAAAAGGATATGCAGATGATCCATAACAAACCTCGTCATTTCTTCTTATTCTGTCTGATCCTGAAGTATTTCTTTAGTCTGTGGGTGCTCACTTTGAGGAAGCTTCAGCTGTTTCTTCAAAGCTGCAATATCTTCATTCTTTTTCTTGATCAATAATTCAGCTGCCTGTACATTTGAGGGATCATATCCCACCTATAAAATCAAATCCTCTAAGGTTTTAATCCTTAGGTCCTTAGCATACAAAGAGCCTTTGTCCAGCTTCATTTGATCCTGCATGTTGATAATGGTATTCTACAACTTAGTAGCACTCATAGCCTTTGTTACCACAATAGAATATAACATCTCAGAGCTATGTCTATGGAATTCTATTCAGTCTAGTTCATGCACATTTTCAGTATCTACTTTAAATTCAACTTTTTTGTAGTCTGCCACTGCCTTAGGTGTTGAATTAGTTGGTTGCAGATATGACATAATCATTTTATCTGTGGAATATTTCAAAGGTTGTACGTAGCCTATTTTGATTCCCTGGTTTCTGTTTTAAGAATTGAGATTAAATCTCACTTTTGATCTCTTCATTCTTTTGTTTGATTTTCTTGTACCTTTCTTTGATGTCGAAGTCTTTTTCCTCCACTGTGTGTGAGGAAGAAGCGTCCATGTTTTTCTGTCTTTCAATCATCTGAGTATCTTGTTCACCTGTTGTTTGATCTTTTTGTATGTCTGCAAGAGTCTCATTTACTATTATTGTAGCCTCATTATTGTTTAATTCTAGTTCATTTATATCTTCAACTTCAATCACTTTTTCCTTTTCAAAAGTAGTGATCTTGGGCCTCCTGTTGTAAATCAATTTGAACTTAGTTTCTGTAGTAGTCTCTGTTGTGTAGGTCCCCTCATCTTTGCCCCTTTTTGTAGAGTTTTAAATCTGTTTTGAAAATATCATAGTTTGTGTAACATCCATCTTTTCTGTTGGTTCTGCATTTACTGTTGTTTCTTTCAATGTATTATCTACTCATTCTATTTGATTTGTAAATTTTTCAATCTCTGGTTTGGGCTCATGTATGAAAGGAGGAAATTTGCATTTGACCCTTATATTGTTGAGAATACCTTGAGGGTCATAGTTCCAAGGGAAGCTTTCCTGAAATTTTAACTCTGATAATCTTTTGGCTATTTCTTTTTCAACATTTCTGTTATTTACAATAAAAGGACCAATCTAATTTTTCAACCTGAACTGAGTTTTATTTTAGAAGCCATGAAATTAATGGAATCAGAGTTTAAAACTTGTCTTAAGTATTCTAATGCAAAAAATCTAATGCTCAAATACTTAGGAAATTTGTAAGGCAGTAGATTTGATCCAAAAATCTTCAATTCTGTGTGCTTTTCATACAAATACCAGTCTCCCATCCTGCATTGTTCTGATAACTGCAATATTCTCTTCATGTCCTCACTTATCCTAGGCTGCTCTACTTTATATAATATACTCATTGCTGGTTGGAGGAACAAAGCTGAAAAGTCTGTAAAACTGAAATCACTGCTTTCTTTCCTCAATAAGGTGGTCCAGAAGATAATGGATAGAGGTTGGCCCTCTAAGTCCATTTTTTGTAATGCAATTGGAAACTTGTTAGATTGGAAAAACAAGAACAAGTGAAATAAGTATGATGAATATATAAACACCCCTTCAGTGAGAAGTTTGGTCAATTGATGGTGGATACTATCAGCTATAAATCTGGCATAGTCAAAGATCATGGCAGGAGGTTGTCCTGGAGATAAGGTGGATAAAAAACCAAGAATGGATTCATCAGTGAATTCATCTGTGAAGTATCCTAGTATGAAATAAATCATTGATATCACATGCCTGGACCCTTTAGGAAATTTGGAAGTGGAGTAAGGAGGATTTAGCTTTGGAATGTCCACATGAGATGGCATAAAGTTCTGGAAAATCATAAATCTCTTAGGAAAATCTAATCCTATATACAAGTGAGTCAATGATTCTATGGATAGAGGGACTGCCTTGGGATCAAATTGTAATTGTAACATCTCATTGATAGACTCTGCAGTAATAGAAAATAGAATCTCCCTATCAGCATTAACAATTGCTCTCTGATCTGGTACATAGTGTTTTTGACACAATCTTACAAGGTCCTGGCCAGGGTGTGTTACTGGAACTACATATTTGGGTAGATTAGTTTCCCAAAAAGGAATTTCATCTTTATCTAAGAACTTATCAAAACACCAATTGTGAATCTCCAATAGATTGAATTCTACCACAGGGTCTACAATTTTATAATCCATATCAGTCAAGGGGATGGTTTCTTCAGTAGGTATTTGTGGCTGAAGGGGATTGACAGATAAAGTGGTTTTTGCAGTGAGTGCAGGAGTGGATTTGATGGCTTTTGATGCTTCTGACTTAGGAGGCTTGGATCCCCCAGGTTTGATAGGCTTAGAACCCCCAGCTTTGGATGTCATCTGTTTCTTAGTCATTTTAAATAACTGAAGCAAGCTTAAACTGTTTGCAATAGTTTGAATTCTTGAAAACAGAGGGTTATTAAGCAATTTCTAGGCAAAGAATGACTTTCAGTAATATTTTTGCTTAATTTAGGTTTCTAGGATAGGCAAACTGGTTTAAGATAGAAAACAAGGGTTTTCTGAATAATCTGGACTGTAAAAAATGAATTTTTAGGAGATCTCTAGGTATGCAAACCTTTTCTTGTTTAGCAATTGATATTCAGGGATTTTAAGCAGATAACTTGAGGAAATTGGCTTCAATAAGGGCTTTTATAAACACAATCTTTTCTGGGAAAAATTGGCCAGGGTTTGGTCGGTTTCTATGTGTTTTTCGGGCAAATTATATGGACAATTTCTCTTGATTCAGGCTTTGCTTGAGTTATAAATGATTTTATCTTAGAAATTACAAGCCTGAATGTCTAAAAATACCTCATATGGTAGGTATTCGACTGTCGGAAGGGTTTCTGCAACTTTTTATGGTTGAATTTGAGCTCTGGTTCAAATAGTTGGAGCTGAAAAGTCTTTGTTGGTCTTCAAACAGGAAATATGCGGTTAAAATGGGCTCTAGATGGAAAAATTAGGTTCAAAACACAGTTGGGCAGCTTCAATATAGTCAGGCAGAGTTCTTTTTAACAGTCGAGAAGCACAAAACAATGTAAATAAATATCATAACAAAGTTTTAAACCCTTGATATAAATCTTTAAAAAACGTAATGAATGTTGGTCAAATCAAAGCTGGAGCAGTTTTGATTTTCAAATGCAAAAACCATTGGTGGTTTTCGAGTTGGCCTTGAGTGGTAAGTTGTATTAAGAAATATGAACGCGATCGAATGGGATTGTGCCATGTCACCAAAGGTGGAATTGCGAAAACAGCTCATTTCGCGTTCATTTGAGCGTTGGGCGGACGTTTATGATATGAGCACGAAACGCATCCTCCGTCGTTGGATCTGAGAGGTTGGAGCGAACGGTTGTGATTCGTTGGGGAGTTGCGGTTGAAAGGGATGGTGGGACTGGGATGACTTAAGCGTTGGCGGATTAATAAGGAAATAAAAACTTTATATGATATGATTTATAACCAAAGTTTTTATTTACAACAAGGTGATGTATATACGGGATATGGTTCAAAAAGGCTTATATCTATTGGTTGAAAGCGCGTGAGGCGGCTTAAGAGTGTTTAACCTGGGTTAATTTTTATATGAAACGTGGAGTTTCACATAACAGACAAAGGAAATAAGGTCAAACTTTAACCTCGGGTTTAGTGATGTATTGTGGAAGGCTGGTAAGTAGATTATAAAGGCACGAGATTTGTTACTTTTATAAAAACTTAGGGTAACATGGGATGAACGTGGAAATGATTTTGCGCTTTAGAAATACATAAGATATGTATAAAAAAGGCCAAGTTTTGCATTTTTAGTTTTATTATATAGTTTATTAAACCATGGGGGGTTTAATAACTATAGGGGGGCGGGGTATTTATATATTGTTAGTTTTATGCCAAAGGGGGTATATTTTAAGATTTTATTTCAACATGTGGATAATTACTTTGGCATAAAATATTATAATAGTGGGTTTTAGGCGATATTAAAATAAAAGGAGTTATATTAATAAGATAAGGTCTCTTTTAGGGAAATAAAATAAGTTAGAAATTAATATGACAAGGAAAATGAAATACTCAAGAAATACACTTATATGACTAAGTAAAGTGAAAACCTTAAAGAAAAGTTTATCATTTGATGATTTCACCTCTTTTACTTAGGATAAGATGTTTTTTGAGGGTTGTATGTTTTATGAGATGGAGGAAGTCAATCAACAGGGATATTATGCATTATTAAGTAAGAAAAGAGTTCTTATTCAAGAATTTGAGTTGTGATGGGTGAATGAAGGGTAAATAATGATAATTGGGGATTAATATAGGAATTCAACACTTTTAACTAACATTCATTGAGCCTTGGGTCCGGTCCCAACAGAAGTCAGAGAAATGCTCTGAGCCCCTTTGACTGAAAGTCTTGAATGCAGAATAACTATAAGGGATGGGAAATTAGTTATTTTTTCCCGGTGATGAATATTTACATTCTTTTTCCCACTTCTTTCTACCTACCCAAATTTAATCTAACATTTTTTCTTTCCTTTTGCAGGTGCATTTAAGCTTTCTACCTTGAAACATTTTATTCTTTTGAAAACATAAAAACTATCTAAATCTACCTTATATCATCTGAGGGCTCAGATTAAACTGATGAGCTCCTCATTATTCTCTACCTATCTACTGATTAGTCAAGATTAAACTGTCTGACAAATCTTTATTCACTATCTAAAACATGGAAATTGAAAACATGATAAGTCAAGATTAAACAGTTTAACTCATCATGGATTATGGCATTTATTGACACTCTGTCATAATCATTTGCAAAACGTAAAAATTAGTGGCATTTGGACTTGCTCACTTTCATGTTTTATTTTCATCTTTTTCTTTTGGGGTCTATATTCTTTTAAGTCCTTTGATCTTTCTTTTAGGACTTTTTACCCTCTTTTTTATTTTTCATTTTTTTTTTTTACAAAATATGGGGAAACAACTTGCACAAAGCAAGGTATGTACATATTTAACAAGAATATCATAATTCAATTCCAAATTATGAATCCTATACTTTTAGGACCCTAACACTTTCTTCTGCATGAAGCAGATCCAACACTTCCTAGAAAAATCATCAACAAATATCACATAGTACTTATGATTTGTTGTCGAAGCAGTAGAGAATGGTCCACACATGTCTGAGTGAACTCTCTCAAGGATTTCTGAAGTTCCGTTATCCTTCTCGTGAAAAGTGGCCTTTGCATACTTCCCCATATTACATCCCTTGCATGTGTCTAACTGTGCAAGGGTACCCTTGGGAAGACCTGTAGAAATATACTACGTGACTTTCAAGGCTTCGTGGTGTAGATGGCCCAATCTCCTGTGCCATAACTCACCCTCATCCCGACTCACCACTTTGTCTGCCTTACCCATCAATGTTTCATAGCCATCTACATCAATTTTATATAGATTCTTTACACGAATCCCAATCTTCTAGGCTTGTCCTATTGCTTTGTGTTGAAGGAAATATTTTCCCTCACTGAAAACAACATCATAGCCTATATCCTCCAACATTGCGACTGAGACCAAATTTTTATTCAAGCCTGGTACATGCATTACATCTTTTAATAGAAAGGATTTACCTTACTGTCTTTGGAGGGTAACTGTACCAATCTCGGTAGCACTGTACCGCCCGTCATTACCCATTTCGATATGCATCTTGAGCTTCTTCTCCTCCAAGCTACTGAAAATTTTTTTGTCTCCTGTCATGTGAAAGGATGCACCACTATCCAAGTACCACACCGATCCCATTGCACTTGACAAAATGCATGCAATGAGCGATAATTCAAGCTCAAATTGTGAGGCCAAAGCTTCATCAGCTGCAAATATTAAAGCCTTCTTGTTCTTCTTCTTTTGTGGACAATTAATGGCATAATGTCCATGCTCTTGAAAGTGAAAACACTTCACTCTAGACATGTCGTACTTTTTTCCATCTTTATCGAACTCAGATTTGGAATGGAATTTATTTCCTTTCCCCTTATTCACCTTGGAAGCCAAAGCGCAATCTTCTTCATCATCATTCTTAGATGAAGATCCATCCCTGGTATTCCGCATGAATTCTTCTTGCACCAAATCCGACCAAAGTTGTTCCCAATCTAGCAGCTTTTCCCTTCCATTGATAGAGTCATGATAACTATGCCCACTCTTGGGAAGTCCTAAAAGAGCTAGGCTCACCAATTCATCATCCGCGACAGTAATTCTGATGCTCCCAAGCTCATCCTGACATTAGACAAACTTTGTTAAATATTTCGGAATGGTTTTTCTTTCTCTATTTTTATTTTCCTAAGCTTGTCCTTCACTGTCAATTTACTATGATCGCTGCTGCTCTAAAACAGATCTATCAAATCTTTCCATATAGTGTCACTTTGTCATGGATACTTGAGATAATTTTGTCTCGTACTCCCTCTAGTAAGATCCTCCTTCCCTTTGCAACCTTCTTTTTCCAAGCATAAAGATTTGCAGCATCTGCTACAGCGGGTTTGGGAACATCATTATCAATGAGTTCTTTCAACCCATTTTCCTCCAGTACTGCCTCCATCATGTCTTTCCATGCAATATAGTTAGAGCTCCCTCAAGTGCATACTCCAATATCAAGCCATTGAAAGACATTTTGATCCTGATTCACCTGTAGCACCAAGAATACTTTTGCAAATTTGAATTCTATTCAGTCACAAACTCAGCTTCTCCTCCACTATATTGATTTCCTATGCTCTGATACCATGTATAAATTATACAAACATATGTATATCAGTCGATTCAATCCGATCAAGAAATGTACTAAAGCTAGATATTGAATCCTTCTACAAGTCAATTGTGGAAATTAAACACAATCACCAATCACAATAAGTAAAGAAAGAATCAAATCAAACCACAACAGATAATTTCCCAGGGAAATCTTACTGCTCAAAACCCCTCTATCTTCTATGGAATCATGAAACAATTACAATGCACTCTTCTCAAAATATTCTCATGCACTCTCACAATTGTCTCACACTGTCCCAGAAAAAATCGACCAACAGTTAGCCAATTCTTAGCCTCTAAATAGCCTGCCTTGCTTGCGCACTTCATGTGAAATGCAATCCCTATTCTTTAGTAATTTCATCCTTCCAAAACTGCGCAAGGATCATGGGAAATCCAATGGATGTCTGGTTGCATGCGGGCAACCTACTAATCACACAACTGATAGTTAACATTCCTTTAACCATTTTCTCAACTGGGTCTCCACTAAAACTGACATACATGCAATTATTAATAGTAAATCATCAGTTGCATGGAAGATCACTGATTGTGAATTAAATATGATTTAATTCACTTGATCTCTCACCAGTGCAACAAACAATTACAACTAGTTCAACTGACTCTAACTCACCTAACTAAGTTAAATGATTACTCATGCATTAAACTAATGCACCAACTGCAATTCGAACTCCATAACTAATAGAATTACTCTGTATGCCTCACCAACCACCCTCAACTCGAAATACATGAGCTAACTGATTTTATCACACTCGGTTAACTATTACAAGTGGTCATGAGATAAGATTACATTTTATTGTCCAATTTAATTAAGGGAAAATTAAATTAGACACTACAATTTAATTAATTAAATTGGCCTTCACACCAATGTGTCGCTAGGACCTGTTGGTCCCACATTAGTGTGTGTGCTGCAATTTCTTGTTGGACTTCAACATAGATTTCATCCACTTCGGTATATTTAGAAAAGGTAGGTTTTACCACAAAGATGTGGTTTACCTCGTGTTCGATGAAAAGATCCTGACTTAATGCCTCCAAGAATGCTTTCCCAGTCATGGTGCCTTTGATATTTGAGAATTTTTTTGTGATAATCATGTTTGTTCATCAGCTTGTCATTTATTACAAATAAATAAGGAAGACCCTTCTACGTTAAGGGTTTAATCCTACTGAAGAATCTATTTACAGCTATCTCTAAGATGTGGCATTTCTCTTCCAGCTATACTATCAGAGTCTTCTTAGTAAGAACCTTCTTCACTTCTAAAATTGTCTTTGTCCTGTCATCCACTCCCAATTAATCCAGCACATACATGTTCTTGGAGTTTAAGAACTTGATGATGTTGTTGGAAATTGTAGGCATGTATCCAAGCACCTCCTTGATGGTTTTGATGGCATCATTGGATTTCTCTATCAATTCCTTCTGCTCAAATATAATATGGATGGAGGGCTAGATTTCATTAATGGATTCAATGACATTTGTCCAGATTATCTCTTTGACTTAGCCTAATGTATTTCCAATGGATGACTCTCTCTTTGAATTTTGCAACCTTTCTATCAGCTTTTGTTCTCTCTGTGCTTCAGCTGCATGGGAACTTTCACTTCTGGACTTCTAATCCTACAATATTTTAACTTGATCCTGAAGTTTCTTGATTTCTTCTGTCTGGTTTGATAGATTATGCACTGCCTTTGTTATTTGTTCTGCTCCATCTATTGTACATGTTGTAGGTGTGGATGTGGGAATGGCTGTAAGGATTACAGCCTCCAAAGGTACCATAGAAAGCTTAGCATTCTAATCCTTTTCTTTTATCATCTTATCCATTTTTTATTCTGTTAGCCCCCCATAAATTTTTGACAAGCAAACAGGGGGCTAAAATGTTGTTGAGCCTTCAAGGAATGCATTTCCCTTGAAAACACATTGTCCTTGAAGCCTCCTTGCGCCTTTTGTCCTTTGTCAAAATCCCCTCTGCCGATTTCCATCATAAATCCTCTCTGTTTGTGAAGAAATGCCCAAAGGCCTCTTTTTCCCTCTCTTTTCACCCCCCACTTAGCCTCTATTGTATCCCCCTCGTCTCCCCTTCTTTTTCCCTTCTTACCTTTCAAATCCTCCAAAATTCCCCTTAAAATTCTTCCTCTACCCTTTGTTGGCCATTTTCCCCCCTTATTCCTCTATCGTTCCCCTTCCTAACCTTTAAATCACAAGAAAGTGGGCCCAAAACCCACTTTCTAACTTTGCAATAGGGCTAAACCCCTTTTCCCCCATTTTTCCGATCATAAATCACATTATAAATCACTTTTAGTACATATGTGATTTATATATTAACCACTTCCCCAACCATACCCCTTAGAACCTTATAACAAACAATGTTAACGTTTATTATAAAGTCCCACCCTTTATAACCACTCCCCCGCCATGCATGGCATAAAACTTTATTATAAAGTTTTATATATCATATAACCCGCCGCATATTAATCGCAATCGCATGTTGTATCCAATCGCATGTTGTGTTTTAAATGTTCCGATCATCCATCGCAAATATTTGCGATGCGATTGATCGCACCACCGTTCTGATCCGCCCGATCGCACCCTTTTCCGATTACTCGATCGCACGTCCATCTCTCCGATTCCCCGGTCGCGCCAACCTCCGATCCATCCAATCGCACCATCGCTCTGACTAACCCGATCGCACTCCCCTCCGATCGCTTTCCCCTCCGATTGATTGTATCGCATATTTTCCCTATTGCGATTGCGATCAGTTCCTGCTCCCGATCTCTGATTGCGATTGGAATTGTCGGGCCCCACCATACGGTCTTTCCGCCATTTCCTTATAAACCCCTTTTTCCTTTGTAAAATTCAGAAATTCATTTGTTTTATTATTACAAAGGCTTTTCCTCTCGTCGCATCGCATCGGAAGTTTTATATGTGTTACTCCTCCTGTCTGCCCGATTCCAATTGTGATTTCACTATCTCTCCGCCCTACTCCCGACTTCGATCCCGATTGCGATTGCTGTTGGTTATATATTTCTCCCCTCCCGCTCCATTCTGATTGCGATTATTGTTCCACTGTTATCTCTCCGCTCCCGCCTGATCCCGGATTGCGATTTATGGTCACAGAGAGGCTAATTTAGCGGCCAAACGAGACAGCAGAGATGGATTAGAAGGGACCAAACCTATTAATTAAAGATTTAACGCTTCATCCCTCATTCAAAGGACTCAAGGCTCATCTTGAAGACAAATGAACGGACCGGCAATTCATAACAGCGCTACCTAACAGCAAAACGCATTTACTCCAAAGGTACACCTCCCTACAGCAGTTTCCATGCCGCCTCAAACCCATAAGCAGATAAATCCACTGACAGAGCTTCTTAAAGACTGTTTGGTGGCAAGTAATGAAGCATGGAGACCCTGCAGACCCTTTTCTCCCAGATCACCTATCCAGCAAGTAGCGCAGACAGTTCCGGACACCAGAAGCGACTTCAAGGAACATATCAAAGGTCAAAATCGACCTGACAGAAGCTCCTCCAGCTGCCGACAGAGTACGCACAGCACTGCTAGGAGTTAATACAGAATGGGCCTCGGTTCTTTTCCTCTCCTAAGTGTTAATATTGCATTCAGTGCTTCACCTACCTCCTCTGCTCCCTTTCTGATATAAAATCCCTGAGAAATTATTGTAAAGGTTGTTGTTGGGCGGTTGTTGTTCGGCTGCTACCATTGTAGTTAGAGGGATTCAATTTCACTATTAGAACAGTCTTGGGAGGGATGTTGTAGAGTATTTTTTATGTAGTAGGCAAGGAGGAGAAATTTGGATGGTATTTCAGCCATTGAGCTATGATGTATATGACTGATTTTGCATCATTAATCAAGCACATTTCACAGGATCCTGGTCTATTACTATTGGTGATGTTTTCTAACTCTGTTTATTACATTTTCATGCTATTCATTTTCTACTGGCTTGCATCAGAAATATAACATAGGATTTACCCTTGTTAGGCACCCTATGTTGCTTCTCTCCTTGCCTTTGATGTTTTCTACTAATTTTGAATCTAAGAGTGAATTCAGTTAATTTAACCAGTGTAGTGGTTCCATATGCTACTAGCTGATGTATGAATTGCTGGGTTTGCTACTTGGATGTTTCTTGCTGGTGTCAAAGCATTGAAGGTTCAAAGTCCTTCTCTGATCTACAGACCCTGGCTATGTTAACTTATCTCTATTTCTTTCCCTTGGAGCATGCTAAAGCTGACCTGGAGTTAAATGATCTCTGGTCCGATCTATAAGCTGCCCCTTTTTTTCTCCTTTGGAAGCTGCCTTAGAGTATGTCCAAGTAGGTCTGGAGTTAAAGGACCTCTGTCCTGATCTATAGACAGAAATTGGGTTGTTTTCCTTCTTTCACCTTCTTTCCTTAATGTTCCATTCCACCATCTATCTGAAAGATCCTTTAGTGTAGATGACTTGCCCTCTGAAAGCCTTGGCTAGTTGTTGCAAGTATATCTCCTTTCATGACTCCATAGCCCAATGGATGGCACTTTCTTAACACATTCTCTTTGCTGAAACATCCTGCTGCTTTGTTCCTTTTTCTCCCATTACTTTCTCAGTCCATGATCTCATGACCAACTTAGCAACCAACCAACCAAATCAATTTAAAACCCCCTTTGTGCTTCATAACTAGACTAACATCTCATTTGAGCTTTCAAAGACATACCATTCTTTTTTTTATTGGAGAGATCCCTCTCCGGGTCCAGGAGGGCTAGATCTTGGGGCCCCAAAGCGGTTTTGATGTTGTCTCATCTTTTGGTCTTGCCAATCTAGCCAAAACATGGGAACCCCAAAATAATGGCGACTCCACTGGGGACTAGACCACTTTGCCTTTAGATTGGCTTTCAATTGCTGATGGTGGAGAGCAGCCTGCTTCAAACAGTCAAATTCATCCACCTGGCGACTCCACACTCCATAACTCCCAAAAGACCAAATGACTCCACTGGTAGAATACTCTGAACTGGTTGAGAAGATACAGTGACCTCTTTCTGATTTACAAACATGCTTCCATGCATACAGAGAAGATATGCCCCAATGAGTAGGGAGCATATCCCTGGATTCCCACACAAAATGCCTGAAGTAGACTAGTTGGAAAACCTACCTACCTTTCAGGGTGAAAACGTTGATGACCCCTTGCTACATCTCATCAAGTTTCATATACATGTGTGGAAATTTAAAGTTGAATGGCATGAAGACTGCCTAATGAAAATGTTCATGGAAACATTAGAAGGAAAAGCTAGGGTCTAGTATGAATGGTTAGAGCCTCGGAGTTTGTTTTCTTTAAGGGACATGCACCAAGTATTTTACAAGAATTATAAAGGAAACTCTCCATCCTTATCATGGGATTGTTGTGATCAATCTCATAGTATCATACAGTATCTATTAGATATTGATGAGCATTTGGTTAATATGCATCCTGAAGATCTGTTAACAGCCATTCAAGCATTTCATTTGCACCCTAGCTATCACAAGAACGCAGATGAATTAGCTGAGGAAGAAAATAGTTGAGAGACTGTAGATATTCTCCGTGATATTCCTGAAACTCAGATGCTGATTTATCATCCCTTGTAGTTGAGGCTCAAGATGAAATCCTGCCTCAAATCCAGTCTTCAAAAAAAACAGAGAGCTACTGCACTTCTGCACAAAGGAACACAAGACCATCTTCCCCTTTGACGAAAGAATAAATAGATCAGATTATTAGTGGACAGCCAACCTCTGGATATTTTTACAGATCAAATATTCTTGTCCATTCATCTGATGAGCTTTGTTGTACAGAGTTGGAAAGCTCACGTGTAAATCAGAGTGAAGAAAAATCTGCTGATGATCCAATATGTCTGGTTGGCAGCATCACTGATATTCATGATTTTCTTGTTTTTGATCTATCTGATGACGATGTTATCCAAATAGAAGATTTTCTTGCAGGGTCATCGTTAGTTGATTTACGGGAGGAAGATCTGAGCCAGCAATTTCAGAGAAGTAATGAAACTAGTCAACCTATTTACGATACTGATGGAGAGAGCTACGACAGTATGATAGCAGATGAAGATTCTGCAAATCTTCATTTTTCTTTACCACAGATCATCAGTGAGTCCGGTATCTAGTAGCTTTTCCTTTCATAAAATGAGGAGGAAAGCGAAGAAGAGTTTTGTGAGCAGGATGAAAGCAAAGAGCCTTCCCTCGAAAAATAGGAGGTAATGGAAGATATCCCTATTCATGAAAGCGCAGATATTTTCACGGAGCCCGGCCCAGCAGCGCAAAACATAAAAGAGCTCCAAGAGGACTCAGCTGCAATATATGATGAGTCCTCCAGTTCAAAAGATGAAGGAGACCCTCTACCCCAAGAGAGTCTTCTTCTCAGTCCAGTGGAAGAAGGAGAGATCCTGGTTGAAGCTAGCCTGCCAGATATTCATAGCCAGGTATCATTTCATGATCCTTATGTACATTTCCTGCACACATTTGAAGAAGGATCAAAGGTATTTTTGAGCATCACATTGCAGACAGAAAGAAAATTTTCCAAGGCTGATGTTATTGAACAAAAAGAGTGGGAGCTTCCCTGCCTATCCAACCTGCTCAAGGAGTTGAGCAAGAGGGGCCAGTCATGGGATCATTTGATGGACTGGTTGCATTGGAAGACAATGTTTGTAAGCTATACTTGTAAATATTCTAGTTAGAGTAGGGTAGGTAGGAAAAGCTCAATAAAGCTCATCCTGTGAGCATGTAGTTAGTTGTTTTAATTTCTGCAAAGTCCAGCAAGTCAGATAGTCTAATCCTGGCTTGACTGCTTTCAATTTCTGTCTTAGAATGTAGAGAAGAAGTCTGTTAGACAATTTAATCCTAACAGATAGTAGTTTAGGTAGAGAAGCTATGAGGCCAACAGTCTAATCTGGTCTCATGGAGTAATAAGGGTAGATTTAGAATAGGTTTATTTTCTGTCATAAAAATAAATGATGTAAAGGGTCTGCTAGTTCAAATGCACCCTAGGAGAAAAAATGTTAGGATTGTAGAATGGGTAGGTAGATTGTTTGGGAATTGTTTTGTTGATCTAACACATTTGTGGCAGCTGAAAATCAAAGAAGAAAGGTGGCTTAAGAAGCAGGCATCTGGCCTACACCAAAGATCATTTTTTGAATTCTTGACTCCTTCAAAAAGAATTCATCCCCATGTGGAGCCACTGTTAGCCCCCCATAAATTTTTGACAAGAAAACAGGGGGCTAAAATGTTGTTGAGCCTTCAAGGAATGAATTTCCCTTGAAAACACATCGTCCTTGAAGCCTCCTTGCGCCTTTTGTCCTTTGTCAAAATCCCCTCTGTTGATTTCCATCATAAAGCCTCTCTGTTTGTGAAGAAATTCCCAAAGGCCTCTTTTTCCCTCTCTTTTCACTCCCCACTTACCCTCTATTGTATCCCCCTCGTCTCCCCTTATTTTTCCCTTCTTACCTTTCAAATCCTCCAAAATTCCCCTTTAAATTCTTCCTCTACCCTTTGTTGGCCATTTTCCCCCCTTATTCCTCTATCGTTCCCCTTCCTAACCTTTAAATCACAAGAAAGTGGGCCCAAAACCCACTTTCTAACTTTGCAATAGGGCTAAACCCCTTTTCCCCCATTTTTCCGATCATAAATCGCATTATAAATCACTTTTAGTACATATGCGATTTATATATTAACCACTTCCCCAACCATACCCCTTAGAACCTTATAATAAACAATGTTAAAATTTATTATAAAGTCCAGCCCTTTATAACCACTTCCCCACCATGCATGGCATAAAACTTTATTATAAAGTTTTATATATCATATAACCCACCACATATTAATCGAAATCGCATATCGTATCCAATCGCATGTTGTGTTTTAAATGTTCCGATCATCCATCACAAATATTTGCGATGTGATTGATCGCGTCGCAAATATTTGTGATGTGATTGATCGCACCACCGTTTTGATCCGCCCGATCGCACCCTCCTCCGATTACTTGATCGCATGTCCATCTCTCTGATTCCCCGATCGCGCTAACCTCCGATCCGTCCAATCACACCATCACTCCGACTGACCCGATCGCTCTGATCGCACTCACCTCCGATCGCTTTCCCCTCCGATTGATCGCATCGCATATTTTCCCTATTGCGATTGCGATCAGTTCCCGCTCCTGATCTCCGATTGCGATTGGACTTGCTGGGCCCAACCATACGGTCTTTCCACCCTTTCCTTATAAACCCCTTTTTCCTTTGTAAAAGTCAGAAATTCATTTTTTTTATTATTACAAAGGCTTTTCCTCTCGTCGCATCGCATCGAAATTTTTATATGTGTTACTCCTCCTATCTGCCCGATTCCGATTGCGATTTCACTATCTCTCTGCCCTACTCCCTACTCCCGACTCCGATCCCAATTGCGATTGCTGTTGGTTATATATTTCTCCCCTCCCACTCCATTCCGATTGTGATTATTGTTCCATTGTTATCTCTCCGCTCCCACCTAATCCCGATTGCGATTTATGGTCACAGAGAGGCCAATTTAGTGGCCAAACGAGAAAGCAGAGACGGATTAGAAGGGACCAGACCTGTTAATTAAATATTTAGTGCTTAATCCTACTTTCAAAGGATTCAAGGCTCAGCTTGAAGACAAATGAACGCACCGTCAAGTCATAACAGCGCTACCTAACAGCATAACGCATTTACTCCAAAGGTACGCCTCCCTACAGCAGTTTCCATGCCGCCTCGAACCCATATGTAGATAACTCCACTGACAGAGCTTCTTAAAGACTGTTTGGTGGAAAGTAATGAAGCATGGAGACCCTGCAGACCCTTTTCTCCCAGATCACCTATCCAGCAAGTAGCGCAGACAGTTCCGGACACCAGAAGCGACTTCAAGGAACATATCAAAGGTCAAAATTGACCTGACAGAAGCTCCTCCAGCTGCCGACAGAGTACGCACAGCACTGCTAGGAGTTAATACAGAATGGGCCTCAGTTCTTTTCCTCTCCTAAGTGTTAATATTGCATTCAGTGCTTCACCTACCTCCTCTGCTCCCTTTCTGATATAAAATCCCTGAGAAGTTATTGTAAAGGTTGTTTTTGGGCTGTTGTTGTTCGGCTACTGCCGTTGTAGTTAGAGGGATTCAATTTGACTGTTAGAACAGTCTTGGGAGGGATGTTGTAGAGTATTTTTTATGTAGTAGGCTAGGAGGAGAAATTTGGATGGTATTTCAGCCATTGAGCCCTGATGTATATGACTGGTTTTGCATCATTAATCAAGCACATTTCACAGGATCCTTGTCTATTACTATTGGTGATGTTTTCTAACTTTGTTTATTACATTTTCATGCTATTCATTTTCTACTAGCTTGCATTAGAAATATAACATAGGATTTACCCGTGTTAGGTACCCTATGTTGCTGCTCTCCTTGCCTTTGATGTTTTCTACTAATTGTGAATCTAAGAGTGAATTCAGTTAATTTAACCAGTGTAGTGGTTCCATATGCTACTAGCTGATGTATGAATTGCTGGGTTTGCTGCTTGGATGTTTCCTACTGGTGTCAAAGCATTGAAGGTTCAAAGTCCTTCTCTGATCTACAGACCCTGGATATGTTAACTTATCTCTGTTTCTTTCCCTTGGAGCATGCTAAAGCTAACCTGGAGTTAAATGATCTCTGGTCTGATCTATAAGCTGCCCCTTTATTTCTCCTTTGGAAGTTGCCTTAGAGTATGTCCAAGCAGGTCTAGAGTTAAATGACCTCTGTCCTGATATATAGACAGAAATTGGGTTGTTTTCCTTCTTTCACCTTCTTTCCTTAATGTTCCATTCCACCATCTATCTGAAAGATCCTTTAGTGTAGATGACTTTCCCTCTGAAAGCCTTGGCTAGTTTTTGCAAGTAATTCTCCTTTCATGACTCCATAGCCCAATGGATGGCACTTTTTTAACCCATTTTCTTTGCTGAAACATCCTGTTGCTTTGTTCCTTTTTCTCCCATTACTTTCTCAGTCCATGATCTCATGACCAACTCAGCAACCAACCAACCAAATCAATTTAAAACCCCCTTTGTGCTTCATAACTAGCCTAACATCTCATTTGAGCTTTCAAAGACATACCATTCTTTTTTTTATTGGAGAGATCCCTCTCCGGGTCTAGGAGGGCTAGATCTTGGGGCCCCAAAGCGGGTCTGATGTTGTCTCATCTTTTGGTCTTTCCAATCTGGCCAAAACATGGGAACCCCAACAGATTCCATCTATCTCAATTGGGCATTCTGCTCCATGATGAGCTTCATCATGTCTGACTTCTGAGACTATGTTTCTTCAATTTCCTTAGTCAAAGGGTCTTATGTAGCTAATAGTTTTAACTGCTTCCTTAATGTTGTTATTTCAGCATTTTTCTTCTTTATTACTTCTTCTATAGCTTTGATGTTGGAAGGATCATATCCAACTCTGACCACTAAGTCCTCAAAGTACTTAATTCTTGAATCTTTGTCCATAGAGGAGATTTTCTCCATCTTGAGCTGTGACTGGATGTTTGCTAAGGAAACCTGCAATTTGGAAAAACTCATAGCAGTATTAGCCAATTTATATGAAATCATTTCACCTGTTTGTGTGTGCATCTCCATTTGATCAATGGATGGATGCCTTTGATGTCGAATTAAAATGCAGTCTTCTTGTAGTCTCTTGTTATCTTAAGCTGTGAAATATGTGCCTGGAGAAAATCCATCTGCATTTTTCCTTTCTCAAAGTCAAAGGATGACAGCAGCCTACTCTGAGAACTGGAAGTGTGCTTCCAAAAGTGGTTATAAGTGTTTTTCTTGAAAACTTCATTCTTCAACTTAATTTCCCTGAATGTGTCAAATATGGTTTTCTCTTTCTCTCCTATGACAATTGTACTTGTCTAAATGGCCTGTTGTTGATCCTGTGAAGCTGTCGAAGTGGTAGGAGAGTGTATTTTTACCACCAACTTGTGAAGAATTAGGTGTCTCTTTGGTGATTATGATGACTTCCTACTCTAAATATTTGATTGGGTTAACTTTGGGATTCAGATTGGTCCTCTTCATGTACATAAATTTGAATACTTTGCTGGAAGTTTCAGTCACTGAAGGTGACTCTTATTCCCTCATCCTTTTTCCTACTTTCTCCTGTGGGACAGGAGTCTATGATGTTGAAGTGGAGACCAACTGCTCCTCATCCTCTTGCAGAGTGTTTTCAATCCACTCTAATTGGTTCATATTCGTCTCAACTTCTGGCCCATGTGCATGGATGTAAGGTGTATATTTGTTTTCTACCCTTATCTTGGAGATGGTTCCTAATGGATCATAGGACCATGTGAAGCTGAGGCTAAATTTCATTTCCTTTAACAATCGGTCTACTTCCTCCCCTACTGTCATGTTGTTGCAAATAAAAGTTCCTATTTGTGTTTTAATTTTGAATTGTGATTTCTTCTTTGCAGACACAAAGTGGACTTCATCAGCATTGAGCATTTTCCTGATGTATTCTAAATCAAAAACCCTCATTGGAAGGAATTTTGGGAGCTTATAGGTGGCAAGCTCACAGCCATAGATCCTCAATTCTATGTAATTCTAGTATAAATATCAGTCTCCTGTCTTTGTTTGTTCTGATAGCTGTAAAATCTTCTTGACGTCTTCATTGATTCTTGGCTTAGAGGTGCTGCTTAGAAGACTCATTGTTGGATGTACAAACAGTTCTATGAACTGTTTGTAAGAATACTATTTATGTTCCTTCATCACCATTGTAGTCCAGAAGATGATAGACTACTGATTTCCACCATCATCCAATTTCTCCATTGCAAACTTGAATTTGTCTCCCTGAAAATACAAAAACATATATACTAAGACAGAGGCATATTTAAACACCTCTTCTATTTGGAATCTGACAAATTGGTCATGGATGGCATCTGCTAGGAATTGGCTAAAATTGAACATGATAGAAGGCTTAGAATCTATAGAGAAAATAGAAAGGAATCCTATAATTGCCTCATCTACCCACTAATCAGAGTAATATCCAAGGAGGTAGGAGATAACAATGATAATTTTCTTGGCTCTGTTAGGGAAAATTAAGGAAGAGTAGGGAGGATTCTTCTTAGATAATTGGGTATCTTCAGCTAGAAAAATCTCAAGGGTTTTAGCCCTTTTTTCAAAATCCAGCTTCTGATATAGTTCATTAGGTGCTTCCTGTGAGAAAGGGGGTTGTGTTTTCTGTGACAAGGGCATGCATCATTTCGTCTATGGATTGGGCAGTTATGGTAAACAAAATTTCTCCTGTAGGAGAAATTATAGCTCTTTGGTTGGGTACATAACAAGCTTGACACTTTTTGATGAATTCAGGGGCATTGTGGGTATGGGGAAAGATGTAATGGGGTAAATTAGACTCCCAAATTCCAATATCATCAGACTTATCAATGTACTTGTCTTCTATCCAACATTACATCTTAAACAACTCAAATTAACATAGGGTTTCATGGCTTTTATAGTCTCTATCGGCTAATGGTATGTGATCAAGATCAACGGGAGGATGGAGCAATGGATTTATAGGCTCCTCCTGTCCCTTCTTCTTAGGAGGCATGGTTGGATCAGGTTTTATGGTAAACAAATGTTTTTTAGAGGAAAATGGTCGTTGGGAATGTGTAAAACTCTAGGACTGGGGAAGAAGGTGCGGTAGTTGTAGAGAAAGCTTTAATAATGATTAGATGAGATGTTCTTGTGTTCTATAAACCTACAGTAAGTATACACATAGTAGAGAAAAAGACAAGGTAAAAGTCCTGATGATGGATCCCCGTTGGGATTCGAAACGTCGACACTTGTTTTCTAGCAATGTGGATAATCCGGGAAGTTTTTTAAAAGACAAGGTAAAAGGTTTAGAAGCTTATTATGCATGGTTTTATACATGAATTGATCGATTTTCTATTGATTGTGGCGCGGATCCGTTGGATTAACGGTCATTATGAATTAAATGTATCAATGGGTGTTTTTTTGCGGGAAGGTAGTTAATTGGAAATGGTAACGATCGAGATGGCATGACATGATAGGCGCTCAACAGGCATAATGGTGGTTTTGGTATCGGCAGAGAAACATATTTTCGGAGGTGGTATGAAGTGATAAGATGTTTGAGTGGGGGGGGGGGGGGGAATGACGAGGAGGTGCCACGATAGTGTGGGCCCGAAAAGCAAAACAGTTTTTTTCGCCCCCCCCTGGCGGTAAAGATCGGATGGAGAGGGGGGGCCAAAAAGGGATGATGGTTGTCAGATGAGGGTACAGAAGAACTGATGGGTGGACAAATGGTGGTATGTTAACATGATGTGATGCGACATTTTTTCCAGTAGCGGGAGGGTTATAAAGGAATGAAACTTTGGATATGTGATTATATGCCAAACTTTCATTTTCATGTGCCCGAACATTTTATACTTAGGATAGAACATTTTACCCTTTTTCCTTTTTATATGCATGAAATAACTTTGAATATTCAAACTTAGGATAAGGATTTTCTTTTCAAAGCTCCAATACCACTTCTACTTACCCTTTCCTTTTCATTTCTTTTTCTAAGCTAACATTTTTTCATCTTTTTCCCTTAGGGTGCATTTAAGCTAGCAAAGCCACATAACATTATTTTTATAAAAATATAACCTACTCTATCACTTATTTCTCCTATTGATTCAAATTAAACATTTGAATCAATCTCATTTTCTACCTAACTACTGATTTGCCAAGATTAAACAATTTAGCAAATCTTAATTCACTAACCTAATTAACGTGAAATTTAGAATTGTTCCATCATGATTAAGTTGTATGATTGGCACAAAAATCTAATCAATGTGGCATGTTATGACAAGTTTCACACAATATTATTGGATTTTGACATAAAGGAAACTAATGTAATAGTAGTGGCATTTAAATTTGTAGCACTTTCAGTATTATTTCTATTTTTCTTTTGTGGGGTTTTTATTCTCTTTTATTTTTTTTTCAACTTTCTTTATTTTTGTATTTTTCTTCATATTCATTTTCTTTTTTGACATACCCTCTTTTGATTTTATTTTATATATACTTTTTTTTTGAAATCATTTGCATATTGAAAATTATTTACAATGTGAAATTACAAATATGAAATATTTAATCTCCTTGAGATCCTATAAAATATAGGGCCCTAACAGTGGCTCCAGCTGGGGATGGCACTTCTCCAAATGAAGTGTCAAGGACATATGATCAGTAGCCTTTAGTATCCTGTGTTTTCAATGTTTGCATCTGATTTCTTTTGTTGTTAAGGTACTTATGGTAGCTTATCAATCAGGGCTTAGGTCCTTCTATGTGGGCTTCAACTCCGATCAGTAAGTTACCCAATCAAATCAATATAGATTATGATTTTTTTTTCTCTCAGTAAAACTAATTCTATTTATAAAACATAATAGTACAAAACTATGCCAGTTTCAGCTGTGTGAGCCTGAGAACTGGGCTTAATGTCCAAGCTTATCATAAACAACTGAGCTGCCCTGAGTGGGAAACCAGCTCTTTTTAAAGAAATTTCACCGCCCTTCGAAGGGAAACCGGTATATAGTGCATGCATTATAATTTAACAAGAGACAGAAAACTAATATAGCCTACAGCTGCTACAGTTGATGAGAGATTCAAAAACCAAAAATTCTTCCAATGAAGTCGAATATTTGTACCATAGAAGGCTGAGGGAGGTCTAATTCACTGTTCAGGAGTTAGGGAGGCTGGTTCTTCCACGATTCTGCACCCATATTCGTCTTCTCCATCTTCATTTTCCTTCTCTGGCGTGTTATCCTTACTGAAGAAGTCCACCTGTATGTTCTCTTTTCCAAGGCTGGATTTCCCAATGCCAATGGGCGCTATAGGAACCAGAGCATCATTTTTAACCGGGGAGGGTTAAGGACCAGGCTGAGTAGGGGCGGGGTGGGGAACAGAAACAGGAGCAGAGCTAGCAGACTCCTCACTGACAGTGACGGTAACAAAAGCGGTGAGGACGGGCTTATCCAGAGAGCAATTGAAGCGGAATTCCGCTCTTTGAGAGGTTTGGCGGAGGGTCGGATTAGCAGGCGTCTAAAAAGAAGGGGGGGAAGGCTAAGAGACGGGAGGAGGATGCCGCACAAGCAGAGCAGAGTGGGTGCCTCCAGGATGGAAGGTGCGGCCCCTCTGACGCTAAGAGTCCGAATAAAGGCCCCAATCAACATCCTCCACAGAAGAGTCAGAGGTCGAGCTAGTGGAAGGGCGTGGGCAGGAGGAGCGACCTCTGCTTTTCCCTCGCCTACATCTCATTCGATGCCGAAGCCGAGGCATCGCCGTAGAGCTTTGCCAGGGGTGCTTGGGGCAGAAGGAGCAGGCGGTGCTCAAGGGAGACCATTGAAAATCGACAAACTAAGAATGCAAACAAGAATTTAAATGACAGAAGTTTCTCTGAGTGAAATGATAACCTGGAAGAGTTTCCAAACAGCCGAGGATGGTGAAACATCACCCATTCTGAGTGCGAGTGCGAGTGCTCGGCACAAGCAGATGGGCAAGCTCCACAGATAGGAGACGGAGGGCCGCATAAAACACAAGAACCAGACGAATTCTCCAGAATAAACACCATAACAAGATGAACCGGCGAGGCAAGGTGGTAAGAAGGCAAGGCGAGAGGAATGAATGCTGTGCAGTCAGGCATAGTAATTGCATGAGTTATGACGCCGTAGGGGGCCATATGGCCATAACATGTGAGCGCCCTCGGGAGTTGCCAGGGGACTAGTGTCCCATCACGCCGAACCAACATCCGCATCCGGAGTTGTGCGATCATTGTGCACCAACATAGTGCATTTCTACAAGGAGTCTCTTTCATGGATAATGTCGAGGGGGCCATGAACGAGAGTGTTGACATTGTCTGCTCCTAGATTTGCTAAGAGATCAGCAACTTTGTTTCCTTCTCTTTTGACATGGGAGAAAGTGACTGCTTGGTTGTTTTTCAGCCAATTGCCAATTTGATCAATTCTAGCCGCCAAACGCCAGCTAGAAGCCACCTTAGCCGTGTTGGTGCCTTGGAGGATCTAATTGACTATGTTGATGAGGATCTGAGAGTATCCTTCGATGATGGTGGGAATGTAGTTATAAATCTGAGTTAGACGCAATCCTTGCAGAAGCCCTTCCAGCTCAGCCAAGTTATTGGTGTCCCAACCTATGGATCCATAATAAACAGCAAGGGATTTCCCCTTGGAGTCTCTGAAAATTCCTCCGAAGCCTGCTTGGCCCAGATTGCCTCTTGAGGCTCCATCGAAATTTAGTTTGACAATTCCAGATGGTGGAGGAGACCAACAAATAGGAGTGTTAGGGGCGGTTCGGCTGATGGAGTTGGGAGCCGACGCAATTTTGAATTGCCAATTCCGCCAAATAGCTATTTCCTTTAGCTGTTTGGGAAAATCCTCTTCCTGCCAAGATTGGAGAGCAAGTGATTCCTGGAGATTACTGCTGAGGTTGCTCCAGATGATATCCAGAGAAGTGGATTGGTTTTTAAAGATTATATTATTTCTTTCCTTCCACAGAGACCATAAGAGTAAACCAGGGATGAGTTGCCAAAGTGAGTTGAGAAGGTTACTGTTATAAGGATTCCTAGGCCAGTTCCGAATGATGTATGTTATGTCCCCAACAGGTTTGCTTTTTTGACACCTGAAACATATTTTTTCCCATAGAGTGTTGGCCAAAGTGCATGAAATCATGAGGTGTTGAATTGTTTCGCTACTCTGATTACAATTGGGACAGTGGGAAGGACCAATAAAGCCTTTTTTGATCAAGTTGTCCCAAGTAAGTATTATTTTGTGGCTGAGCAGCCAGAGAAAAGTGGATACTTTTGGCCATGTACTGGGAGCCCAAACTAGTTGCCAAAGCGAATCACGAGGAAGAGGAACAAGATGCATTAGGGAATAGCCCTCCTTTGTAGAGAACATACCTCTTGTTGTGTAACCCCATCTGAGTGTATCTGGATCCTTGGAATATCTGATTTTCCTTCATTGGAGTTCTTCACTGAGGGCATTCCAAGTAGTTTCCTGGGCGTGAGGTACTATGAGAGAAGGGTGCTTCCATTGTCTGTACTCATCTCGGCTAGTGTTTAGCCAGTCTTGGCTGACTTTGTCTTCTTCCAGGCCCATGCTATTGCCCTTTTTTATTAGAGTGAAAGTATCAATTAGCTTCGGGTTTTGCTGCCAGGAGTCTACCCAGAATCTTGCTATGTTGCCATTGCGGATTTCCCAGAAGCTGTGTTGCTGAATGAGTTCCCGATGAAGTTTGGCAGCATTCCAGATGAGCGATCATGTGTTTCCTGGTGAGAGCCTTATTAGATCCTCAAGTGGTCTGTTATTGGCGTATTTGGCGTTCCATAATTTGGCCCATGGTGTATGTGGATTCGAGAGCCATTTCCACCATATACGGGCTCCTATGACCTCATTGCTGTGTGTAGGATTTCTGAGCCCAAGTCCTCCAGCCTCTTTTGGAGAGCATACTATATTCTAGTTGACTAGAGCCCATTTTCGATTTGGGCCAGAGGATCCCCAGAGGAATTTACTTTGCAAAGTTTTGATCTGTTTGAGAACCCATTTCGGAGCAGCTAAAACAGAGAAGAGATAAAGGGGCATCAATTGCAGCACTGGTTTGATGAGAGTGAGCCTGCTTGCCATATTGAGAGCTCTAAAGGTCCAGGAGGAGAGTCGAGCTTCCAGTTTTTCCAAGAGAATGTTCCAAGAGGAGTGTTTGATATCAGAGTCGATGAGAGGTGCACCAAGGTATTTGGCAGGGAGGGATGCAATAGAAAACCCAAAAATGTGGGCAATGCTAGCTTGGGTTTGGGGGGGAGTATTGAAAAAGAAAACTTGGGATTTGGACTCATTTATGGACATACCAGAGGCTTTAGAAAAAAGGTTTAGGATAGCTTTAAAGGATCGAGCTTCTTGGACGAAAGGGTGCCCAAAGAGCATATTATCGTCAACAAATTGCTGGTGCGCAATAGCAGGGGAACCATGAAGAGAAATGCCATGCAGATTATGGGTGAGAATAGCATGGTGAATAAACCGACTAAGCACTTCAGCCATAAGAACAAATATGAAGGGAGAAAGGGGATCTCCTTACCTAATACCCCTGGAAGGGGAGAAAGGCTTAGAGGGAACCCCATTGATGAGGATAGAGAAAAAGGGGGAAGTAATGAGACTCAAAATCCATTTGATCCATAATTGATCAAAGCCAAAAGCACTCAGGATCTGCTGAATGTAGTGCCAACATAGTTTATCAAAGGCTTTGGAGAGGTCAATCTTAAGGAGCATACCTGCCTTCTTGCCATCTTTTAAGGAATGGATGACCTCATGAGTTAGAATAATGCCATCCAAGTTTTGGCGTCCTTCCACGTAACCAGTCTGCTCAGGCGAGATTAGAAGCGGTAGAAGAGGTTTAAGACAATTGGCTATGACTTTAGAGATAATTTTGTAGATGACATTGCAAAGGGCTATGGGTCAGTATTTATCTGGAGTGCTAGGTTTCTCTTCTTTCGGGACTAGCACTATGAAAGTAGCATTGAGAGAGGGGAGAAGCCAATGAGATACCCTTGATTCCTCCACCAGCTGCAAGACTTCCGTTTTGATAAGATCCCAGAAGTGATGGAAGAAATTAGAAGTGAAGCCATCTGGGCCTGGCGCTTTGCCATCCTTGGATTGAGCCACTGCTAGTTCCACCTCCTGAAGGGAGACCGAGCGCAAAAGCATTTAATTGTGCACATCTGTTACCAGCTTGGGGATCAGCTGGGTGATTTTGTCAATGGCTGGTTGTCTATCTATAGGAAGTTCCTGTTGTATACTTTTGAAGTGTTCCAGAAGCACCTTCTCAATATCTTCCTGTTGCTCGACTTGCTCTCCCTATTGATTGGTGTTGCGATTGATGCGATTCTGCATTCTTCTTTGGACCATGGATCTGTGGAAGAACTTATTGTTTCTTTCGCCTTCTTTTAGCCAGCGTATTCTTGATTTCTGTCTACATAGAATTTCATCTTGTTTATGTCTTTCATCCAGATGCTTCTGTATTTCCTATTCTTTGGTGGCTAAGAATTATGTTCGGCCTTCCATGATGATTTTTTGTTGTACCTCTACCATTTGTTGCTCAAGAATCTTTTCCTCCTGAAAGATATTTCCAAAAACTGAGTGATTCCAATTTTTAATGTGGTGCTTGAGGAATTTGAGCTTCTGCTGAAATTGATACATTTTCGATCCTTTTGGCGGAACAAATTTCTTCCAAGTGGAATGGACCATTGCTTTGAAGGATGTGTGGGTTAGCCAAAGGCCTCAAATTTGAACGGTCTTTTTAGGTGGGTGCCGATGCTCTGCCACTGAAGCGAGATTGGCCAATGATCCAAGCCTGCTAAAGGAAGAATTGAAGCTGAGAGGTCCCCTCCTAAATGTATTTCGTTGTCCGAGAGGAGAAATCGATCCAGCTTCGAAGCGATCTGTCGTCCCCCCATCTGCTTGTTATTCCATGTGTATATGCCATTTGAGAAAGGAATGTCAATGAGCCAGCTATTGTTGATAAAATCCTTGAAATGAGAACATTCTGGTTCTATTTTTGGTCTTCCTCCTGTTTTTTCTTCTAGCTTGGTAATCATGTTGAAGTCCCCTCCCAGAATCCATAGGGGATGGGTTCTATTGGAGTTTAGAACTTCCATGGTGTTTAGAAGCGCTATCTTGCTATTCGAATCCTGGGGGAAATAGACATTTGATAAATGCCCATATATATTAGTTCCAATTGGATGGAAAGTGGCTTGGATGAGATTGTGTGCTGCATGAAAATCTGCTAGCATTATAGCTTGTGTGTCCCAAGCTATCGCGAGTCCTCCGGAGAAGCCTGAGGCATCAACTGCTACTGAATGACAGCTAGGCCATGCTTTGGATAAGATCACTCCTAGTGCTTCACTATTACATTTGGTTTCTTGAAGAAAGAGGATTTGAGGTCTTTCTTTCTGAATCATGTTTTTGATCATCCTGTGTTTTTCGAGGCTGTTGAGCCCTCTAACATTCCATGAGATGAGCTTCATGGCTTACCATCAACAGGTGGTTTATAGAACCGAGTTAACTTGGGGTAATGTCTCGACTCCACCAGCATTTCCCCTAATGTGATGGTTCGCTGCTAATATTGCTTTCGGCCTCTTTTCTTGTATTTTTTTATGACTTTTAAGTTGTCCCAATGACTTCCTGGCTGAATTCCCAACTTCTTTTGCTATTGTACCTTGGATAGGACTATCTCGAGAGTGTCGATTTGCCGAGGATTGATTTTATCAAATTCCTTCCTTCTGCAAGCATCCTCAAGTCCTAGAAGATCGAGCTCCCCTAGGTCAAGACCTTCAGAGTCCTCTTCCATATGACTTTTCTGGCTGCCTTCTGGATTTTCTTTGAGGGCAAGGTTAGGGCTAGAATTGGGATCATCGATTTCCATGATGATGGGATTCTGAGTTAGGAGCTTTGTAGCTTTGGTGGCGATGGCATCGGATGGATCGAGTATCAGCTACTCATTTTGAGTCGACCTAGGGTTAGAGGGCTCAGGAATATTTGAAGGACCCTGGGGTTTGAGAGAGGGATCAGGGGTAACGAGATGTGCTTCAGATGAAGGGTCATAGTTGGAAAGAACAGCGAAGCTATTGCTGGAAGACGGAATATTAGCAGAAGGGCTTGGTTTTTTCCCAGTGGTGGAGGGTTTCTTGTTATGCTTTCTTTGTGAGGGCACTTTGGTGAATCCATCTGGCTCCGCCTTATCTTCAGCTTCTTTACCTAGAGAATGATTATTAAGCAATCAGTCTCTGAACAGATGTCCTTGGGCATGGCATCTACGGCATCTAAAAGGAACATGCTCATAATCCAAGGGTTGGATCCATTCAAAATCATCATGGAATAGACTTACCGCATCTAGTAGGGCTTTGTCCAGTTACATGAAGACGCAGATTCTTGCATAAGAAGTGTATCTTCGGAGCTTGGTTTCTTCTGCTATCTTGATGAACTCCCCAAATCCTCTGCCGATTTCCTAGAGTGAGTCTTCATCCCAATATTCGAGCGGCAACGAGTATAAGCAGATCTATACTGGAGCCCAGTTGAAGTTTTCCTTCTCTGGGTTGAATCTTTCTACCCAGTTTCTGAGATATAGCCCAGCGAAATTGAAAAAATAGGGCCCTCCATCCATGACTGTGTTTCGATCCTCAATACAGTTAAAAATCGTTGTGAAGAAGCCTTTCGGGCCAAGCTGGAGGGTTACATGTCCCTTTGGCTTCCATTTGGAAGCGATCCATCCTTGCAGTGCCTTTTCAGTTGGCCATAAGCCAATGAATTTCCCGATGAGAGCATGGTCTTTCATATATTGGATTCTTGAATTTATGCGATGGCTCGACAAATCGATTTTCAGTCTTTCTGGTGCAATGGGTTTACATGTGGAGGAGGTAGCGGTCGACGCGTCTGCCCGTTTCTTAGAGGTCAGCACCTGTGTTGCCTCATTTCCTTGTTCTTTGTCATTAGCGTTGTGATCTTGGTCCGGGTTTGCTTTGATTCCTTCCTTGTCTGCAGGGGGAGGCTGCCCCCCCCCCCCGATGATGTTGCCATGCATGAGAACGGAACTTCTTCTTTGCGCGAATAGTGAGGGCGTTGTCAGATCAGAGTAGTACTGTAGGATTGTTAGGGTTTCAATGGGGCAGAGGTAGAGCGAACCCTAGCGAAGCCTTTCCCATCCTTAACAACATCAAATTTATCACATTGAATATGTTTATATTATGATATTTACAATGATGTAAGAAAAATATTTATGCTAAGAAAATTAGTGCTTCAACATCCTGCCATTGACAGGACCACCAGGTAACTCGAATCCATCCAGGTCCTTGAGGAAGAATGAATTGTTTCCCCTGAAATCATAAATGATGCAATTCCCTTTCTAAAGGTTATCAAATTTACCATTTTTACCTTTGTCTTCTCTCCTAGAATCCCACCTTAGAACTTTGTCTCCAGTGTTGAAGTCATCAACTTTAGTCCTTCTGTCAAAAATAGTTTTGACATTTTCTTGAATTACTTGAGTTTTGTTATAGACCTCCTCCCTTGACTGCTACAACTGAATGGTTTGGTTGACTCTTCTTCGTGTGTCATTTGGCTCAACCTGTAATTCTTGAATTATATTCATGATTGGAACTCCTAAAGAGGTTGGAAAAAGAGAATCCATTCCATAGACCAATTGGTATGGTGACATACCAATTGACTTATTTGTAGTAAGAATGTTAGACCAAAGTGCATTAACCAACTTGTTGTGCCAAGACTACTTATTATCCTCCAACAAATTTTTAATGATATTTACCAGGCTCTTATTTGAGGATTTAGCCAACCCATTACCCTGAGGGTAATAAGTTGTTGAATTTCCCAAATTAATGTGGTATTTATTACAAAATTCAATCATTTTCTTAGATTTAAAGGTTGTTTCATTATCAGTAATACGTTTTCTAGGATAGCCAAATCTAGAGAGGATATTGGTTTCAAGAAATTTAATGATGATAGCATCAGTAGCAGATCTAGAATGGGTGGCATCTATCCATTTAATAAAGTAATATGTGGTTGTGAGAATCCAATTATTTTGGGCAGAGGAAGGAGGATGAATTTCACCAATGAAATCCAGTCCCCACTGTTGGAAAGGGCTTTCAACTGAAATAGGCTTTAATGGCAGGGGTAAAGGCTTTATTTTTCCTTCAAAAATTTGGCATTTATGGCATGAAGTTACTTTCTTATAAATTTTAGGGAAAAGGGTGGGCCAGTAAAAACCAGCCCTAAGGATTTTGTTGGCAATGGTTTTCCAGTAGAGATGCCCACCATAATCACCTTCATGGAACTCCTACACGATTATTTTGCATCATCCTTTAACAAGAACTTAAGTAAAATACCACCTGTATCCTTCCAATATAAACCATATTCTATGATGCAAAACTTAACTGCTTTTAACTTTAGAAATATTGCATTTATTTTTGTTAGATCGGGAGGATAATTTAAATTGAATAAAACATACAACAGGTCTGCATACCATGGTGAGTTCAAAAATTCTTCATTGATATGTGGAGTCGCCTGTTCCTCTTGATCATCCAGTGCAGCAACAAAGTTGATGTCCAATGCATGGAAATTTGACTCTACCATCAATTTGGCTATTCCTTGTCCTTTGATCAACTTGGTGGGTTTGATTTATAATTCATACTCAAGGATGACAACAATCCATTTTCCTCGTTTTCCATCAGGTCCATTATGTGTCAAAATATCCTTGACAACTGAATTAGGTACATATGCAATAATATGGGAATAAAAAATATATAATCTAAAGTATTTTATTACTTTAACCAATGAAAAGGCATGTTTTTCCATAATATTATACTTCAAAGATGCATCTCTTAGATCCTTACTGAAAAATGCAATGGATTGTTCAAATCCTTCCTCATTTTTCTACAATAAAATAGTTGCAACGATGTGTTCAGAAGCAAAAGAAAAGATAATAAAAATATTTGGTAAAATTTGGACTAATCAACACTAGTGATTTTGTCAATGCCTGTTTAACTAAATCAAAGGATTGCCTAGCCTCAATTCTGAGGAAATTCTGAAGGTAAAAGTGGTGAAAAATATGTAAAGAAAGAAAATTGTTGGTGTGCCAGGGCTGCATGTCAAACACATTAGTGTATTGGATAAAGACCATAGAGGATCTCAAAAATTTCAAAAGGAAGATGCATAAATGACCTTATGGGAATTTTCTTCCCTTTTGTAAACACTAATTGAATTAACTCCCCAATTTGTGGCAAGTCAACTCTGCAGGCACAGTTGCACAACTGAGTTAATGCCAAACTTTGCTTGTTCTAACCAATTCATGGAATCATTGATAGGTCTGTCTCAACCAAATGTGGACTTCAATTGAATTATAATCATGAGTCCAGGCAGATTGGGACAAAATCCAGTAAGCATGCTTCCCATAACTTAGAATTATGTATTTTTTAAGTACTTTTGGATCCCCATGCATGTTATTTCAATGTAAATTGAAGCTACACAAAACTTGAATCTCAACATGTTAAGTTGCAAGCTGCAAGTTGTTATGACAAAGCATAAAATTTCATCGTGGATTTAACAATCCCAAGAGAAGCTTATAGACTCATGAGTCTATGCAAACTAGGACCAAGTCTAGTAACCATGCTTCCCATAACTCATAATTATGCATTTTTTACATACTTATGGGTCCCCATGCATGTTATTTCAATGTAATCTATAGCTATGTAAATATTGAATCTCAACATGTTAAGTTGCAAGCCGCAAGTTGTTATAACAAAACATAAAATTTCACCATGGATCTAATAATCTCGAGAGAAGCTTCTAGGCTTGCCAGTTTGACCAAACTAAATGTTACATGCAAACAACACACAAGTTACCAAAGACATATAACTAGAATTTGGTTCAGTAGTTCTTGTATTTGTGTAACCACAATAATTTTGGAGCATCATGGACTCGATAAAGTAATAGTTCCGATCCAATTTCCAGTCCCATTATATAGCATTAGCCTCAACTTCTTAAATATATGGTTGTGTGACCTAAGGGAATTTGGTTTTGGACATTGTTTTTTCTAGGTTTTGGAGACATTTTTTAGCCAATCTAACCGAACACACTATGTACATTATTTCTTTCCTGATCAACTTCCTTAATTTTGTGTTATTCCTTACCAACAATACTTCCATAATGCATGAGTAGATATAATCCTATGGTTCCCATTCTGGAAATTATATTTTCTTCAATGGAAAGAGGTTGTGGATTGTATAATGGAACCTTCTCATTTTCCATCATTTTTGTGTCTTTGATTATTTTGCATAGCTAGTTTAATGGAGTTCTTTTACATCACCACCTTACTATGATCTATTTTATATTTTCAATGAGTATTTTAGTATTTTTTGCTTAGTCTTATTGAATTTTTTTGTCGCCATTTCTTTGCTCTCCCTCTAGGAAAATCATATTTGATTTGGTCCTATTATCACTCTGTAATTTCTTAAGGTTGTGAAAGAAAACCAAAGGTAACCACAAAACCACTTTGGAAGCTGGGATCTAGCCCTTCTGACTTCAGAGAGGGATTTCTCTTCCAGATTTAGATTTATTTGTCTAAAGTATTAGGCTAGTTATTAAGTTAAAAGGCTGATTTTTGGATTGTTTGGTTAAAACTTTGAATATAATACCATTGGGAAATGGAGTCCAAAATCTTAAGCAGATCAATTGTAGAAAAAACAGATGAAGTGCACCAAGGCAAGGTAGGCAGAAAATTGGGTATTTTAAAGTCTTTGTGGAGGGGATTATAAGAAAAGATTTAGATTTCCATTAAACGTAGAACATTTTGACATGAATTATATTTTTAACTTCAGTTGAAAACATAAATGTTGTTATAATCCAGATTTGAGTGTAATTAAACAAGTTCAGCACATAATTTTCTTTAAACAACACAAATAAGAAAAATACATGAAATAACAATGAAACAATAATTTTTCATCAATAAAAACATCACCAATTTATCTGACACATGAATCCTAGAATAGCTTTCTGCATTTGCTGAAAATGATCACCTTTGGGTTGGTGAACAGCGTTACATCATAGATCTATTTCTTCATACAAGTCCCAACCTCTATTACTTCGAATTATTAATTATTTATACTAATTCTAAGCAAAATATCTTGATTTAAAATATCAAGATTTATTACGAGTATCTAAAACTGCTTTTTACAAAAATAGAAAAAAATGTAGGAGGTCCAAAATGCTAAAGTTGCTAGCACTATTTTTTAGGGATGTTTTTGATGACTCGGCCTGAGAAGATTTTGCTCTATTGCTGACTCAAAACTATTTTTTTACTCTAGAACCTGACATAATTTATCCCATCGATCTTCACTTGTAATGGGAAGTTTGACCAACTTTCTATAGGTTTCATCTACATTGGTATAATTTTCAAAATTTGGCTTGACCAAACATAAATGTTTGATTTCAGATCTGATGAGCAGGTCAAAATCCAAAGCCTCCAAGAGGGATTTTCCTGTCATTGTACCTTTGATAGCAGAAATTTTTTATTTATCTTTGGCTATCGTGCACAACTTTTGCTGATAATCTGTCAACTCTACTAATTTATCTTCTATTCCTTTCAGCCCCGGAATTCCCTTTGAATGTAAAAGATTAATTTTTTATGGAATTTTTGAATACTGACCTCCATGTTATGGAACTTATTTTCTAGCTGAAACATCAAAATTTTCTTTGTGGTTACCCTCCTAACCTCAAGAATAGTTTCGGCCTATATGTGATCTCAAATTCTTGCAACTCATCCTTAGTTTTTGAATTTAGGATCTTTAATAATTTATTTTCCTCTCCAGGCATCTGTCCTAAACTCTTTTTGACTTGATCAACTAATTCTTTTCACCTTTGCACTAGTTCTTCTTGTTCAAAAATTATCTCTCTTGAAGGCAAAATCTCTGTAATAGCTTCATTGATTTCAACCCATATATTTTCCCTTGCCTGTGTTAATGTTTGAGCCATTTTATATGTTATCCAAGATAACATTTAGAATTAGTCTTTGAGTCAATTGGTTAAATTAGGTAGGGTTTTGAATTTTCTCAAAATAAATTTCATGTACAAAAAAGTATTTTTGTCATATAATGATTTTGTAGGGTCATGTTGAGTTTAAGTGGGGTTAACCATAAAGGTGAAAATCGAATATTCCATGGGTATTGGGCTTATTTGGTCATGATTCAAATTTAGACAGTTTTGCAGAAATTCATAGCAACTCCAGTTATGGAAATCGAGGGTGTTATAGGGTAAACTGCTTGGGTTGTTGGTTTTCGAATATCCCTCTCAGGGCTTTCCAGTGCCCAAGGCAGACAGTAAGATTAGCTATGTAGTTCACAAAGATGGCACGAGCATGTTCATATTAACTTAAAACAACTTGATGGAATGCGATAGAAAATTACTTCTTTGGCGATCTTGGAGTCCCTTGGAGAGCACTAGGCAGCGAAACAAGAGTCCTTCTTCACCGGCTCCAAATCTTGGCCCTGCAATCAGTCAAAGCACCCGTGTAATTTCTAACATAACAAATATCCTATCAATCAAGTCAATATATAATGAACTTCTAAACTAAGCACATCTGAGCCATTCATATCATACTATGTAAATATTCAAACAATAATGACAATATTAAGCATCGAATGGACAAAACAAACACAGTTCTATTGATTTTGAAAGAAGGAGGATTACAATCGTCGGTTGTACCAAGCCCTCCTCAATCTTTCAATCTCTCTTATCTCTCAAGTGATGAAGTCCTAGTCAACAATCTCTCTAGGAACCTCTTTGACTCGTGGCCTTCACACTATAACACTATTCTATATTCCACAAGTATGCAAAAATATTTAGCAATCCTTCGACCTTCAACTAAGAGCCTTCAGCTCCTTTTTATAGGAGAGGGAGAAAGCCATTGTTGCCTTTCTCTTTCCACTAGTTTGGAATAGAAAAAACTAAGATGTTTCTTTAATCTCTATGCTTTTGCCTCTTAGGGAGTTCAGTCTTTTATGGCAGTGACCAATAACGAATTGGTGCTTTACAGTTTCCTTTGTGAACTGACTCTCTTGTGAGGGAAATTCGGAGATTCAAATCATTTTCCGCATGTTTTTCCCATTTCAAACTTAAAACACGGGTAACGCTACCCTCTAGTGTAAACAGAGTGTTTCCCTAGCCACTAACGCAGCACATTCACTGATCTTATGTGTTATAACGCTCCTGCTTTGTTATAGAAAGGCGTTACCTTGGAAAAAATAGGTTTAATTTAGGTCTTTGTATTCCTTCCATATTTTTCTTCTCCTCTGAGCTGATGAGGAGGTATTTTGACCTGTAACAAATGCCCCCTAAATTCTAAGGTCAGAGACGAAGACGATGGCCGAAATACTTTATACTTTGTGTAGAGATAAAGAGATTGAAAGACTGAGGAAAACCTGAAACAACAACATATGTCAGAAAATATAGTATCTGCCTTGAGTCGGGCATTCCCATGCTCAATAGCTTAAACAACATGATTTATCTAGAATAGAGATATGAAGAATCTGTCCACCGATAAGCACAATGTGGAAGTGTCTGTCATAACAGGATCAGGTTGAAGAAGTTGTCTCCATAAACAATATCGTAGCTTGGGGAAGGAAACACAACTTTAATGATGTAGCCTTTGCCCTAAGGTCTTGACCGCCGATTCACTTAAACTGCATATTTCTCAATATGTGAATGAAGGAGTTGTTGTCGAACATGTGAGAAATCGTCTGATTACCAGTCGATAATGAAAACTGTTAACAGACACGAAGGTGGCCACCGATAATGATGATGGTCCCTAAGATGCACAGTACAATCTAGCGAGTGTGAAAAATGAGTTGAAGTCGAAAACTCGTAGAATCATTCGACCAGGAGCCAATGATGAAGACCCCTGATCAAACACAAGACTACCTGCCACTGATGTCTGCAAGTATCCGGGTACTGATGGGTTTCTGGATCAGCTTCCTAGATAAGATGTTGAAGTCGATAGGAAGAGATCTGTTGAAAGGTAGGCACTGAGGCGTCCTACATCATTCAACACGAAACGGAAACCAACTGATGTTGTTTATGATTCGAGATAATGAAGAGGAAATGGGGATGTCGGACGACAAATAATTTCTGGCATAATGAGTGGTTTGGTTGATAACAGGAGCAGTAGATAGCGAGATCTGCTTGAACAATAGAAGGCACTCTAGCAGGGTACTAGGCAGCTGAAGCTTGATGAACACCAAAGAGTGTGTTAGGATTTTACCGGTGCAGGGACACTGGGAAATGAAGGCTAATACTCATAGATGGTAGGGTTCAGCTAACTGCAAAAGAGTTTTCTGGGAAGTGCCATGTTCAAGAATTTTGCTGCCAAATTGACCTTTTCTGAAATGTAACAGAGGTAGTGTCTATTTTGTCCAAATTTTTCCCCATCTGATTAAGTTTAACGAGTCCATACGAGTAAACTCAGTGAATTTTTCATGTTTAGAGAGTCTGAAAAATATCATAAAAGACAACTCCGTGCCCCTTCTGATTAGGTTTAACGAGTCCATATGGGTAAACTCGGTGGATTTTTCATGTTTAGAGAGTCTGAAAAATGTCTGAAAAGACAACTCTGCGCTCCGTCTGATTAGGTTTAACGAGTCCAGACGAGAAAAATCGGTGAATTTTTCATTTTTAGAGAGTCTGAAAAATATCATAAAAGACAACTCCATTGGGGTACCTTTGTCATGTCTTGATAACCGGGCACGGCAAAGGGATAATAGTAAGCCCGAAATAGTTCATTTTCCGTGAGTTAGTCCATCGAAGCCGAAAAAGTGAGAAATCTATGTTCGATGGACGTCTACCTCATTTTGTTATGAGTACGAGGAGACAGAGTAAACTAAATACTCTTTGTGAAATTTTAACGAGTCCAACAAAGAAAAACTTGGTACACTCCGTGGAATTTTAACGATTCACACAAAGAAAACTCGGTTACTTTTTCGGTTTAAAGAGATTTTGAAAAAGAGGAAAAGAATGGCTCCTTACTCTCTGTCGTGGTAGTTTAACGAGCCCGACAAAGTCAACTCGGGGTTTTTTCAGTTTTATGAGCGAGAAAAACGTTCCTAAAAAGAATGCTCAGTGTTTCTTCATGATTTTAACGAGTCTGAAGAAGAGAACTCTAGGTTTTTCGGATTAACGAGCAAGAAAAAGACCATAAAAAGAACGCTCGATATCAACTTCATATAAGTTTAACGAGTCCGAAGAAGGGAACTCGAGGTTTTTCAGATTAACGAGCAAGAAAAATACCGAAAAAAAGAATGCTCAATGCTTCTTCGTGTAAGTTTAACGAGCCCGAAGAAGAGGACTCGAGGTTTTTCGGATTAACGAGCAAGAAAAATACCATAAAAATAATGCTTGGAATTTCTTGATGTCTTTCTCGTCAATAGAAGGATCTATGTCGGGAATTTTCTTGTGAGACCAAGCAAACACATCGCGGAATTCTTTGAAAATGGATGTGAAGTGCGCAATTTCCTCAGGATTGCAAGCTTCTCCAATCTGAATATTTTCCACGATACCCGTTTTGACCGAGATATCAATGAGCATTGTCTTAGAAAGATTACCCATGTTCCCTTCTGAATCGATAGTTTGAACAGTCGTATAAGCAGAGGGAACCACCTTAGGTTGGTCAAAGGATGGGATTTCAGTTTTTATCGCCTCCGAGTCAATCATCGAAGCGCGATGGTGAAACTCTCCCCAAGGTCATTCTTCTAGAGACATGATCTCTCGAATAGCTTCGTCTGTAGGCAAGACTTCATTGAGGAGATCCTTAGAGAGAACAGTGATGGGAGGGAGGTTTGTACCTTCGGTCGAAACCATAGCAGTAGACAGTTCGGATGGCTTGATAAGCCAACTCGGCCGGTGAAAGCAGCATCTGATCTCCATAGGAATCAATGTATGAAGGTGCGAGGATGATCCATGGGTCGATAGAGCCATCCAAAGTGGTGGATATCATTGCAATTGTGTTTGGCATCAATGGCGGCGGGAGAGGAAAACAACCCAGTAGGGAAGATGCCTTCAGAAGACCGGTACTGATACTAACGTAAGATTCAGGAAAGCCTCCTATTATGGGTACAGTGCTACTTGGTAACGTGGCATAATCAGGGGTGCAGAAGGATAGCTGGTCCACTGTGACTATTTTCCCATCCAATGGAAATAGGATGAGTCGGAAGACCGAAGACACAATGGCAGTCATGGCATAAGACCAACTGCGACCAAGCAATAGATTATAGTCTAGATGGCGCTCTACGACTTCAACGTCCACGTTTACCATTTTCCCACTCAGAGTGATGGGAAAGCTAGCAAGGTATCCTTTTGGGAGGAACGTGTGGCCATCGAAAGCTTTGAGGGAATTCTATGGCGGGGTGAGGGTAGGAGAACCTAAATTGAGCCAGCAAGCTTGTGACATAACGCAGGTCGAAGCACCTTTGTCTATGACAGTGCGATGGATTGGTCTCCCTTTCGACACAACCTACACCTGGAATGCGAGTTGGTGTGAGAGGCGAGGTTTAGCCTTTTCCATATCAAAGATAGCTAGCATGGAATCCTGGGGGTCTATTCCACCAATGGCCGAAAGCAAGGCTTTCCTTTGTGCTAGACAGGTTTGTAATACTTAGAGAGCAGACGGCTGACGGTGACTGTGCCAAATATTCTACAATGTTGTAGTTTTGGGTTGCACGTGCAGAGGTGTTATGAGTCATGCATCGAAGTGTCCCTTTGGGGGGATGAATCACGGGTTCAACAGTAGGCCATTTGATATACAACTCGTTGGGTGGCAGTGGATTTGAACTAGTTCCAAGTTCTTGAGCATCTATGGTAGGATTTCCATAAAGCTTGGCTCGAGTTTGAAGTTCGACACTCTCAATTCCATAAATGGCAGATGGTCCTTCGCCGGAAGGATGTGAACCACCATTGCCCCGTTGATGGGGTTGTGGCGGATTGTCAACCATGTGTTGATGTTGCTGCTATTGATTTGGGAAAGGATTATGAAGAATGACAGGTGTTCGCCCAGAATCCTTGTTGGCAATAAAATCGGTGCATTCCTGCAGCCGAGGACATTTGTATGTCAAGTGGTCCTCTGCACAGATCTTGCAAGGAAATTTCATGGGTTTATCCTTCCCTTTGTCATTTTTTGCAGCGTTTTTCTAATTAGGGTTATTCTGATTATCCGACTGCTCTTCCGAAGAAGACGTCTTTTTCTTGTTCTTCTTATTTTTCCCGCTAGGTTTTTGTGAGGTTTACACAGAATTCACCTCGGCGGTAGGAAGAGTAGTCGTTTGGTGAGGGGCAGTGGCAGCCGAAGATGGCTAGGAGGTTTGCCCCCGAGACTGCGTTGTGGCCACACCGGAGATTGTGCCAACGAGACCGTCGGCATGTGCTCTGGTTTTCTGAGTGGCCGGAGGATTTCGGTTACTAGGGGCATGGGGGAGTAGATCGTATAGCATGCTGGATTGTGAATAGATTAAATCCAAATGCTAGGCACAGCGAATACATTGATCTTCTGTAACCGCACCAGAAAGGCCAATGTCTTTAGAGATGTGGGGTAAAAGAGACTTGCAAAACCAATTGGCTAAGAGATGATCTGAGATTGGCAGTTTGACTAGCCTCCTCCTACGTCTCCATTCATGAATGTGATCGGAGATGTGGGTGGCGGTGTCTTGGCACAGCGAGGTTAACAATTATGTTCAGGTTTCAAATCTAATTGGTAATTGGAAGTTCTTTAGGAACTTCGTTGCTAAAGCGCCAAAAGTATTGATGGCAGCGCGTGGCAATTCAATGTACCACTTGGCGGCATTGCCTGTAAGGGTGCGGGGAAACAGTCGAAGTCGGACACTATCATCCACCATGGAATTGGATATAGACCATAGATGAAAGGTAGTGATGTGTGCGACTGGGTCGTCCCCTTGTTTCCCATCGAACTTCGGGATGTCAGAAGGAATCTTATGTGGTACTGGAGGCCAAAGCAGGTTGTGATTGATGGGGTCGTTAGTCAGTTTATGGATATCGGGAATGTCCAAAGCGGCCAAAAATGGCAATTGTGGATTTTCCCTCGAATATAACCAAGGCAGTATGGGTTGACTACTCAGACCATAGGGTCCACCCATCAACGTGTTACCAGGAGGATAAGTGGGACTTTGATAAAAACTTCCTATAGGTGGAGGAGTAGGGACATACTGTTGCTGTCCATAGGGCATATTGTATTGCTGGGCAACTAGTTGGTTGCCCCCAGTATAAAAGTGCCCTCCCATTCTAGATGGAGGTTGGTGTTGGTTAGTCCAAATGGATGTAATAGAGTTACCTGGAGGCATGCTACTACTTGCATAGTTTGGCAACGACATAGACCCTACACCTATATTTGCACCACTTAAGGGAAAAGTATTGACAATAGGTTGTCCCATTTGTCCTAACGATTGCAGGGGAAGCGAAATGTTCCCTGCTACCTGCGTGCTGGTAACACTACCCCCTGGTATAGTGGCCAAGGGGTTTGAAATCAGTAGAGGGTTCCAACCGAAAGGGTTGCTAAAAGGCACCGAAGTAGTCATACTCATGGGAGGAGCTACCGTGGGTCCCAACGTGGTCACGGTAGAAGTAGATGCCGAAGGATTCGGTAAGCTACTGACAGTTGTGATGACCGTAGGGTTGGGAGTAGGTATATGTTGACTACTGGGGTTACCCAGTGATGGCATAGAACTGACCACCGGTGGGGAGGATGGTGGCGAACCTGGGATGGTTGCCATTGGCATCGACCCAGTGGATGCTGGTGTTGAAATGGATGTTTGTGCGGTCGAAGACACATCTTGGCGTGGTGGAATCTGAATTATCACAGGCCCCGACGGATCAGTGAGCGGAGGATTGTAATGAGGTACAACCCCTTCAGTGAAAGGGTCCTCCGGAAATTCCGGATGATATGAGGCTATGTGAAAATCAAGATTAGTCAGAGGAGACTGCTCTTCCGTAGAAGGCACGGGTTCACCAAGGTTCAGTTCTTCCTCAATAGTTAGAGGAGGTAGACCTTGTTGTCGTCGAGACAGACGGCATGGGTCGGAGGACGCCATAGTGACCTATTTATTTTTAACAAATTTTAATTGTGATATATTATAAAGTCTTAATGACAGTAACCACACACCTAAAAAAGAAAAAAGGACTCTCTAAAATCAATTAGCAAGCAGCCAGAATAGGGTGCCTTGTCTGAGTACTACCGTTTGCTGGTGATGAAATCCAGTATCACAATAGTATATAGAGAGGGTTGGTTGAAAGTACAGTTACAGTCACTCTAGAGCTTCGCCCGAACCTCAGACGATAGGTGTAAGCAATCTCGTGAAGACAAGTACCCTCCTAAATACCGAAGACAGAGTGGGTCCGTCTGTTTCAGGTACCAGGACAACCTGTCCCAGTCACCTTGTGTAAGTCCCTAAAAATTATGGCCACTAAAGATACCTCAAATCACAGACATCATCAAGGGGGTCCACGGTCAAGGACAGTGTGCTATATGGGCAGAATACCTAGATCCCCGATCTAGTTTCGACATCCCCGAAGGGAACCCCAATATATAACACACCCACCGGATGCAGTCGAAGGCGGGCTACCTTCTTGTGCACCCAAGTGTTGTCTCGCGCTGAGCTCCGGTAAAGGAACGGTCCCAATAATATGAGTGCAGTAGGATTTCGCTCGTTAATGACTCTAGTTTCAAGTTTTGAGATCTTGGGTAGTTTTCTCACTGTTCATAACCCAAGATCCTAGACTGACGAACTGTTTGTGTGAGTTAAAAAAAAGAGTTGATTGATTTTATTATCACTTTATTCTTAGTGTACTTGATTATTAGTCTTGCGGAGGGGGAGTGGACGTATGAAATGTGATGAGACTCTGACTCAAGAAACCATGCAAAACATGCTCTAAATATTCAATTCGATGAAGATTACTTCTACAAGGAGGGGTTTCTTTTTAACATCCATGCACTAACATTCAAATAACTCAGTTCAGCTTTAAAGATTCAGACTTCTATCTACCTCTTCTTAACAGTCTATAAACTGAAAATTTCAAAATTAACTCAGCTAGATGTAGAAAAAACTAAAAAAAAAAATTCTTCTCTAAAAAGTAAATGCTTTTGACACTAACTTTTCAAACAAGAGTAAACAAACAGAAACTCCAGCATAGTAAAAAAGCACAGGGATTCAGTCAAGGAGATATACTGATGGCCAAAAAAAATCTGCAGCTAAAACACGATCACGACAGTGAACAACAAGTTTTGGCTGAGTAACGCACTGTCTCTGAGTAAAGACAGCGTTAATCCAGAGACTAACGCACTATTTTTAAGCATAGACAGCGTTATAACGCACTGGAGTAACTACAGGTGTAGCGTTATCCAGGGAAAAATTATTTAGATGGTCGAACAGAAACAAGATTGAACTCTGCGAGCTTTTAAAATGTTTACTGGGCATAAGTACTGATCGGAAGGATTTGCGAACAAAGGAGAGAAGACAGGAGGAAAGAAATAGTCCGGAAACTATGGGGAAAACTCCCCAGCGGAGTCGCCAATTCTGCTATAGGGTAAACTGCTTGGGTTGTTGGTTTTCGAATATCCCTCTCAGGGCTTTCCGGTGCCCGAGGTAGACAGTAATATTAGCTATGTAGTTCACAAAGATGGCATGAGCATGTTTATATTAACTTAAGACAACTTGATGGAATGCGATAGAAAATTACCTCTTTAGCGATCTTGGAGTCCCTTGGAGAGCACTAGGTAGCGAATAAAAGAGTCCTTCTTCACCGGCTCCAAATCTTGTCCCTGCAATCAGTCAAAGCACCCGTGCAATTTCTAACATAACAAATATCTTATCAATCAAGTCAATATATAATGAACTTCTAAACTAAGCACATCTGAGCCATTCATATCATACTATGTAACTATTCAAACAATAATGACAATATTAAGCATCAAATGGACAAAATAAACACAGTTCTATTGATTTTGAAAGAAGGAGGATTACAACCGTCGGTTGTACCAAGCCCTCCTCAATCTCCCAATCTCTCTTATCTCTCAAGTGATGAATTCCTAGTCAACAAGCTCTCTAGGAACCTCTTTGACTCGTGGCCTTCACACTATAACACTATTCTCTATTCCACAAGTATGCAAAAATCTTTAGCAATCCTTCGACCTTCAACTAAGAGCCTTCAGCTCCTTTTTATAGGAGAGGGAGAAATCCATTGTTGCCTTTCTCTTTCCACTAGTTTGGAATAGAAAAAACTAAGATGTTTCTTTAATCTCTATGCTTTTGCCTCTTAGGGAGTTCAGTCTTTTATGGCAGTGACCAATAACGAATTGGTGCTTTGCAGTTTCCTTTGTGAACTGACTCTCTTGTGAGGGAAAGTCGGAGATTCAAATCATTTTCCGCACATTTTTCCCATTTCAAACTTAAAACACGGGTAACGCTGCCCTCTAGTGTAAACATAGTGTTTCCCTAGCCACTAATGCGGCACATTCACTGATCTTATGCGTTATAATGCTCTTGCTTTGTTATAGAAAGGTGTTACCTTGGCAGAAATAGGGTTAATTTAGGTCTTTGTATTCCTTCCATATTTGTCTTCTCCTCTGAGCTGATGAGGAGGTATTTTGACCTGTAACAGAGGGTTTGCTAAGGAAGTTCCTGACACTTCCATAGTGAATATGTCTCCTCGAACACTTTTCCCACTACGAAAGTATGATGTTGTGGTAACAGTACAATTTTTTTAAAAGGGTTGTGGTCAGATTCAGGGTGGGTCATGAATAGATGCTTTTTGCCTTTATCCATTATCCCCAAAATGCTCTCACCATATAGCTTCATTCTTACCTCGTTCTCCTTTCACTTTAGCTCGGTCTTGTTGTAATTTGAATTGATTTTTCTGTCATAGGGAAGGTTTGTTGGTGTCAATAGCAGGTCTAGTTGTCTTTAGGATAATTTGCAGGTGGCAAGAAGCTACTCTCAGCATGTTGCTACCATGGCATAAAAAAAAATTATAAAGGAGGCACATTTGTGCTTATGAACCCATGGATATGAAGTTATTGGAGGAGGATCCTACCTTCATTCAAGAATTTTCTAGCGTGGGATACCTTAGTTTTTGTCAGAAGCTACAGGGTTACCATGGGCAGATTTCTAAAGACTTTGCCATTAATTTCACAGGGAAAGAATCTAAGGTGGGCATGTTGAACTTTGAAGTGTCCCCTGACACCATTGCTCATGCTACAGAAATCCCTAGGTCTGGAGAAGTGTGGTTTAAAGTGAAAAATTTTAAGTTGTTGAATTGTGATGAGTTTCTCAAGGAAGAGCACAAAGGGATTGATATGACTGCTGGAATTTCCAAAACTTGCCTCAAAGAGAATTTTTCTAAACTCCTAATGGTCATCCAGAAGTAATTCAAATGTGAAGGCAGGTTCAACGGGTCTAATAGTACCATTCCAAATTTCTACTGCATTTCACAGGTAAAAATCCTTTAGACATTCCTTTTTATCTATATAGAAGTTTGGGAAAGATGGTTGACAAGGTCCAAGCCAAGCCTGATGCTAGTAATAGCTCGGTTTTCCATCATGGTCTTATTAAATTGATGGTTGTATAAGAGTTAAATAGGTTGAACAAAGATTTATCACCTTCCTATTTTTAAGTGGCTATGATTTAGATACTGCCACCCCTAGGAAAACTCGAAAGTCTCAGTCAGTAACCCCTAGGGAAGAGAAGCAACCAGAGGCAAAGCTTGTAGCAGAACCTGTAGTAAAGACTTCCACAAGCACTAAGAGGAGGATGAATAGAAAATAGAGCAAAGGGAAGGGTAAGCTATATGATATCCTAGAGGCCATTGAGATTGAGGAAAGTCCAGATTTGCAGCCTATAGAAGTGACAAAAATTGAAACCCAAAAGAAGACCAAGAGAGCCAAGAAATTAGATTTTACATAAGAGGAACTAGGTTTTGTTTTCAAACCTAGGAAACATGTTACAAGATCAATGAAACAAGGTTAAAATATGCCTGAGGTGCCTTCAGAAAAAGTAGAGCCAACAAAGAAAAAGAAAGGAAAAGAGCATGTACAAGAAAAAATTGAAATAGAGGTTTTACAAGAACAATTAATGGAAGCTAGGGAGGAGGTGATAGAATATAAATTACTATTTGAAGAGTTAAAAGAATATATATCAATGCAGCTAGATTTCTATGAAAATGTTGGAGAAGATTCTAGAAAAATGGTGAAGAAGACTCTGCCTTTGCATAGAATGATGAAGCACATGTGCAGAAGGAACAACTGGTTACAAGCAGACAGGAAAAATTTGTAGGGACAAGTCAAAGCATTAGAGACTCAAATTGAAATGATCAAAGTTGAACTTTTAAAGAAAGGTCTAAAGATTTTTGCTGAAATATATGGCACTCCTTGAATATGGTAACATCCTTAATTTTTTCTTATGCTATGTTTAGCCAATAATTTTAGTAGTATACAGGTTTGGACAGTTATTAGGAGTGATAAGAAGGCATGGGAAACCATGAAAAATCAAAAACTCAGAAAATTGATAGTTTTGCAGCAACTCCCCATAATTAAGGTGAACATTTGCTATGAAATTGTTGTAGCTTTTCATGGAGGAAAAATCAAGTTAAAACCTCAGCTAAGGGTGTGCTAATGGCATGCTTTTAACTTAAAAACATCAACGAAGGCTTCAGAACTTGCGGAAAGGTCAAATAGATAGCAGAAAGGTGTTTTTTTTTTTTAATTTGCGACCAAATTTTGCTACAGAACTGTCCAACTCTGTTTTTTTCCTACATTATAAAGTTTTTATTAGTTTTGACTGGGCATTAGACAACAAGGCATTAGATGGTATACAAGTCATAGGAGTGTCCACATCATCAGCCAATGGGCTCCTATTTTTCAAGAAGATGGGTCAACAAGTCAACCAAGTCAGCATCCATGTGGAAAAAGCACAGCAATCCAGCACATCATCACTCCAACACACATGCACTCCAGCACATTTAGTAGGTGGTTTGATTCGATGAGGTTCACCAACAGAGTTTTCTGAGATCATAAATTACAGGAGACTCCTATTTGTATTCAAATTCTGTTAAAATAGAAAATATCCGTATAAAGGCTCAATGTTAATAACTCAATTAGAATTAGGTCTCTTAGTTGTGCATCGAATCTAGACCACATGGAAGATTTTGTAATGGATATATCTCTTTATAAAGGTGTAGCTTTTTTACTTTGAAGGGGTTGATGGATGATGTGAGAAGGCCACTTTATGTAAATATTTTCTCCAGTTAATATACATTTGCAGCAAACTTTTTTTTTTCACCTGAGATTCTGTTTTGACTTATATGTTATATATTCATGTTTTATATGTTGTTATCAGTTTCATAGCATATTGATTAATTGGAATTCATGTCAGATGCTCCAACTTCCTTCATTTGACTGCAAATTTTTATGTCACATCAGTTTAAATCCAAAGTTGCCTCAGCTTCCATAAAGTAGTGTTGTTGTAATTGAAATTTTTCTTAACAGACTCCATACCCAATGGTGGAATCCATCACACTCTCTTTCACCTCCAAAATCACATGAAGTAGAAACTGAGTTAGCCATCTACAAAATTGAATTTTATTTAGAACATTTTACTGTTTTTCTTGAGAGATGCCTCTCAACTTAGAAGGGATAACTTCCAGTTAAAATTTGGTTTGAAATATTTATGATTGGTTGGAGTTTGACACAACCCAGCTTGTTCTATCCTAGTGATAACATTTTGGTGCATCTACCAGGAGTCTGAAAGTTATAACAACCTGGGTGTTTCTTTTCAAAGTAGTTGAGCTCTTGTAGGTAGCAGGAGATCAGACATTTCGAGGTTGTACTTATACCTTGGTGACTCCACTATCATATTTAGCTTAAAGGAGGCTTCTAAGAAGCTTCATATGAGGAGCAATCTAGATCCTAATCCACCAGAGATTGTAGATGATCCAGAGAAAATTCTCAGATGAAATGGTAGCTCATCAAAATAAGGTACTCCATATCTCTTAATAGCTTCATCTTTACCCTCTAAAGGTGTTCAAAATATTGAAGACATAGAGTTTGATGAAAAGTTTGAGCGAACACTTTTTAGATCTACAAATATCAGGGATAGACACCAAATTTTTTGTTTCCAAAGAAGATAAAGAAGGGTTTTGGGAAATTGTTACATGTGAATTGTCATTATAACATGAGTCTCTAGAAAAACTAAAGTAACTTGATCCTTTTGAGTTCCTGTTGAAAAGAAGAGCTGGTATCCCTTTACTTGAGTGGAGTTCTTTTATCTTTGAGTTAAAGGTTCCTCTAACTCAGTTTCTTGACATTGCATCTACTTTTACTACTACTCCTACCAGTTTGATATCTACCTCCTCTATTGTAGTTTCTGCTAGTACATCTATTGTCACTACTACAATGGCAAGCGTTCCTCCTCCTCCTCCTCCTCCTATAGGTCCTGCTAGATATGCCCCTCTTGTCTTACCTGCTCTACTTCATCATCTGCCACAGGGATATTCATGGAGGAAAAATCAAGTTAAAACTGTAGCTAAGCCTAGTGCTAATGGCATGTGTTTAGCTAAAAAACATCAATGAAGAATTCAGAACTTGCAGAAAGGTGCTTTTTTTTTAATTTTCTACTAAATTTTTCTACAGAACTTTCCAACTTTGTTTTTTCCTGCGTTGTAAAGTTTTGATTAGTTTTTATTGGGCATCAGACAACAAGGAATTAGATGGGCTAAAGGTGATAGGAGTGTCCACATCATTAGCCAATGGACTCCTATTTTTTAGGAAGACAGGTCAACCAAGTCAACATCCACATGTAAAAATCATAGCAGTCCAAACATCAACACTGCAATACACATGCATTGTAGCACATTCAGTAGGTGGTTTGATTCGATGAGGTTAACCAACAAAACTTTTTGAGCTCATAAATGATAGGAGACTCCTATTTGTATTCAGTTCAAACAGAAAATTTCCCTATAAAGTCTTAATGTTTTGTAACTCAATTAGAATTAGGTCTCTTAGTTGTGCATCAAATCTAGCCCAGGCAGCAGATTTTGTAATGGATATATCTCTCTATAAAGGTGTATCTTTTTTACTTTGAAGGGGTTGATGGATAATGTGAGAAGGAAACTTTATGTATCTTAGCCTACCATGGAAATAATACATTCATACTGCAAGAGATGGATGGTCAACTGTGTAAAGGAGGACCTGTCAATGGCAGGTTTCTCAAGCATTATTCCTCTTAATCCAGTCAACTGGAAGAAACACCATTGTATATATTCCAATTTTCATTTCCCATTTACAAGTGTGGATGGTCTCTTCAACGGGTTTTAGCCCGAAGTCAAGGCCATAACGACTTGGAGATGATATCATCAAGTTTCAGTTTTCAGTTTTCAATAAGGCAGCTGGTCTGTTGGTTCTTTGTTGCACCATAGGGGTGCAACATCCCCATTGGAGCTACTGTTATCCAAGATAACACTTAGAATTAGTCTTTGATTCAATTGGTTAAATTAGTTAGGGTTTTGAATTTTCTCAAAATAAAGTTCATGTACAAAAAAGTCATTTTGGTCATATAGTAAGTTTCCAGGGTCGTTTTGAGTTTAAGCAAGGTTAACCATAAAGGTGAAAATCCAATATTCCATGGGTATTGGGCTTATTTGGTCATGATTGGCATTTAGATAGTTTTGCATAAATATGTAGCAACTCCAGTTAGGGAAATCAAGGGTTTGCTATGGAATTTCCTGACACTTCCGCAACAAATATGTCTCTTCGAACACTTTTCCTGCTACCTAAGTATGTTATTGTGGTAACCGTACAATTTTTTTAAAAATGGTTGTGGTCAAATTTACGGTGGGTCATGAATACATTCTTTTTGCCTTTATCCATTATCCCCAAAATTCTCTCACTGTATAGCTTCATTCTTACCTCATTCTCCTTTCACTTTAGCTCAGTCTTGTTGTCATAAGGAAGGTATGTTGGTGTCAATAATAGTTTTAGCTGTCTTTAGGATAATTTACAGGTAGCAAGAAGTTTTTATCAACGTGTTTCTACCATGGCACATAAAAAACATTATAAAGGAGGCTCAGTTGTGTGTTATGAACCTGTGGATATGAAGCTATTGGAGGAGGATCCTACCTTCATTCAAGCATTTTCCAACATGGGATGCCTTCGTTTTTTTCGGAAGCTGCAGGTTTACCATGGGCATATTGCCAAAGACTTTTCTATTAATTTCACAAGGAAAGAATCTAAGGTGGGCATGCTGAACTTTGAAGTGTCCCTTGATAGCATTTCTTGTGCTACATAAATCCCTAGGTCTGGAGAAAAGTGGTTTAAAGTGTAAAAGCTTCAGCTATTGAATTGTGATGAGTTTCTCAAGGAAGATCACAAAGGGATTGATATGACTATTGGCATTTCCATAGCTTGCCTCAAAGAGAATTTTTATAAACTCCTAATGGCCATCCAGAAGTACTTCACATGTGAAGGCAGGTTCAACATGGTCTACCAGTACCATTTCAAATTTCTACTACATCTCATAGGTAAACAACCTTTAGACATTCCTTTTAATATGTATAGAAGTTTGGGAAAGATGGCTGACAAGGCCCAAGCCAAGCTTGATGCTAATAATACCTTTGTTTTCCATCATGGTCTTATTAAATTTATGGTTGTAGAAGAGTTAAATAGGTTAAATAGAGATTGGCTCACCTTCCTATTTTTAAGTGGCTATGCATTAGATACTGCCACCCCTAGGAAAACTCCAAAGTCTCAGTTAGTAACCCCTAGGCAAGAGAAGAAACCAAAGGCAGAGGTTGTAGCAGAACCTGTAGTAAAGACTTCCACAAGCACAAATAGGAGGATGACTAGAAAATAGAGCAAAGAGAAGGGAAATACATTTGATATCCTAGAGGCTATTGAGATTAAGGAAAGTCCAGATTTGCATCCTATAGAAGTGAAAAAAAATTAAACTCAAAAGAAGAGCAAGAGAGCAAAGAAATTAGATTTTACACAAGAGGAACCAGGTTTTGTTTTCAAACCTAGGAAACTGTTTACAAGGTCAATGCAACAAGTTGAAAATATGCCTGAGGTGCCTTTAGAAAAAGCAGAGCCAGCAAAGAAAAAGAAAGGAAAAGAGCTTGTACAGGAAAAAAGTGAAATAGAGGTTATACAAGAATAATTAAGGGAAGCTATGCAGGAGGTGATAGAATCTAAATTATTGTTTGAGGAGTTAAAAGAAGATATATCAAAGAAACTAGATTTCTATGAAAAGGTTTGACAAGAATCTAGTAAAATGGTGAAGAGGACTCTGCCTTTGCATAGAATTATGAAACACATGTGAATAAGGAACAACTGGTTACAAGTATACAGGAAAAAAATTGCAGGAACAAGTCAAAGCATTAGAGACTCAAATTGAAATTATAAAAGCTGAGCTTTTAAAGAAAGGTCTCAATATTTTTGATGAAATAGATGGAACTCCTTGAATATCGTAACATCCTTAATTTTTTCCTATGCTATGTTTAACCAATAATTTTAGTAGTATACAAGTTTGGAAAGCTATTAGGACTGATAAGGAGGCATAGGAAACCATGAAAAATAAAAACTCAGAAAATTGACAATTTTGGAGCAACTCCCCATAGTTAGGTGAATATTTGCTATGAAATTGTTGTAGATTTTCATGGTGGAAAAATAAATTTAAAACCTCAGCTAAGGGAGTGCTAATGGCATTTGTTTAGCTAAAAAACATCAATGAAGACTTTAGAACTTGCAAAAAGGTATTTTTTTGAAATTTGCTATGGAACTGTCCAACTTTTTTTTTTCTACGCTACAAAGTTTTGATTAGTTTTGATTGGGCATCAGATAGAAAGGAATTAGATGGGCTACAATTAATAGGAGTTTCCACATCATTAGCCAATGGACTCCTATTTTTTAGGAAGATAATTCAGCAGGTCAACCAGGTCAACATCCACGTGGCAAAAGCACAGCAGTCTAGCACACATGAACTCCATCACATTCAGCAGTTGGTTTGATTCGATGAGGTTCGCCAACAGAATTTTTTGAGCTCATAAATTATAGGAGACTTATATTTTTATTCAAATTATGTTAAAACAAAAAATATCCCTATAAAGGCTCAATTTTTTGTAACTCAATTAGAATTAGGTCTCTTAGATGTGCATCGAATCTAGCTCAGGTAGCAGATTTTGTAATGGAGATATCTCTCTATAAAGGTGTAAATTTTTTACTTTGAAGGGGTTGATGGATGATGTGAGAAGGCCACTTTAAATAAATCTTTTCTCCAGTTAATATACATTTGCAGCAAACATTGTTTTTCACCTGATATTTTGTTTTGGCTTATATGTTATATCTTGATGTTTTATATGTTGTTATCAGTTTCATAGCATATTGATTACTTGTAATTCATGTCAGATGCTCCAACTTCCTTCATTTGTTGTGTTTTACTGTAAATGTTTATGTCATATCAGTTTAAAGCCAAAATTTCCTCAACTTCCATAAAGCAGTGTTGTTGTAATTGAATTTTTTCTTAACTGACTCCATGCCCAATGGTTGCAGCCATCACACTCTCTTTCACCTGCAAAATCACATGAAGTAGAAACAGAGTTAGCCATCTACGAAATTGAATTTTATTTAGAAAATTTTACTATTTTCCTTGAGAGAGCCCTCTCAGACTAGAAGGGCTAACTTCCAGTTAAAATTTGGTTTGAAATAGTTATGATTGGTTGGACATTGACACAGCCCATCATGTTCTAGCTTAGTGATAACAATAGAATTATCCTCTAGCTTATCAATTCTATGTGTTAACCTGGGATATTTTTGCAGTTCTACTATATATGAATTGTCTACTCTTAATTTATGTTCCTGCAAATTTTTCAGTTGGGCCTTCAATTTCTCAATTTCCTATCCTCTGATGGACAAGTCATCCATGGCTTTAACTAAATTTTCTAATGCATCTTTAGACTATGTCCCTGCTGTAATTTCTATCAAAGCAGATGCGTTTGTTGTACCTGTAATTGGAACTTTTCCTGCAATAGGAATAGTTGTTAATGGAACAACTACCAATTGAGGAGATTGTTCCTTTTCCTTTAGTAGTTTTTATATCTCAACTTCCATCTGCCTAATCTGAGAATTTTGTTCGATAATTATTTTGAACGTGTATTCTTTCTCTTGTTCTGAATTCCCAACTTCCTTTTCTTGAGGATCTTCTGTTGATGGAAGCTTTAGTTGCTTTCAGAGTTTTGTAATGTCTACATTTTTTCCTTTTACAATTTCTTCAACTACCTTTACATCTTTGGGATAATATCCCAGCTTTATTACTAAATCTTCCATATATTTGATCTTTGTGTATTTGGCCAAGGAGGAGGTATTTTCAAGCTTGAGTTGGGATTATATATTGTTAATTGAAATCTGCAATTTTGAAGTTGTCATAGCAGTATTTGTTAATTTTGAATATAACATCTCTCCTGTTTCCGTGTGCATATCCATCTGATCAATACGGTGAATTTGATCAACATCAAAGTTGAAGACAAATTTCTTATAATCATATGCTATTTTAGTAAAATGGACTACTTCTTGAAGAAAGGCATCTACATCTGCCCTTTTTCTCTGTCAATGGCTGAGAGAGGCCCATGTTGAGAATTTTTAGTTTGCTTCCAAAATTTTGCATAAGTAGAAGCTTTAAGCACTTCATTTATTTTCTTGATCTCCTTGTATTTAGAAAAAATGTTTGGCTCAACTTGATCATGAAATAATTATGATGTTTGAGATGTGTTCATAGTCTCTTGAGAGGCCAAGGAGGATGGATATCCTATAAAAATATCCTCAGTGTCTGGGAAAGTGGTAGCACAAGTACATTTGAATACTATAGTGGACTTTTGATCTCCTTCCCATTGAAAATCTGTTAATAGATCAATTTTCTACTTCTTCTTGTAGACATGAAATTCCTTTGCCCCATTCTCTGTAACTAAAGGAGAGAGATCCTCTTTTGGTATTTTTTATTGTTTCTCTTGGGGCACTGGAGTCTTAGAAGTTGTTGTGGATAGCACTTGTTCTTCTGCCTCTTGCAGAGTGTTTTCTTCCCACTGCTCTTGATTCATGAACTTTTATATTTATGGTCTTGCAGTGTGGGTATATGGAGTAGTTTTCTTATCTATTCTGAGCTTGAAAATGATACCAAAATGGTCATACGACCAAGTAAAATTGAACTTAAAATTCATCTATTTTAGGAGTAAGTCAACTTCCTTGCCTATTGCCCTGGTATTGCAAATGAATGGTCAAATTTGTGTTTTCATTTTGAACTGATACTTCTTCTTTGCTGCCACAAAATGGAGATCATACATATTGATCATCTATCTTATATACTCTAATGAAAATATCGTGACAGGGACAGATTTTGGTAGCCTATATGGAGGCAATTCATTGCAATACACCCTGATTGTTGTGTATTTATGGTACAAGTACCAGTCCCCTGTATTGGTTTTCTCAATAAGGTGCATATATCTTTTTATCTCTGGCCCTATCCTTTTTTGAATTCACTATTTAACAAGAAAGAAGCTGCATATAGAAATTGGTCAATAAAATCACTTTAGGTGAACTCAGTAGTATGTTCCCTGACTAGAGAGGTTCAATGAATCATCGATTATGCTTCTCCCTAATCATATAACTTTTGTAATGCAAATTTAAATCTATTTGCTTGGTAAAACATGAATAAATAAACAAGCACTGAGGCATATTTGAAACTGCCTTCTATAGAAAATTTCAATAGTTGGTCATTGATAGCCAGGACTTCATTGTAATTAAATAACGGAAGGTTTTTCATCCTTGGAGAAGATTGACAAGAAACCCAGAATCACTTCGTTTACCCATTGATCAGATTTATAACCTAAGAGATGGTAAAATATGGAGATGATTTGTTTTGTCATCTCAGGAAACATGGAGGATGGGTATGGGGGATTCTTTTTAGGTAATTGGGCATCTTCAAGTAGGAAAATTTCAAATATTTTAGATCTAGTGGGGAAAATAAGGTTTTTATATAAATCTATGAGGGATTCTTTTGCGAATGGATTAAGGGCTTCATCTTTTGATATTTTCAACATTTTATTAATTGATTCAGTAGTAATGGTGAACAGAACATCCTATTTTGGGCTACAATGGCTTTATTGCTAGGAATGTACTTGGAATGACACCATATTACAAAATCTGGAAAATGGTGGGTTTAGGGAAACATGAATTGGGGCAGGAAGGAGTCTCACAACCCTAATTCATCACTATGAACTATATGGTTTTGTTTTAACCAATTATGCAGTTAATGTAAATCAAATTCAGAAGAATTTTCAAGGATCTTATATTGTTCAGCAACTAGGGGTAGGTGATCTAGGTCAACATTGGGAGGTAGCATGGGGATTTATTCTCCTTTATTTGATTTTCCTTTATGGGCCATGATAATTTAGAGAAAGAAAGATAATTATCAAGTTACCCAGGAAAATTCAAGCTTGGTAGTTGTTCTGTGATTATGGTGGGTAATCGGGCTGACTAGATGTAACAACAATTTGAATTTGATGACAAGTTTCCTTTTCAATGTCTTGGAACCATAGTGCAAAAGGGGTCCATCGGTCGAGGTTTCAGAGGTTTATATAATTCAATGTTGGAGTGAAACGGTAGAGAAATATTTGTTTACAGGGATAACATTCACATGGTGAAGGGGTATTTTAACGGTCTTTGGAGTGGTTTGCACAGATGGAGGGATGGGAATGGTGCAGGAATTAGGCAGTTGATTCAAGGGAGAGATGTGGCAGCGAGGTTAAATTTCTCTTTTAATAGGAAAGATTTATAAGAGTGGTTTTCAGAGGGGGTTGGGGTGGTAAGCAGATTTGGGAGGGTGTACCGTATGAACGTTCACCACGTCGCAGAGTTTCGAACCCCCCCCCCCTGTGGATAATGGTCGGAGGGGCTTGGGGGTCTGAATTCGATGGTCTGTCATTAATCTGGGTGGGCCAGATCTTGGTCATTAGATGATGAGCTTACTTTCTCGTAAAACGAAAAAGTGTGTCGGGTCCACTCTATTACATAAAAATTCGCATTTACACTATACAAAGCGCTTTTAAAACATTAATATAATTAAACCATGTTTAAGAAGTATGGTTTAATTTATTCAATTTTAATCATGATTACACTATGTGATTAACAAATTTACCTATTTATAATAATTATAATTAATCAAACTTAATCACGCTTAAGCAGTGTCATTAAGCTTCTAATCCTATTTATCAAACTGCAATGTGGCATTTTAACTAGCAGCACATTATTTCAAATTCTTCTAAAGTATTACTGAAACTAATTTTTGAGTGCCATTTAGATTTGCACACTGAGTATTTTCATCCTTTTTATTTTTCATTCTTCTCATATTTTTGTTTTTTTACATTTTTCTTCTATTTTTGTATCCCCTTTTGTATTTTCTTTTTCTTTGTATTTTCTTTGGAAATAATTTACATGTTGGAATATTATTTACACCATTCCATATAACAAAACTTTATAGATAATCAAAAATGTATCCTATGAATTATATGACCCTAACATAGGCTCCAATGGGGATGATATCCTCCATGTGAGGTGTCAAGAGCACCGTAGACTAGTAGCATGATCCATTGGGAATTTTTGTCCTTTTCTGCAACTGAATTGATTCTCTGTAATTATTGGCAGCAAATTCATCAGGAGCTTAGGGCCTTCACTTCAGGCTTTAATTCCTAACTTCAGCCACAGATTCTTGCAGTAGAAAAATAAATTGTATTTACAATGAATTGAATGGAACCTTATCTATTCTGGAAAATAATGTTTGAGCAGTCTACCAATGACAGGACCACCTAACATTTCTTCTCCAGTAAAATTTCTCAAAAATAGTGCATTGTTACCTCTATAGGATTCTATCTTATGGGGTATTTTCCATAGACTTTCAAATTTACCATGCTTGCCTTTATCTTCATTCCTTGTATCCCACTTTAGGACTAAATAATTCAGTTTGAAATCATCTGCTTTAGTCCTTCTGTCATAGGTATTTTTTATTTTGTCTTGAATCACTTGGTTTCTGTTGTAGACCTCCTCCCTGGATTGCGACAAGTGTATGGTTTGATTTATCCTTCTCTGTAAGTCATTTCCCTCCACTTTTCCCTCTTGTAACAATTTTAGCATAGGAATTGCTAAGGAGGTAGGAAAAATTGTATCCATTCCATATACCAATTGGAAAGGAGATATTCCAATGGATTTCGTAGTACTAATTATGTCAGCCCATAAAGCATTAATCAACTTCTTGTGCCATGATTTTTTATTTTCCTGCAGTAATTTTTTTCTGATGTTGACTAAAATTTTATTAGAATACTCAGCTAGCCCATTTGTAGAAAATTTGAATAACTGTTAAATTATTCACCGAGATTATCCTGATCACACACTATTTGAGCTTCATGCATAATACATAACCTCTTCTACTATTGATCATCAATTTGCGGAAATATAAACAATCGCATGCGTACATTAAAACCATAAACAATCACACATATAAACACAGTATTTATGGGAAAGCTTAAAGCTGAAAACCCCCAACTATCTGTATATTATAATGATAGAGATCATGTAACAATCATTGTACAAAATCCTCACAAGCTCTTAGTACAATCTCCAATTGTTACACACTACACAAGCTCAGATCATACAAAACACATGCTCCAATCTGCTCCACCTGTTAGCCAGCCTCTACTGCGCAATCCAATATGGATAATTTTCGGATCAAGGTTCAAATCCCACTGGTATGTACTACGCAATCCTCATTGGCTTCTCAATCAATGTGTGTGCAAATCTCATGCACCAGTATAGTCACAACTGATAGTCACACTTGCTCTTTCACCTACCTCTTCACTGGTCTTCACTGAAACTTTCCATGCACTGAAGTTAACTGATGTATTCTTTAGTTGATTTATGAGTTAATAATTAGTGAATTAATTAATAATTAATTCACACCACTCTCACTAATTGTATCAATCAGTTAGACTAGATACAACTAGCTCAACTAAGTTAAACTGAACACAACTCCATTAACTGTCTCATCAGCTCCACCAAACTCTGTCACATGAGTTCTAACTGAAGTCAACCATGAAATAGTTCCACTAAACCCTAGGAATAGCATAATTCCTTCTGTCAGCTGCATGTGCCACATCCAGGCATCAAACTAAAGTGCTCCAAGAGGATAAGATAATGTTTAGAGTCCAAATATTATTAAGAGATAATAATATTCGACATATCTATTTTTAGACTGGCAATCTAAAAATAGATTCCGCCCAGTATGTCTAAAAATAGAAGTCCATATATTTTTTTCGACTTGACCAACCATCCACAAATAGCATCCTGCAACTCATAGAACATGATCCATATGTCTAAAAATAGACATAGTCTAAAAATAGACTTTGCGCCAAAAATACCCTGCGGGCCCACTTAGTGAAGGCGACTCCTTTCCACTAAGCTCATCATCTTATTGCAATCTCAACACTCCCTCTCAACAAGATATGGATTATCTGCAACCCCTATCCTGCCCCTGTGGTATTTGAATTTTCTCCTGGTGAGCGCCTTCGTCAAGATATCAGCATCCTGATCCTCCATAGGAATGTATGAAAGTAACATGACCTTCCGCTGCACACAATCTCTGATATGATGATACCGGATGTCAATGTGTTTAGATCTATCATGAAATACTGGATTAACTGAGAGTTTGATGCAACTCTGATTATCACAATAAATCACAATAGGCTCTAAGTGTGAACCGAACAACCCGACCAGGATCTTCCTCATCCATATAGCCTCACATGCAGCCAAACTTGCTGCCATATACTCAGCCTCTGCTGAACTGAGTGCCACGGATCTCTGCTTCCTGCTGTACCAAGAAACTGATGTCGAATCGATACTGAAAATCCCTCTAGATGTGCTCTTTCTGTCCGTTGGGCTCCCTGCCCAATCTGCATCCATGAAGCCACATAGCTTCACCTCATCCAACTGTCTGTACCACAACCAAGTTTTAGATGTGCCTGCGAGATAAACGCAGCCACATACTTCCCTTTGCCTTCAAAATAACCTGGTAGAAGCAACCATAGCGAAAATTTGGTTAACTACATAGCATATATCAGGTCGTGTATTGACCAGATACATAAGCGACCCCACCAGCTGTCGATAAACAGTGGCATCCACTACCTCCGCTGAAGTAGCATCCAGCTTCCTCCAACCTCCAAGAAGAGGCGTATCAACAGGCTTGCAGCCATGCATGTTGAACTTCTCCAATATTTCTCGGGCATACTTACCTTGAGAAACAAATAGTCCATCACTGCGCTGCCAGATTTCCAATCCCAGGAAATAATGAAGGAGGCCCAAGTCCTTCATCTCAAACTCCTTTGCAAGATCAGCCTTGCATGAGTGTATCAACAGTTCATCACCCATAAAAATAAAATCATCTACATAAAGTACAATGATCGGCAACTTACCCTCCACCACAATCTAGTATACGTTCGGATCCGCCTCGCTCTTGGAGAATCCAAGTCCAGTGAAATAATTGTCTATCCATGTGTACCAAGCACGAGGTGCGTGTTTCAACCCATACAGCGCTCTCTTGAGCCTGCACACATGCGACTCGCTGCTGAAGATCTCAAAATCTTAGGGCTGCTCTATGTACACCTCCTCCTCAATCACTCTATTTAGGAACGCAGTCTTCACATCCATTTGATGAATGTGCCACCCCATCTTCACTGAGAGAGCAAGAATCGTCCGTATGGAAGAATACCTTGCGACAGGTGCAAAGGTTTCCTCGTAATCAATCCCCTCAATCTGTGAGAAGCCTCAGGCAACAAATCTTGCCTTGTACTTCTCCACACTCCCATCAGCTGCTTGCTTCACTTTTTAGATCCATCTCGAACCCACCACTAATTTCCCTTTCGGCCTTAGGACAATCTCCCATGCACTATTTCTGACAATCGAATCATACTCTTCCACCATGGCATCTACTCATGTGGGATCCTCCACAGCTTCCTCGAAAGAGGATGGCTCTGTCATGATACACTTGCTCATAAGAGCCATGTATCCAGTATCATAGTCAAGTATTTGTCTCATCTGTATTTGTGATGTAGGTGCTCCTACAACCTTCTACGCATCTTGAGCCAGTCGCTCGGCTTAATAGTGGAACCCGGCTGGCCCAAATGGTCGGCCCCACTGAGTGGTCTCACACTTCCTCACAAGCCTCATCTCTTGGGTGATCCACATCTGGGAACTCATCCTTAGGAACTAATAGCTCCTCATGCGCCAAGTGTAGCTCCTCAGCGGAGCAACTCGCCCGCTTTCTCCTCTAAAATTTGATATCCCATCGCACAACGATCTTGCGTATGCAAAAAGATACACATGATAATTGTGGGGCGTATTAGTTTACCCCAAAAATATCCCAACCTCTATGGTCGGCTCCAGCTTCTTCCTGGCATCCTTCGTCACATGAATGTAAACAGGTGAACCAAAAATCCTCAAATGGGAAATATCAGGCTTCTTACCAGAAAACGCCTCCTCGAGTGTACTCATGCCAAGTATCATGTGAGGACAATGGTTCTGCACATATACTGCAGTATTGCATGCCTCCACCCACAAGTGAATGGGTAGGCCCTGATCATGCAACATCGCCCGTGCAGCACCCACGATCGTTCTGTTCTTCCGCTCTACAACCCCATTCTGCTGTGGGTTATGAGGTGTTATGAGCTCTCTTCGAATTCCTTCTGCGCTGAAAAAGTCCTTGAATTCAGCAAAGATGAATTCACCACCATTGTCGCTCCTAAGAGCCTTCACATGCTTCCCCGATTCCTTCTCAACCAGCGCCTTGAACTCACAGAACTTTGAGTATGTCTCGCTCTTCTTCTGCATGAAGAAGATCCGGCACTTCCGAGAAAAATCATCAACAAAGATCACATAGTACTTGTGCTTTGCTGTCGAAGCTACTGAGAAAGGTCCACACACGTCTGTGTGAATTCTCTCAAGGATCGTCGTGGCGCGACTATCCTTCTCGTGAAAGGTGGCTTTCATAAATTTTCCCAAGGTACATCCCTTGCACTGATCTGACTGCGCAAGAGTACCCTTAGGAAGCCCAGTAGAAATCTGCTGCAGTATCTTCAAAGCTCCATGGTGAAGGTGGCCCAATCTCAGGTGCCACAACTCGCCATCATCCCGGCTCACCACTCCTTCTGCCTTGCCTGCCATTGCTGTGCAGCCATCTACCTGCAATTGATAAAGGTTCTTAACTCGAACCCCTATCCTCCGGGTCTCACCAGTTGCCTTACTGCGCAGGAAATCCTTTCCCTCACTAAAGACAACATCATATCCCTTGTCTTCTAACATCGCCACAGAGATAAGATTCTTCTTCAATCCTGGAACATGCATCACTTCCTTCAATACGAAGGGTTTACCAAACTCCCTCTCAAAGGAAATGGTACCGATACCGGTCGCACTGTATCTACCATCATCGCCCATCTCGATGTGCACTCCAAGATCTTTCTCATCCAGATCAGTAAACAAATCTCGATCTCATGTCATGTGAAAAGACGCACCACTGTCCAGAAACCACACTGATCCCGCCACACTTGAGACCAAGCATGCGATCAGCGAAAAATCCAGCTCAAACTGCGAGGCTAAGGCCTCTCCAGCTGCAGATCCAGCAGCCTGCTTATTTTTCTTCTTCTGCGGACAATTTGTGGCATAATGTTCGTGTTGGTGACAGTGAAAGCACTTCACCTTGGACATGTCCTGCTTCTTGCCTTTCGCACCGGAATGAGAAGCTTTCTTGCTCTTCCCCTTCTTTGCTTTGGCAGCCAAAGCACAATTCTCTTCATCAGAGTTCCTTGATGAAGATCCGTCCCTGGTACTCCGCCTTATCTCCTCTTGCACAAGATCCGACCAAAGTCGCTCCCATCCTGGAAATTTCTCCCGACCATTGACAGAGTCCTGATAGGAATGCCAACTCTTCAAAAGCCCAAGGAGAGCCAAGCTCACCAAGTCCTTGTCATCTACAGTCACCCCCACACTTCCCAGCTCATCCCTGCATTGGACGAACTTCGTGAGGTACTTGGGCATACTATCTCCTTTCTCCATCTTTATGTTTCTGAGTTTATCCTTGAGCGCCAACTTCCTCTGGTCGCTCTTGCTTTGGAATAAATCTGTCAAGGCTTTCCACATCAAGAATGGAGAAGCCTTACCATGCAGGTTGGACACTATGTGATCCTTCACGCCCTCCAACAGAATCCTTCGACACTTTGCTGTCTTCTTTTTCCAAGCCTCAATTACGGCAGCATCGCTAGAAGTAGGCTTTGGGACTTCAACATCTATGAACTCCTTCAACCCATTTTCATCCAGCACCGCCTCCATCCTGTCCTTCCATGCAATATAATTCGAGCTGCCCTCAAGGGCATACTCCAATCGCAATCCGTTGAAAGACATCTCAACTTCGACACCAAGAAAACACTGCTGCAAATTCGAATTCCACCAACACAAAACTCAACTGCTTCAATGTTTTGCAATTGCTCCAATGATCAATACTGCTCCGATACCATGTCGAAATTTTGAATAACTGTTAAATTATTCATCGAGATTATCTCCAATACATCATTTGAGTCAGTTGCATAATACATAACCTTCTTCTACTATTGATCATCAATTTGCGGAAATTAAACAATTTGTGACAAGTGACATTAAGAAAATAAAATCTATCCCCCCCCCCCCCCCCCCCCCCCCCCCCCCGTATTTATGGGAAAGATTAAAGCTGAAAACCCCCAACTATCTGTATATTATAATGATAGAGATCATGTAACAATAACTATACAAACTCCTCACAAGCTCTCAGTACAATCTCCAATTGTTACACACTATACAAGCTCAGATCATACAAAACACATGCTCCAATCTACTCCACCTGTTAGCCAACCTCTACTGCGCAATCCAATATGGATAGTTACCAGATCGAGGTTCAAATCCCACTGGTATGTACTGTGCAATCCTCATTGGCTTCTCAATCAACGTGTGTGCAATTCTCATGCACCAGTATAGTCACAACTGATAGTCACACTTGCTCTTTCACCTACCTCTTCACCGGTCTCCACTGAAACTGTCCATGCACTGCAGTTAACTGATGTATTCTTTAGTTGATTTATGAGTTAATAATTAGTGAATTAATTAATAATTAATTCACACCACTCTCACTAATTGTATCAATCAGCTAGACTAGATACAACTAGCTCAACTAAGTTAAACTGAACACAACTCCATTAACTGTCTCATCAACTCCACCAAACTCTGTCACATGAGTTCTAACTGAAGTCAACCATGTAATAGCTCCACTAAACCCTAGGAATAGCATAATTCCTTCTATCAGCTGCATATGCCCCATCCAGGCATCAAACTGAAGTGCTCCAAGAGGATAAGATAATGTTTAGAGTCCAAATATTATTAAGAGCTAATAATATTCGACATATCTATTTTTAGACTGGCAATCTAAAAATAGATTCCGCCCAGTATGTCTAAAAATAGAATTCCATCTATTTTTCCCGACTTGACCAACCATCCACAAATAACATCCTGCAACTCATAGAACATGATCCATATGTCTAAAAATAGACATAGTCTAAAAATAGACTTTGCGCCAAAAATACCCTGCGGGCCCACTTAGTGAAGGCGACTCCTTTCCACTAAGCTCATCATCTTGTTGCAATCTCAACACCATTTCCCTGGGGATAATAAGCATTAGAGTCTCCCAACTTTATTTTATGTTGGTGATAGAAGTCTATCATTTTCTTTGATTTGAAAGCAGCAACGTTATCAATAATAATCTTATTGGGAGGCCTAAATCTAGACAGTATGTTACCATCTAAAAATTGGATAATGATATTATATGTGGCTTGTCTAATTGGGATGGATTCAATCCACTTGGTAAAGTAGTCAGTGGCTGTTAAAATCCACTTATGTTGGCCTAAAGAGCTTTGATGGATTTCCCCAATAAAATGTAGACCCCATTGTTGAAAAGGAGACTCAACTGAAATTGTTTTTAATGGAAAGGGTAAAATTTTCCTCTTTCCTTCAAAGAATTGGCATTGTTGACATTTTGTAACCTTTTTATGGACATCTTCAAATAGAGAGGTCCGGTAAAAATCAGCCCTTAGAATATTTTTGGTTATAGTTTTCCAATACAAATGTCCTCCACAGTCTCCTAGATGAAATTCCTGCCTCACATTATCTGCTTTATCTTTCAATAAACAGTTTAGTAAGATGCCTCCAATATCTTTCCAATACAAATGTTGATCTAAAATGCAAAATTTCATAGCTTTTAACTTGAGAAATCTAGCTTTTGTTTTAGTTAAACTACGAGGAGCTTGTAAATTATGTAACACAAAAATAATGTTTGCATAGTAGGGGGAGATAGAAAAATCTTTTGATACCTATGGAGTCACCAGCTCTTCCTATTCATCAAGTGTAGCTACAAAATTTATTTCTAAAGCGTGAAAATTGGACTCAGCCATTAGTTTTTCCAACCCTTATCCTTTTATGAGCTTAGTGGGCTTTATCTCAATGTCATATTCTAGAACCTTTGAAATCCAATTGCCTCTTTTTCCATCAGGGTCAGTTTATGTAAGATTACACTTTACCACAACATTTGGAACAAAATCTATGATATGAGAATGTAAAATATAGACGTTGAAATCTTTAATTGATTTTAATAAAGAAAAATCTTGTTACTTCATGATGTTGTAATTTAATGAGGCATATTTCAAAGCTTTGTTGAAGAAAGTTATAGGTTTTCCCTATCCTTCATGGTTTTCTGCAACAAAACTGCTGCAATTGTATGTTCAGATCCAAAAGAGAAAATCATGAAATATTTTGTAAAATCAGGACTAATCAGCACAGGAGCTCATGTTAATGCTTGTTTTACTTGATCAAATGATTGTTTTGCTTCTAAGTTCCATCTTAAGTAAATGTATATTTTCAGCATATTAGTTATAACTCTTATAAGTTCAACCAAATTAGGTATAAATCTTCTTAGAAAATTAATCTTGCCAATGAAATATTGTTTCTCTTTTTTGTTTCTTGGAGGTTCAATTTTCAGAATTGCTTCAATCCTACTGGGATCAATTTTAATACCATATTTTGAAATGATATGGCCTAACAATTTTCCTTCTTCTAATCCAAACAGAGATTTCTTTGGATTTAAAGATATGCCATATTTTCTACATCTCTCAAAAATAATTTTCATATGTTGTAAATGATCTTCATCAACTTGGGATAAAACAATGATTTCATATAAATATATCACAATGAATTTGTCCTTTTCATCTGAAAAAGATATATCCATTTCTCTTTGAAATTTTTCCCATGCATTCATCAATCCAAAAGGAACTGTTGATATACATAAAATTTCCCCAAGGAGTTATAAAATTCGTTTTATCTTGATCATCAGGATGTACCAAAATTTGATTGTAACCAGAGAATCCATCCAGCAATGAAATCCTACTTGATCCAACTACTTTTTAAAGTATATAGTCCATTTTAGGTAAAGGGTAGTTGTATTTTAGAGAAAAATTGTTAAGGTTTCTAAAATCCACACATAACCTTGTTTCTCCAGACTTTTTCCTTACTGGTACCAAGTTTGAGACCCATTTAGAGAATTTGAGTGGTACTATAATCTTTGCATCAAACAACTTTTAACCTCTTTTTCTATTAAAGGAAGTAAAATAAGATTAACTCTCCTTGATGTTTGTTTAAAAGGTTTTTGATCTTCCTTGATGGGTATAGTGTGTTGAATTATGTCCTTGTCGTACACTTTTAAATCTTGATATCCCCATGCAAAGACATCTATATATTGCTTGAACAAATGTATTTGTTTTTTCTTTTTCTTTGGGAGGTAATGATTTGAATATTTTGATAATTTTGGGATTTTCTTGAGTACCTATGTTGCAATCTTCTACTTCAGATCCAGTTGGTTGTATTGAAGGTTGTTTTGTTACGTCGTTTAGATCAAACAATTCCTCAAGTGGTACAATACCTCTTGGGATTGTATTTTTCTTCAATTGTAATATTTTATATTCCTCAAATATTTTATTAGTTTGATTAAAAATGTTCTCTTCTTCCTTTTCTTCATTATCTTAACCTATGTCAATATTTTGATTATGAAATTCCCCTTTTAGTTGCAGAAAATTATCTATATGTTTGTCATTATCAAAAACTTTCCAATATCTGATATTATCAGGGATAGCAGGATTGTGTTTAACATCAATTTCTAATTTTTTGCTTGCTCTAAAGGGAATTTTTCAAGTACTTGCAGAAGTTGCTAATGTATCAGCAAAAAAAAATTGGTCTCTTGGAATTAATGATTACTGGTATTCTGGAAAGGAATACAAAAACTCTAAAAAAACATTTATATAGGCTCTCATTCTAGGATGTTTAGTTGAATATTCACCCTTAATTTGTTTTATGATAAATTCAGAGTCTTTTTTAGTCATCAGTATTTTTCAATATCTTTAGATGACTATAGGATGCTTGTAGATTTCTGAAAGCAATATTCCTTGAATATCTTGAGTTTCATAAATCGCACTGCCTTCATTATCCTTATAAAAATATTTTCACTATTCCTCATTTGGTCTTCCCAAAGCCACCATGTTTCTCCTAAAAGACTCATCATGGGCTTATACCTCTCATTTTCATCCTCCTTCCCTGCCTATGACCTCATTACCCTATTTTCCCTGTCAATAGACTCCATCCTCCCTCTAGGTTTTCTTATTGCTAACTCATTCCCATGTCCTTTTGGGGCATAATAACCTATAACAATACTCTGTTTTCACTCAAAGATCTCTGAGCCAAATTTCAGTAAAAATCAGGTCAAAGGACACCCCCACTAGGTCATTAGGGTTTTACATGTTTTAAGGTCATCCTTGGATGTTTTAGACACTGCTTTTCCTTTGCTATAATATGGCTTAGATGTAATAGATTGTCAAGACATGGTTATTCAGGAAGGACATAAAATTTCCAAAGAGGATTATCTTCTCAGTTCAGAACCTGCAAGTGAGAAAAATGAATAAAGTCTAGCATTTATGCAGGAGTGTTGGAAGATTTATCAGCTAAAGGTACTGATGATGTAGATTGTATACTCCTGAATAAAAAAAATGTACAACAAAGGAAAGGGGAAACACTTGGTCTTGTAGATTACTAGGGTTATGAATTGGTTAGTCCATTTGAGGCCAAACATGAAGAAATTCTCTCAGAACATGTTGATGAAATATGGAAAAAGGTAAGGTAAACTAGATAGAAATGAATGAACTGAAAGGGCTATAGAGAACTTAGAAGACAACACTGAAGATTGTTGTGAAAGACTGCAAACCATTAGGGTTTTGAAGAAGGTGGCCAGAGGAGGTCGAAGAGACAAGTTGAACTTTATGGTGGAAACTACATAATATTTTGAAGATGCTACTATGTGATTAAATTCCCAAAGTTGTCAAAATAAACTTATCATGCCTCCATCATTTTCCAAGAATTCATTCCAAGAATCAAGCCATTTGTCACTCATAGGGCCATTTTCTCTTAAAATTGTGTTTCCGGACAAACAAAGGTGAATTTGACAAACGTAAGAGAGTTTTTTTGTCAATCATAGGTCAAGTAATAAAAACCTCCTTCAGTTTTCACACAGGTATCATGGTTTGGGAGAAATGTCAAATTTACAAGTGCTACAAGAGGTTTGCTGCACTTCTGGAGTGACCTTGGGAAGATCAAGTTTTCTCATACCTAGAGTGTCCAAATAACTTGCTTAATGAGTCAAATGACAACTAGACTAGAATAGATTTCCAATGATCTATCATGAGCTCAATTTAGATTTGAGGAAGGCCTCCAAAAGTTTCCTGCACCAGCACTATGCATTTTTGCACCATCATTCAGCACCTTTTGACCAGTCTTGAGAGAATCAACATTTGACAGGTCAAATCAACTCCAATCAGCAAAAAAAATTCATATTTGGAAATTATACTTCAAGATATTTCCAATGAGCTATCCTGGGCCCAATTTGGAAACCGGGAAGGCCTCCAAATACGGTCTTCAAAAAGGAGATGCCCGCTCAGAAACTGGCGTTGTGCCCTCAGCCCTTGGCGTTGCGCCCTCAGCACTGGCGTTGTGTCATTGACAGGAAGGGTTTCTGAGTATTCCAAGGGCCCAAATCACTTCAAATCACCTTCAAGCCTTTGCAAAATTCCTCCAAGCTCTCTTAAGAGGTAAATACATGACATGAACCCACTTTGAAGCTATTTTGATCATCATTTAATTAATGGAAATGAAACCTAAGAGAAACCCTAAATTCTAGCTTGAGATCACTATTTTTAACCTTGTCCATTCCCCTAAAAAAATATATCAGTCAAAAAACAAGGTAATTACTTTTATTTATGTTTTACATTCATCAAGTTTTCCCCTTCACTCATTCCCCTCATTTGCTCAAACTTCCATTTCATTCCCTTCCCCTCTTTTCATTTCAATTCCATCCTAGGGTTTCCAAATCAGGATTTTAAGATATCAGAAGAAGAAGGCAGTGGCAGTGGTGTTGAGGCACAAATTCCAAAGAGACATGATCATAAGAGAGAAGACGGTGGTGTTGAGGCACAAAGGCCAAGAAGAAATGATCACAAAAGAGGAAATGTTGTCTAAGATTAACAGAACTAGACTAATTGGTCAACCAGTGAAACTTTTATCTTCAGGATCCCCTCTAGCCTTCAGAGATAGCTCAAGGCATGTTTTACCTCAGTAAAATGACATGGAATAAGAGCTTCATCATGAGCAAGAGAGGGGGTTTGACCTGGTGGACTTGGATGACCTAGATGACCATGACAACTCAAAATTGATCATCCAAGAGAGAGATGCCAAGATCAGGCAGTTGAAGAACAAATTGAAGGAAACCATAGCCAAGAAAAAGGAGAAGGGGGAGTTAGAAATTCTTGCTAAGGCATCTCACCATGCCTCCCAACCTTGATCAGCAAAGAAAATTCCAAATTTTGGCACCTTGTGCACATTTTTTATTTTTGACAGTTTGGCTTGCAGAAAATAGGGCCAAACGCACAGCGCCACTGGCGCTGCGCTCTTTTTTGGGGCACTCAAATGAAAAATAGTTGACATATTCATGTTTCTCATGCCTAGCACATCATCCACAGAAAATTTTAGGTCATTTGGAGCAAAACTGGTCCCTCAAAAGGGCCAAAAACCACCTAAAAATCACCTTTCTGCCCTCTTTTCAGCACTGGCATTGCGCCCTTAGAAGTCTTGGTAGAATGAATTTTTGGCAAGGAAAATTGGCACCATTCTGGAAATTAAAGGCATATTTGGAAACTAGACAGAACAGGCTTTCCAATGAGCTATCATGGAGCTCATTTGGACACCGGGAAGGCCTCCAAAAGCTAGCTGCAAAACAGGCAATTTTCCCAGTCTCGGCGCTACGCATTTGCCAGTGGCGTTGCGCCCTCAGCCAGTGGTTTTGCGCCCTTGCCAGAAAGTCAAAAAAATACACTAGGATTTATTGTAAAATTTATTGAGCGACCTTAAGGTCAAATGCTTCCAAAATTAGCTCAGTAGATGTCTTAGAAGTTATTATTGCAATGAATGAGTTTTAGATATTTTTGCCTTGGGCCTTGCATGGTCTCAAAAGTCAAAATGCCTTAAATATGTAATAAATGAATTCTAAAACCCTAGATATGGCTCACCTCCTCATTTTGCAGATAAATACTGCATGTATGCTTCAGTTTTTTGTTGATTGATTGTTGAGCTCAATATACATAGACTTGGAGTTGTGAAGAAATTGGTTTTTGAGCTTTATGACTGTCTTGGATTGAGCATCAATGGAGCAAGCATATTCATAGGATTCATAAACCTGGTTAATGGTGATGTTGTTCTAATTTAGTACTTGTATTTTTATCTTTTTCATATTGTGCATATTTCTCTTATGACAGAGTAGAAAATTTAGATTAAGATATGTTGTTGAGAGGCACCTTAATTATGTATACCTTCTTCTGTTTAGATGTTTTCCTCTGCTAGGTCTGATTAGAGAATTCTTAATTTATCTCTAGTTCCACTCAACTTTTTTGCCTTGAAAATGATTTAATGGAGTCAAGCCAAAGAAATTTATGGTATTACATGTCCTTTGGTGTAGCTTAAAACATTGTTTTTAAGGCCTTTTCTTTGAATTTCACTAATTAGGATTTGGCTGAAGAAGTTTATGGTTTTCCCTTTCCTTTATTTCATCTTGAATAGTTACTTTGAAGGTATTTTATAGTTTGATTAAGGAATTTAGGATTTCCCTGCTCTTGAATCATTACTAATGTGTTATCTTGAATGTTTTCTTACTCTAAAGGTGAATAACTAGAGAATTTAGGAGTTCCTTGCTCTCTAGGGTTTGCTGGATTGTTTTATTTTAAGTTTACTTGGTGAAGTTTGACTAGAGAATTTTATGGTGTGCCCTGTCCTTTGGTTATTTCTTAAGCATGGTGATCTTGAAGGCCCTTCTTGTTATAGTATTTGTTGAAGGATTCTTAATTTCCCTTTAAACCTACTATGTTCACAAATTTATTGCTCATTTCACTCACATAAGCTATTAAGATCCATTTGGCTTTGTTAACTTGCCCTATGAAGCACCCTTGATTCATTGTTGTCCTTTTAAAGCCTTTCACAGACCCCATAGCCCAATGATTTGAATTTCTCTTACTCTATTTGTTCTTCTTGACAAGCAACCCAACCAAACAAACCCTACCAATTTAACTAGCCTAAAATCAGCGCCCTAAATCAAAAAAGTCATGCCTTTTATATAAATTTAGAGAGAGCCCTCTCTGAGTCCAGGAAGGCTAGGTCGTAGGACTCCAAATATTGCTTTGATGTTACCCTTGTCTATTTGGTCTTGCCAATCTGACAAATTACAGGGAACTAACAGTCTCCATAGTATTTTCAGTCCTAACAGCAAAGTTTCATACTCGGATACATTATTTGTGCACTCAAAATTCAATTTATAAGAGTATTTCTTTGTTGTAGTTGATTGTGTATTAGAGATCCATACTCCAATACTAGCTCCTTCTTTACTCATTACCCCATTAAAATCCATGTTCCATAATCCATCTGTTTTTACCTATTCTTCTTCTTTAATATCTTTATCTTCTGGTTTGATGTCTAAAACTTGATCCTCAGTTTCCAAACAAATATCATTATGTAAGATGAAAGAATCCATATCTGAATGCACACAGTAAACATGATAATTGTTGGGTTTGACTTGGCTACCCACCATATATTTCATTAAGGTCTCCCTATACAGTTTTCTTTGTTGGCCAAAAAACAGGAATCGTTGCATATTACATGTTTAGTTGTAATGTACCCTATAATTTTTCTCCCCGTGATCTTGACAAAAGCATGCCATACTTGGGGGGAATATCAGCCACAACAATTTCCATGACTAAACTTTTCGTTGTGATTTGAGCTAGAGTAACACACAAATATTTGATTAATTCCAAGCATTTTACTCTATTTGAGTCAAAGGAGTAGAGGTCTTTATAAGGTATTGTTATGTCTAAACCCAATTTTTCCATAATTTATTTTGGCATAATATTGTGTGAATCACCTGAATCTAACATGGCATTATGTAGAATGAAATCATGGATGTTTATACTAACATAAAATGGAGGAGCACTGCCATCTTGTGGAATACCATATACTTCAGGTTTGAATAGTAAATTGGTTTGATCATCAGTTACATTAACATTGTCAGTTCCTTCCTCAATTCGTAGTGCCTTTACGACTTGAATGTAGAAATTATACAACATGCATGTATATCTTGGATTCACCGGATCTAACAATGTACTAAAGTTAAATGCTAAATCGCTTCTACAAATCTTTTGTGGAATTAAAAACACAATCGCTAACCACGTGAACATGAAGAAAGATCAATCACACACAACACAGATAATTTCTCGAGGAAAGCTTACAATTAAAAACAACGCTATCTTCTATTGTATATTCAGCATGGATCATGAAACAATTACATACAAAAATCTTCTCATAAGAGCCCTACAGTACTCAGCTAATTGTCTCACACTGTCATATGCAAAAATGACCAACACATAGCCAATTCTCAGCCTCCAGACAACCTGCCTTGCTTGCGCAATCCCTGATGGATGCAATCCCTAAAAGATAGGAATTCTTGCCTTCCTTGACTGTGCAAGTATCATGGGCACTCCAATGGGTGTTTGGTTGCTTGTGAGCTAATAATTGTGAATCCTTAGTTGCATGCGAGATCACTGATTGTGAATTAATTAGTATTTAATTCACTTGATCTCTCGCTATTGTATCTTCAATTACAACTAGCACAGTTGAGTTTAAATCACTTAACTGAGTTAAACTAATTACAACCTGCATTAACTAATGCACCACTACACTTCGAACTTTGTTACAACTAGAATTACTCTGCATGCCTCACCAACTACCTCTAACTTGAAATCCACTAGCTAACTGAATTTACCACTTTCAGTTAACTTATTCAAGTCAACATTGAGATAAATTACAGTTTGATGTCCATCTTAATTAAGGGATAACCAAAATAGACATGCACCCAAAAATAGCACTATGGGCCCCACCCTAGTCTGGGTGCTTAATGCAACTAGGCGTGGGTGCTGAAATTTTCTTGTTAAATCTCAACACTCCCTCTCAACAAGAAAGGGATTATCCTTCACCTTGATCCTGTCTCTATGGTATTTGAATTTTCTCTTGGTGAGTGCCTTCGTCAGAATATCTGCATCCTGATCTTCCATGGGAATGCACTGAAGCAACATTATCCTTCTCTGCACACAATCTCTGAGATGATGGTACCGGATATCTATATGCTTGGACATATCATGAAACACAGGATTAATCGAGAGTTTAATGCAACTCTAATTATCACGATGAATCATTTTCGGATCCATTTGAGAACCAAACAAACCAACCAAGACCTATCTCATCCAGATAGGCTCACATGCACCTTGACTTGTTGCCATGTATTCTGCTTCTGCTGAACTGAGTGCCATGAATCATTTCTTCCTGTTGTACCAAGAAACTATTGTCAATCCAATGCTAAAGATCCCTCCTAATGTGCTCTTTCTATCTGATGGACTGCCCGCCCAATCTACATCTGTGAATCCATGCAGCTTCACTCCCTCTGTCTGTCTGTACCATATACCATACTCTGATGTGCCCCTCAAGTATCTCAAGACATGCTTCCCTACCTTCCAAAAGAGCTTGGTAGGCTTAACCATATCTTGACTCAGTTGGTTAACTACGTAGCAAATGTTCACCAAATACATTAGTGAACCCACTAACTGCCTGTAGACAGTAGCATCCACTACCTCCCCATAAGTAGCATCCTCTTTCCTCCAATTTCCTGGAGGAGGAGGATCCATGGGTTTACATCTCTCCAAGTTAAACTTACCCAGTATCTCCTTTGCATACTTTCCTTGAGACACAAAAAGTTCACCATCCCGCTGCCATATTTCCAATCCAAGGAAATAATGAAGGAGTCCCATGTCCTTCATTTTGAACTCCCTTGCAATATCCTCCTTGCATGAGTGTATTAGCTGCTCATCACCAATCAAAATTAGATCATCAACATAAAGAAAAATGATCAATATCTTACCCTCAACCACAATCTGGTACAAGTTTGCATCTGCTTCACTTTTGGTGAAGCCCATTCCAGTGAAATAGTTGTCTATCCAAGTGTACCAAGCACTGGGTGCTTGCTTCAACCCATTCAGTGCTCTTTTGAGTCTGCACACATGCAACTCACTGTTGAAGATATCAAAACCTTCTGGTTGCTCTATGTACACCTCTTCCTCAATGATCCCATTGAGAAACACAGTTTTCAAATCCATCCGATGAATGTGCCATCCCATCTGTGCTGAGAGTGCAAGGATGGATCTTATGAAAGAGTACTTTGCAACAGGTGAAAAAGTCTCATCATAATCTATCCCCTCGATCTGTGAGAATCCCTAGGCTACAAATATGGCCTTGTATTTCTCCACACTCCCATCAACAGCTTTCTTTACCTTGTATATCTATCTTGATCCAACCACTGATTTTTCGACCGGTCTTGGAACTATGTCCCATGCACTGTTCTTGACAATGGAGTCATACTCCTCCACCATTGCATCAACCCAATTTGGTTGTTGCACTACTTCCTGAAAGGAAGATGGTTCAGTCACAATACACTTGCTCATAAGATCCATGTATCCAGTAAATCAGTCAGGAGACTGTCTCTAGCTGTGTTGTGAAGTAGGGACTCATACATTCTTTGTAGCATCAAGTCTCAATCTATCAGCTTCCATGGTGCGCCTTCTGCTATTTCTGATGGATGGATCTGCATGAGTGTTTTCCTCCACTCCATGAACCTCCTCATGTGGTTGATCCACATCTTGAGACTCATCCTTGGGAACCAGCAGGTCCTCCTCTACATGCAAGTCCAGCTCCCTCTCAAAGGACAACCGCATGGCTTTCTCCTCATCAAATTTTATATCCCGTCGCACAACAATAATTCTGTTGTTTGGAAAATACACATGATAATTATGGGGTGTTTCATTGTACCCCACAAAAATCCCAAATTAGTTGTTGGTTCCAGCTTCTTCCTGGCATCCTTGGTCACATGCACATAAACAGATGAACCAAAAATCTTAAAGTGTGAAACATCAGGTTTCTTACCAATGAAATCCTCTTCATATGTACTCATTCCAAGTACTCTATGAGGACAACAATTCTGCACTTGTACCGATGTATTGCATGCTTCCTCCCATAGATGCATCGGTAGGCATTGATCATGCAACATCACTCGTGTTGCACCCACAATCCTTTTGTTCTTCCTCTCTGCGACCCCATTCTGTTGTGGGTTATGAGGCACTATGAGTTCTCTTCGAATCCTTCTTTGTTTCAGAAGTTCTTGAATTCTTTAGAAATGTATTTTCCACCATTATCGCTCCTAATATCCTTCACTTTCTTCCCCGACTCTTTCTCCACCAGTGCCTTAAACTCATAGAACTTAGAGAATGTCTGATCTTTCTTCTGCATGAAGAAGATCCAGCACTTATGAGAAAATTGGTCAACAAAAATTACATAGTACTTATGTTTTGTTGTCGAATCAATAGATAAAGGACCACACATGTCTCTGTGAACTCTCTCAAGGATCCAAAAATCTCATTTTTCCTTCTCATGAAAGGTGGCCTTTACATATTTTCTCATAGTACATCCCTTACATGTATCTTACTGCGCAATCGTAACCCCTGGGAAGACCATTAGAAATCTGTTTCATGAATTTCAATGCTCCATGGTGAAGATGGCCCAATCTCCTGTGCCATAATTCGTCCTCATCTTAGCTCACCACTTGATCTGCCTTTCCCATCATTGTTGCACAGCCATCTACCTCTAGCTTGTAGACATCCTTAAATCAAATCCCTATCCTCTTGGCTTTTCTTGTTTTTTTATGTCGTTGAAAAGCTTTTCTTTCACTACAAACAACATCATAGCCTCTATCCTCCAACATTGTGACTAAGACAAAAAAATTCTTGAGACCTGGTACATGCATTACATATTTTAATTGAAAGGGTTTACATGACTTCCTCTAAAAGGTAATGGTACCAATCCTGGTAGCAATGTACTGTCTATTGTCGCCCATTTCAATATGCATCTAGAGATCTTTCTCCTCCAAGTCACTGAAAACATCTCTCATCATGTGAAAGGAAAAGCCACTATCCAAATACCACATGGATCCCAACACACTGGACACCATGCATGTGATCAATGAGAAGTCAAGCTCAAATTACGAGGCAAGGGCCTCACCAGCTGCAGATCCTCCAGCCTTCTTGTTCTTCTTCTTTTGTGGACAGTTAGTAGTAAAATGTCCATGCTCGTGACAGTGAAAACACTTCACCTTGGAAATGTCCTACTTCCTGTCATTCTTGGATTCAGATTTAGAATGGAACTTCTTCCCCTTCCCCTTCCTCACCTTGGAATCCAAAGCACAATCCTCTTCATCGTCATTCTTAGATGAAGATCCATTTCTGGTGTTCTGTCTGAACTCCTCCTGCACCAAATCCGACCACAGTCGTTCCCAATCTAGTAATTTTCCCTTCCATTGACAGAGTCTTGATAACTGTACCAACTCTTGGGAATTCCTAGGAAATCCAAACTCACCAAATCATCATCAACAACTGTTATTCCAACGCTCCCCAGTTCAGTCTGACATTGGATAAACTTTGTTAGATATTTTGGAATGGTGTCGCCCTTTTCCATCTTGATCTTCTTGATTTTATCTTTGAGCACCAATTTCCTATGGTCGATGCTACTTTTGAATAGATCTGTCAAAGCCTTCCGCATTGCATATGGTGTGGATTTCCCATGGAGGCTTGAGACAATGTGGTCTCGTACTCCCTCCAACAGGATCATCCTCGCCTTTGCCACTTTCTTTTGCCATGCATCAAGATTTGCAGCATCTACCACAGCGGGTTTAGGAACATCATTGTCAATGAATTCCTTTGATTCATTGTCTTCAAGTATTGCCTCCATCCTATCCTTACAAGAAATATAGTTCAAGTTTCCCTCGAGTGCATACTCTAACATCAATCCATTGAAATCCATTTCGACCTTGAATCAGTTGTAGCACCAAGAAACTATTTCTGAAAATTCGAATTCTCTCCAGTCACAAACTCAGCTCCTGGTTCACTTCTGAAATTTCCTATGCTCTGATACCATGTATAAATTATACAACCTTCATGTATATCTTGCATTCACCTGATCTAACAATGTACTAAAGTTAAATATTGAATCGCTTCTACAAATCTTTTATGGAATTCAAAACACAATCGCTAATCACATGAACATGAAGAAATATCAATCACACACAACACAGATAATTTCTCGGGGAAAGCTTATAGCTAAAAACCCCACTATATTCTATTGTATATTCAGCATGGTTCATGAAAAAATTACATAAAAAAATATTCTCACAAGAGCCCTCCAATACTCAGCTAATTGTCTCACACTGTCATATGCAAAACTTACCAACACATAGGCAATTCTCAGCCTCCAGACGGCCTACCTTGCTTGCACAATCCCTGATGGATGCAATCCCTAAAAGATAGGAATTCTTGCCTTCCTTGACTGCGCAATTATCATGGGCACAACAATGGGTGTTTGGTTGCATGTGTGCAAGCCAATAATCCTACAATTGATAGTTAACTTCCCTTTCACCTAGAACTCAACTGGGTCTCCACTGGATCTAACATGCATGCAGCTAATAATAGTAAATCCTCAGTTGCATGTGAGATCACTGATTGTGAATTAATTAGTATTTAATTCAATTGATCTCTCACTAGTGTATATTTAGTTACAACTAGCACAACTGATTTTAACTCACTTAACTGAGTTAAATTGATTACAACCAGCATTAACTAATGCACCACTGCACTTCAAACTCTATTAACTAGAATTACTTTGCATGCCTCACCAACTACCTCTAACTCGAAATCCACAAGCTAATTTAATTTATCACTTTCATTTAACTGATTCAAGTCAACATTGATAATATATTATATTTTAATGTCCATCTTAATTAAGGGATAACCAAAATAGACATGCACCCAAAAATAGCACTGTGGGCCCCACCCTAGTCTGGGTGATTAATGCAACTGGGCGTGGGTGCTGAAATTTTCGTGTTGAATCTCAACATTGAATTCTATAGGCATATTTTCTTACTAATTCAAGCAATGGAACTGGAATTTTTACCTTTGAAAGCTCATTTTCAATGTTAAAATAGGTTTGGGACCTTTCTACTTCCTTAATACTTATCTCTTGTTTTTTAAGAGTTTGTTCCTGAGAGGTTTCTTTCTATGAGGTTTCCTTCTATGAGGTTTCTTTTTGAGTGACTTCATTTGTTTGACTAGTAGAAGGTGTATCAATGGGTGAATTTTTGGGAGGGTTTCTTGTTGTCTTCATGCTTCTCAGATTATATTATTTGTGTACTTCTATAACATCATTTTAATACCCTTGCTGATATTCTGGTGATTTAGTAGGCATGTCCTCTGGTAATGAACATTGAAACATGTCTTGTTCTTCTTCGATTGAAAAGCATGGTCTTTTTCTTCTTCGGATAGAAAAACAAGGTCATTTCTCCTTCTCAAAACAAATTTGTTGATGCTTCTTCTAGTTCTTGTGTGATTTCTTGTTCTCTTCTTGACAAAGTTTTCTTGGAAAGGAGGCCTAATTTTATGTTGATCAATTGGACCTCTAGATTCTCTTTATTTAATCTCGTTGTGGTCTTCTAAAGTTAGGATTTCGAATTTGAGGTCCCACTTGAGGTTCTCTAGGAGGTGTTATGTCTTCTATAGTCATCCTCTCCATCATTATTTCCATTGTTCTATCTAGGTTATCTAGTTTTAAATTTGATGAAAAAGAAGGTTCCTCTTTAATAGTGACCCTTCTTTTAGTTCTTATCTTGGCTCTTTTGGCTAATAAATTAGCCTCTACACTAACAGTGTTACTTTGCATCTCTTCAAGTATGGTTGGATTTATTTCCCTCAACTAATAGGCCATATCAACATCAAATCCTTTTGGAAAATAGATTAGAGCTAATCCAAGTGGAGGTTTTATTGCAGCTGGGATTGAGTTATAGACATTTTTAAACCTAGTGCAATAATCTTGGACAGTTTCATTTGGATTCCTCTTTAAATTATCATATTCAACAAGAATTTGGAGGTGGTTCTTTTTTATTTCCCATCTAGTGAGAAAAATATGATGGAATTATTGTAAATATACAATAACTCCATCTGGGAATGTCCTATACCATTTATTTACTTCTCCCATCAAAAAAAATTCAAACATCCTCATTTTCACATCATCATGATCTCCTTCTTCTAAATCAGAGAATGCATTCATCCTATCAATGTGTTGTTGAGATGTTATAGGACCTATACCATCAAATTGTGTTATTCTATGTGCATAGGTTTGTGTCATGTCATGTAATGGGGCTTGTAATGCCAAAAGCTGACATATAAATCTTGCCATAAATTGAAATTATATGAATTGCGGGATAAACTATAATAAGTGTGCCAGGTATCAAAAAGAGTATGATTCCACTTTTTGTGTTGAAGTATAGGTGGTAGGGATAGAAGATGACATGGGTGTGAGCAAATAATATGAGTTATTAAAGGAGCAGTAAAAATAGAAGAGATTCTTGAAGAGGTAGAGATAGTAGAATTCTCTAGTGTAGCAAAAAAAGTAGGTGAAAGTATTAGTGAAGTTGGAGATGAAGCAATAGAAGAAGAATATGAATATTTGGGTAATTGATGGAAAAGGGATTTAAGCACAATCTGATCTGACTTATAAGTTTTTAGAAGGATTTCATCAAACTGTTTTAGGCACAAAAATGTCATATTTGCTTCTAAAAAGTTTATCTTGAAAAGCGAAATCAAACTCTATATATTATGTTAGCTCCCGATCTGAACCTCAGGCTGAAAAGGAAAATCAGGGTAACATCTAAACCACGCTCAGCCTTGTAGCTAGCCCTACAAGGTCAGGAGAGGGCTCTCTCCATGAAATATATTCAACAAATTACAATAATGGACTGATTTTAGGCTAGGTATACTAAATGGGAAAATGTTTAAATAAAATGAATGGATTTTTCAGGGATGTGTGGGACAAATGAGACAGTTTGAATCTAGGGAATTAAATCAGGATACAGGGTATTTCATGGGGCAAGGTAGGCAAGAAATTTTGGCAATTAAAGTTAAATAATGATGAAATGGAAAGATTGGTGAAGAGCTGAAAAGGGCATAAGAGATGGATCCTTTTCAAACAGAAGAAAGCACAGAATATTGAATGATTTCCTAAGGCAGAGCATAAAATGGATTCTACCTTTCTATCTTGAAAGCATTCAACCAAAAATGTTTATGGATGAAAGGTGAAACATAACAAATTTACACATGAAACACAAAGAGAGAAAAAATGCTAAAACTCATACCACATGGATCCCACAAGTCAGAGCTGCATCTCTTATTAATTCCCTGTCAAACTGTACAATGGAGCGCAGAGCATTTTTTTTCCACACTATTCCCCTACTTCTGAGTTACAGACTGCTTTATAAATTATTTACAATTACATTAAATAGACCAGATTTGTGGGAACATAGATCCAGAGAAAAAGGGATATGTTTCAATAGCTCAAGAGCTAAAATCTGAAGATAAAAAAGAGAACCAACAATCTTCCCTAAAGAAGGAACAGCATTACATTTGACCACTTCGGCAGATTCACTGTTACGCTTGTTGAACAGAAAATAGGCATTCAGATCCTATTTTCCTGTTGTTGTAGAAATATATGTTTTATATTAATTCTCGGCCTTTGACTGTCGCTTTCCATATTTCATTTGAAGAAAACTGACTTTTTAATAAAACGCCTTTGAAATAAAATGAAATGAAATTATGCTTTGAGTGAAGGGAAAACCAATTTTTTGAATGAATAGGAGCAGAGGGATAAGAGGTGGGTTCCGCATCGCAATCGGAATCGGAATCGATGGGGCAGAGGGGATATAATATAGAACATTTGATAATAGACGTAGCGATGGTATCATCGCAATCGGGATCGGGGGTTGGATGCATTTGGAACACGCCACACAAAAGCTCCGATGCGATTGGCCTAGGTCCGATGGGTAATGAAATGAGAGAGCGGGGAAATCCTTTTGAAAGCAAATAAAAATGATTTTTGCTTTTTTACAAAGGGAGGAAGGATTTTTACAGTGAAAGGGTGAAGGGCCTTTTGGTGGTACCAGAGAAAATCTGGATCGGAATCCGGAGAGGGGCATTACATAACAAAATTTCGCCGATGCGATTGGGAGGAGGAGATGGGGAAGAGGCCTTTGTAAAATAAATTAAAACAAAATTTAGTTTAACCAAGGGTAAGGCCCTTTTTATGAATGGGTAGAGGTTTTATGCGATGGGCCCCTAAGTCAATCGGAATCGGGAGATCGAAGGAAGGTGGCGGAAAGGGTTTATTTAACAACGCCAATTGGGATGGTTCGATTGGCTGTGGGCCGTCAGATTGGATGATGATATCGACGGCTGAGGAATAATCGGAGGGTGTCAATCAGGGGTGTGCCATCGAAGATATAAAATCAGGAATGGTGAATTCAAAGGCGTCGATGGTATGTGGACCGTCGGATCATGGATCAAATCGATGGTGGGGATGTATATCGGACGGGCCAATACAATCGCATCGGAGTTTTTGTTATAGGCCAATCGGAATGCGTATGTTTAAAGTCGCAATGCGATCGGGGAAGGGGAAAGGTTTGGAACGACAGGGTTATAATAAAAATTTGAATTTTATTATAAAGTTTCAAAGCATGGAGGGGAAGTGGTTTAGCTTATCAGGATTTAAGGAAATGGGACTTTATAATAATAAACTTTGAAATGTTTATTATAAAGTTTAAAAGAGTATGGAGGGGAAGTGGTTAATAAATAAATCGCATATGTATTTGAATAATGTGATTTGCTATCGGATGGGGAAAAAGGGAATTTATAAAAGAAAATATTAAATTTTAAATCACAAAGTTTAAGGGAAAGGTGGGGAAAAAGGGGGAGGGCTAGTGTATAGAGGACTTTTTACTTCACCTAGGCATAAATTTCAATCCATAAGTCAGTTTTGAGAGTGTAATATACCGTTGGAAAGCTCTTTCCGGGCTCTTTCTACTGAATCTACTTAGAACATGATTTGATGCTAAATATGCTATGGAAAACTTCTCTAAAAGCAGGGCGATGACTTTGTGGAGATAGCAGCTTCTGAATTGTGACTTATTACATATGCTGACATAAAATTGCATAAAAAATGATAATAAAGGAAAATTATCATGTTTTCACCTCAAAACATGGTTTTGAGGTGAAAATTACATCAAATTGAATAAAATATCTCTTTGATCTTTCCAGGTGTTGTGACTTTGAGTTTATTGACTTCCTCATGACCTTGTTGATATTTATTGATACTTGAATCATTAATCTGACCATGGTGAGGCCCTAGAACCTAATGAGACCCATCCTATGACCTACTAACATGACTCACAAAGTGAAAGTAACCCATGACTAAAGACCACAGAGAGGAGAATCAGCAAGTTTCACATGAGGGAAAACTGATGAAAAATCACTACCATCAATGAATCCATGACTTAGTGGAATGGTGGAAATTTATGGTATGGGACTCCTAATATGAAAATGCAAAAGAGAAATTTTTATCATTGATGGCAGTATGACTAGACTGCCACTAAAATTGGCTCCAATGGGGATGGTAGCTCCTTGGAGGTGCCAAGAACACCGTAGACCAAGTAGCCTTATCCATTTGGCATGGAGTCGAAAATACAGAAGACTGACACTATGAAAACTGACTCTGACTCAAGACTAAGACTGAAAACTAAAATAAAACCATACCATACACATGACATTCAAGTTTTATAGCCTTCACCTCGGGCCCCAAACTTCAATGACAGTGTACTTGAAATGTGACCAAAAATAACACGGTATATACAATGATGGTGACATAGCTTCTGATCCATTATCTTCAACAATGGTAGTGATTCAAGAGCCTACCATTCACTGCTCCTCCAGGGAAATCTTGGCCATCCATTTCTAAAAGCAAGAAAGCATTATGTCCCTTGTATGCTGAAATCCTGTATGGTCCTTTCCATAGATTGTCAAACTTACCGTGCTTTCCTTTGTCCTCATTTCTTGCATCCCATCTCAACACCACATCATCCAACTGAAATTTTTCTGCTTTGGTCTTCCAGTCATAGATCTTCTTTATCTTCTCCTGCAACTGAATAGCGTTTTGTGACACTTCCTCTCTTGTTTGCTAAAGGTGGATCATCTGATTAATCCTTCGTTGTTTGTCATCGTCTTCACTACCAATTTCTTGTAATAATCTCATAATTGGAACTGTAATAGATGTAGGAAAGACAGCATCAGTACCATAAACCAATTCAAACGGTGACATACCTATGGATTTATTACTGCTAACTCTGTCTGCCCATAATGCGCTGATGAGCTTTCGATGCCAATTTCTTTTGCTTGCCTCCAGCATTTTCTTAATTAAATTTATCAGCGATTTGTTCGATGATTCCGCCAGGCCATTGCCTTGTGGGTAGTACGTCGTTGAATGACCCAGCACGATATTATATTTGTCACACAAATCGGCCATCTTCTTAGACTTGAACGCTGCTGTGTTTTCTGTTACAATTTTGTGAGGGTAGCCAAAAAGAGATAAATAATTCGATTCTAGGAATTGAATAATTACCATATCGGTTGCCTGCCTTGATGGAATGGCCTTGGTCCATTTAGTGAAGTAATCCGTACTTGTCAATATCCATCGATGTTGTGCTGATGATGCGGGGTGGATTTCTCCTATGAAATCGAGTCCCCACTGCTGAAAGGGAGTGTTTACTGAAACTGGTTTTAAAGGAAGAGGAAGCAATTTCTTCTTCCCTTGGAAAATTTGACATTCATGACAATTCATCACTATTTTACATAAATCTGAAAATAAAGTGGGCCAATAATATCCTGCTCTCAACACTTTGTTAGCTAGTTTTCCAAAACATATGACCACCACAGTCACCTTTGTGAAAATCATGCATTACCTTCTGAGCCTCTTCTTCAACCAAACAATTGAGCAGAATACCTCCAGGATCTTTCCAATAAAGAGCATTGTCTAAAATACAATATTTAGCATATTTAAGTTTCAGCGATCTACCTTTGCTTTTAGACATGCCTGGAGGTGGTGAAAGATGTTGAAGAACATAAACAATATCTGAATACCATGGGGATTGTAGGAAAATATCTGAAACTGGAACAAACAAACCTTCGTCTTCTTCCTCTGACATTGATGTTATGAGGTTTATATCTAGAGCACGCAGATTTTATTGGGCCATCAATTTCGCCAAGCCTTGGCCTTTGATCAACTTTGTGGGGCTTGATCTCCAAATCATACTCCAACATAGCTGGTATCCACTTACCTCTACGACCTTCTGGATCAGTTTGCATCAACACATCCTTTTTTGTTGCATTAGGTACATATGTTATAGTATGTGAATGCAGAATATAGACCCTAAAATCCTTTAATTCCTTTATAAGAGCCAATGCTTGTTTCTCAATAATATTATACCTCAAAGCATCATCTCTAATAGTCCTACTAAAAAAGGAAATTGGCTTTTCAATCTAATCTCTCTTTTTCTCAAAATAGCAGCCATAGTATGCTCTGAAGCAAATGAAAATATGATAAAATCTTGAGTATAATCAGGACTAATCAAGACTGAAGCATTGGAAAAAGCAAACTTTACCAGATTAAATGATTTGATAGCTTCCTCACTCCATTTGAAAGTGCTATCCTTCTTTAGCATGTTAGTCATTTCTCTTAGATGTTCAGCCAAATTGGGTATAAATCTACGCAAGAAGTCCATCTTACCATTGAATGCTTGAATCTCCCTTTTTTTCTGTGGAAGGTCTATGTGTTGAATTTCCTCCACTCTAGATGGATCAATGCAGATACCATCCTTAGAGATGATATGCCCCAGCAGCTTTCCTTCATCCATGGCAAAAAGACTCTTCTTGGGATTGAGAGAAATCCTAAACTTTCTGCATCGCTGAAACACAACCCTCGAATGGTGCAAATTCTTATCATCAGAACTAGAAAATACTGTCAGATCATCCAGATAAACAACAAGAAAAACATCTTTTTCATTGGCAAAATCAATGTCCATTGCTCACTGGAAAGTAGCTCCAGCGTTCTTCAGTCCGAATGGCATTTTGGCATACTAGAAGGTTCCCCAAGGTGTTGTGAAAGCAGTTTTGTCTTGGTCTTTCTCATGCACCAAAATCTTATTGTAGCCTGAGTAGCCATCAAGTAGTCACATCCTAGATGCTCCAACTACTCTCTGCAAAATATGGTCCATCTTCAGAAGTGGATAATTATCCTTTAAGGATGCCTTATTCAAATTCCGAAAATCTATACACAACCTTATTTCTCCTATCTTCTTATGTACTGGGACCAAATTTGAAATCCAGTCAGAAAATCTAATAGGAACAATGATACCATCTTTATACAATCTATTTACCTCTTTTTCAATGGATGGCAGCAGTTTCGGATTGATTCTTCTCAGCTTCTTTCTAAATGGCTTCTGATCTAGCTTGATGGGAATAGGATGTTGGATTATGTTCTTGTCATACACCTTCACATCTGAATAATCCCATGCAAAAACATCAGAAAATTCATAAAGAAATTTAACATACTTTTCCTTTACCTCAGGGGACAATGCCTTTGACAACTTCACAAACTCGGGCTTGTCATTTGTTCCAAGATTCACATCTTCAACTCCTTTCTCAGTAGGCACCAAGCTTGGTTTATTTGCAACATCAACCTGATCAAAAAGCTCCTCTAAAGGTATGAGACCCCTAGGAATTACATTATCCTTCAGCTGCAATATGTCCATCTGATTTGTTTCAATTTCTTGATCATAAATTTCATACTCACCTTCTATTGGAGTGTCTTTGAATTTTCCATCACTCTAAAAAAAAGAATTGATCTCATTGTCATCCCAAAACACTTGCCAATACCTTAAATTGTCAGGAACAGCAGGCCTATGTTTGACATAAATCTCAAACTTGTTGTTGGAGTTCATCGGAATCTTCAAATTGCTTGCTGTAGTGGCAAGAGAATCAGCAGTAATGTTCTGCATCCTGGGTACTGTTGTCAAAGTGTACTCAGGTAATGTCTTTAGGATATCCAAGACTGCATTTCTGTATGCCCTAAATCTCGAATGTTTTGCTTGGTATTCTCCTTTGACCTGTTTGATTATCAGTTCCGAATCTCCATATACAGAAATCCTCTTTGCATTCAGCTTCTTCAAAATTTTCAGACCTGCAATCAAATCTTCATACTCTGCTTCATTTTTAGAGCAATCAAAAGCCAACTTATAAGCACATACTCTAACATTACTAGGAACCTTTTCATGCTACAAAATAGGGCTCCGAATCCATATTCCAATACCAGCTCCATCCTTACCAACAACTCCATCAAAATCCATGCTCCAAAGGCCTTCTTCTTCTTCTTGTAGATGCTGAAATTTAGCTTCTTTCTCTTCTTTACCTTGACTGATCTCTGCATCTTTCTGTTGTTCACTGTCTTTTTTTTGCTGGCAAGCAGGAAGCTCAGAAGTGCTTGCTGCTTTTTCCTATTTGAGGACTTCCCTAAAATTCTCTGAAATTTCAGGCATGTCATCTACTTGTACCAACTGAACATTCACATCATTCAAACCACCATCTGAATATAAGACAAAGGACTCTAAATCTGTGTGGACTTCGTTAATGGGATGATTAACTGGCTTCTCTTTGCTGGTGATCATATATTTCATTTTCTTCTCCCTATATAGTTTTCTCAACTGGCCAAACACGGGAATGGTGGCATAAGAGAAGTCAATCTGCATGGTTCCCTTAAGTTTTGCACCCCAGGACCTAGATAGAAGCATTCCAAACCGTGGTGGGACATCGGCAACAACTACATCCATCAAAACATTCTTGGTTGGGATTTGATCTAAAGACACTGTCAAGTCTTTAATAAGACCAATACAATGGACCCTACTTGAGTCGAAAGAATACAAATCATGATATTTGCGGGTAATATCAAGTCCTAACTTATCCATAATGGCTTTGGGCATCAAATTATGTGAGGCTCCGGAGTCCAACATAGCATTATGCAATATGAACTCATGTAATATAAGACTCAAGTAAAAGGGAGGGACTTCACTTTCTTCAGATTGATCTTTTGTGGCTGGACCAAAGATGAGTTCAGGATAATCATCTTCAAAATTTACCATATCTGAAACAGAGACTATTTGCAAAATTATGGACACCTGATGTTTATATGCACTATTTTTCACCAACTCAGTCAAGGGCATGGACACTTTCAGCTTAGAAATTTCATTCTCCAAATTAAAAGAAGGAGCTTTTTCTACCTCTTTAATGGGAGGGTCTTTCTTTTCTACTTGCTCCTTTGCTGCGCTCTGTCGGTTCTTCTCATTTGGGCTGTTAATCGCTGAAGGTATTTTTCTAGAGGAAGGGTCGGCCAGCTCTTTTCCTTTCTTCTGCGTATTTGAATGATCGTTTTTCGATCGGAACATCTCTATTCCTCAGATAATACTGCTTTTGTTGGGCCGATAAAGCATTCATGTACCCTCTCTGGTAATCATCGGACTCATCTTCTAATACTGCATCATTGGCCAAAATGAAATCTTCATCCTTTTGAATGACTGCAGTCGTTGTGTATTCTTCATCTTCAGTGAGAAAGATGGGTGCACCATTGGCAGTGAAGAAATGGTTGGCTTCAATCAGAGGATCATCATCCTCATCTGTCTCTATTCCCTGAACATAATTCTGTTGTAATGGAGTTCTGATTTTTTGTTGTGGTGGCGCTTGGTCCTGTGTTCTCTGTTCTCTCTGCTTAATTCTGAATTACGGCTGCTGTCCTCTGAAAATCGGATTCCTGATTTGTGGTTCAGGTCTATCTGAAATGGTCAATCGATCAACCATATTTTCGACTGTTCGGATCAAAGTATCCATCTTTTTTTCTGAAGGAGAGGCTTCCTCTTTCACAGTGACTCTCTTTTCAGCTCTGGTCCTCACTCTTCTGGCGAGTAAATTCGCTTCTACACTCACAGTTATCTTCTGCATGTCTTCAAGTGACGAAGGATCTCTTTCTCACGGCTGATATGCCATATCAGCATCGAAACCATCTAGAAACTTTAGCAAAGCTAAATCCACAGGAGGTTTGAGGTTAGCCGGAATAGCATTATATACAGCGTTGAATCTTAGGCAATAATCCTGTACAGTTTCACCCACATTTCTCCTAATATTTTCATATTCAGACAAAATTTGGAGTGGGTTTTTCTTTACCTCCCACCAGTCTAAAAACTGTGTATGTAACTCTTGCAAAGTGCGAATAGAGCCTGCTGGTAAAGCTCTGAACCAGTTTCTAACTTCACCTCAAAATCTTTGGACAAACAATATTGTGGTTACATTCTCTGCCTCTACCTCATGAAGATCAAAAAGGTCATTCATCTTATCAACATGATGTTGGGTTGTGGTGCTTTGAGTGGCATCAAAGATAGGTATTTTACTTTGATAATCAGCAGGCATATCATTCAGAACCTGAGGTAAAACCAGGGGTGCATACCAGGTAGCCATGACGCTAGGTGGATTTACAACAGTGTTTGTAGTACAAGGATTCAAGGGAGGTGTTGATGGAGGAGATGACAACTGAGAATTGACTGATGGGAATGCTGATGAATTAGGAGGAGGAAATGATGTTCCTGATGACTCTGAAGGCTCAAGGATATTATTTACAATGATAGATGACTAAGGGGAATTCAAAATATAATCATCAATTGAGGAATTTTCCCTTTGAACTTCAATATCTACAAGGAATTATGGATCTAAAAATGTGTCATCAAGTGCAGTTTCAGACTTGTTTCTAAACAAAGCAAGCTCAAAACTCTCATCAAAAGAAAGATCTTCTACAAAGAACCACTCACTGGGCCAGGTATGGGATCTGAAAATTGGTCTGGGACTTAGTGATCCTTCTAGTCTTCTGACAATTCTTGGAATCAGATTAGGATTTTCAAACATAGGGGGAGGATTTGGATCTGGATTAGCCCTTGTGTATCTTCTTGAAGCCAATGTGGTGGAAATTTCTAATGTACAAAATTTGTTTCAGCCTAACAGACTTTGAACATCATTTTCTAGAATCGAGGAATTTACAAGGAAAATATTTACTGGGGTGATCTGTCTTTAAGCTCTGATACCAGAAGTATATTATGACTGTGGAATAAGTGGCTGTAGTTATATTCTTTTCCAACAACGCTTTAACAATGTCCACTTGCAATAAGACTTAAAGCTCTTAAGAAAATCTTGAAAGTTTAATGTGATATAAAAAATACTCGAGCAAACCTTATCACTCCAGTCGTAATAGCAAAATGTCATAATAGTGGCCCGATTCTTAAAAAAATAAAAAACACCAACCTTCGAACTATATACCATAAAACACATTTATACTACCAGCGCGACATATACTTCATTAAACAGGGGCCCACGCATCCATATTTCGCCTTTTATGAATAAATTAAATATTTAATAATGCTAAACCGCCAGATCATACCTCGATTTATGGCTCGAGCACTTCACTGCGTGATTTTCGTCAGATCTAACGCTCTCTAGATCGAACGATCCTCATTGATTTCGCGTTTTTTCAAAGGCCGAGGTTTAACAGCTAAAAGTTGCGCGATATGGGCGGTATTAGGGAGATGACGCGCCCTTATCTTACTGGATCGCGTTTTTTTGAAGTGGTTTTCCTCCGAGCCAAAAGCGGCGCGACAAAGGCGGTTTTGGTTTTCGAAACCCGTTTCTGGTAAATAACTGCATTTTAACTATGGTTTGGAGCTTAACTCCTCACGTTAACTTAATGGCTGGGTCCCACTTAATATTACTCCGCCAGCAAGAAAAAAGCCTTTTACTTTCAATAACAGAGATTTGTAAATAATCGTCGCGTTTAATATAACCTGAGTTTAACCTTAGACAAAGGTTTCAATACTCTTTATTTCACACGGCCTGAATATGATTTGCTTTTGAAAATAGAATAACACATTCAGTTTCAAGTGCTGAGAATATGTGCTCGCAGAAATTCAGATCGCATCCCCAGTGGAGTCGCCAGAAATGTTAGCTCCCGATCTGAACCTCAGGCTAAAAAGGCAAATCAAGGTAACATCTAAACCACGCTCAACCTTGCAGCTAGCCCTACAAGTTCAGGAGAGGGCTCTCTCCGTGAAAGATATTCAACAAAGTACAATATTGGACTGATTTTAGGCTAGGTATAATAAATGGGAAAATGTTTAAATAGAATGAATGGATTTTTCAGGGATGTGTGGGACAAATGAGATAGTTTGAATCTAGGGAATTAAATCAGGATACAGGGTATTTCATCGGGCAAGGTAGGCAAGAAATTTTGGCAATTAAAGTTAAATAATGATGAAATGGAAAGACTAGTAAGGTGTTGAAAAGGGCATAAGAGATGGATCCCTTTCAAACAAAAGAAAGCACAGAATATTGAAGGACTTCTCCCATTAAAATTTGTGCAAACAGCCTCATTTTCATGTCACCATAATCTACTTCTTCTAGATCAGAGAAGTAATTTAGCCTATCAATGTGTTGTTGAGCTGTTATAGGACATGTACCATCAAATTGTGGTATTATGTATGCATAGTTTTGTGGCATGTCATGTAATGGGTCTTGTAATGCTAAAGCAGCATATAATCTTGCCATGATTGGTATATGAATTGCGGATGAAACTATAATAGGTGCAGGTATCAAAGGGGGTACGATTCCACTTTTTGTGTTGAAGTATAGGTGGTAGGGATAGAAGATGAAATGGGTGTAGTGATAATAGGGAGAGTTATTAAAGGAGCAGTAAAAATAGAAGAGATTCTTGAAGAGGTAGAGATAGTAGAATTCTCTAGTGTAGCAAAAAAAGTAGGTGAAAGTATTAGTGAAGTTGGAGATGAAGCAATAGAAGAAGAATATGAAGATTTGGGTAATTGATGGAAAAGGGATTTAAGCACAATCTGATCTGACTTATAAGGTTTTAGAAGGATTTCATCAAACTGTTTTAGGCACAAAAATGTCATATTTGCTTCTAAAAAGTTTATCTTGAAAAGCGAAATCAAACTCTATATATTATGTTAGCTCCCTATCTGAACCTCAGGCTGAAAAGGCAAATCTGGGTAATATCTAAACCACGCTCAGCCTTGTAGCTAGCCCTACAAGGTCAGGAGAGGGCTCTCTCCGTGAAATCTATTCAACAAATTACAATAATGGACTGATTCTAGGCTAGGTATAATAAATGGGAAAATGTTTAAATAAAATGAATGGATTTTTCAGGGATGTGTGGGACAAATGAGACAGTTTGAATCTAGGGAATTAAATCAGGATACAGGGTATTTCATGGGGCAAGGTAGGCAAGAAATTTTGGCAATTAAAGTTAAATAATGATGAAATGGAAAGATTGGTGAAGAGCTGAAAAGGGCATAAGAGATGGATCCTTTTCAAACAGAAGAAAGCACAGAATATTGAATGATTTCCTAAGGCAGAGCATAAAATGGATTCTACCTTTCTATCTTGAAAGCATTCAACCAAAAATGTTTATGGATGAAAGGTGAAACATAACAAATTTACACATGAAACACAAAGAGAGAAAAAATGCTAAAACTCATACCACATGGATCCCACAAGTCAGAGCTGCATCTCTTATTAATTCCCTGTCAAACTGTACAATGGAGCGCAGAGCATTTTTTTTCCACACTATTCCCCTACTTCTGAGTTACAGACTGCTTTATAAATTATTTACAATTACATTAAATAGACCAGATTTGTGGGAACATAGATCCAGAGAAAAAGGGATATGTTTCAATAGCTCAAGAGCTAAAATCTGAAGATAAAAAAGAGAACCAACAATCTTCCCTAAAGAAGGAACAGCATTACATTTGACCACTTCGGCAGATTCACTGTTACGCTTGTTGAACAGAAAATAGGCATTCAGATCCTATTTTCCTGTTGTTGTAGAAATATATGTTTTATATTAATTCTCGGCCTTTGACTGTCGCTTTCCATATTTCATTTGAAGAAAACTGACTTTTTAATAAAACGCCTTTGAAATAAAATGAAATGAAATTATGCTTTGAGTGAAGGGAAAACCAATTTTTTGAATGAATAGGAGCAGAGGGATAAGAGGTGGGTTCCGCATCGCAATCGGAATCGGAATCGATGGGGTAGAGGGGATATAATATAGAACATTTGATAATAGACGTAGCGATGGTATCATCGCAATCGGGATCGGGGGTTGGATGCATTCGGAATACGCCACACAAAAGCTCCAATGCAATTGGCCTAGGTCAGATGGGCAATGAAATGAGAGAGCGGGGAAATCCTTTTGAAAGCAAATAAAAATGATTTTCGATTTTTTACAAAGGGAGGAAGGATTTTTACAGTGAAAGGGCGAAGGGCCTTTTGGTGGGACCGAAGAAAATCAGGATCGGAATCGGGAGAGGGGCATTACATAACAAAATTTCGTCTATGTGATTAGGAGGAGGAGATGGGGAAGAGGCCTTTGTAAAATAAATTTAAAAAAAAAATAGTTTAACCAAGGGTAAGGCCCTTTTTATGAATGGGCGGAGGTTTTATGCGATGGGCCCATAAGTCAATCGACATCAGAAGATCAGAGGAAGGCAGAGGAAAGGGTTTATTTAACAACGCCGATTGGGATGGTCCATTTAGCTGTGGGCCGTCGGATTGGATGATGAGATCGACGGCTGAGGAATAATCGGAGGGTGTCAATCGGGGGTGTGCCATCGGAGATATACAATAGGGAGTGGGGCAATCAAAGGCACTGATGGTACATGGACCGTCGGATCATGGATCAAATCGATGGTGGGGATGTATATCGGACGGGCCAATACAATCGCATCGGAGTTTTTGTTATAGGCCAATCAGAATGCGTATGTTTAAAGTCACAATGCGATTGGGGAAGGGGAAAGGTTTGGAATGGTGGGGTTATAATAAAACTTTGAATTTTATTATAAAGTTTCAAAGCATGGAGGGGAAGTGGTTTAGCTTATCAGGATTTAAGGAAATGGGACTTTATAATAATAAACTTTGAAATGTTTATTATCAAGTTTAATAGATTATGGATGGGAAGTGGTTAATAAATAAATCGCATATGTATTTGAATAATGCAATTTGCTATCGGATGGGGAAAAAGGGAATTTATAAAAGAAAATATTAAATTTTAAATCACAAAGTTTAAGGGAAAGGTGGGGAAAAAGGGGGAGGGTATAGAGGACTTTTTACTTCACCTAGGCATAAATTTCAATCCAAAAGCCAGTTTTGAGAGTGTAATATACCATTGGAAAGCTCTTTCTGGGCTCTTTCTGATAAATCTACTTAGAACATGATTTTACGTTGAACATGTTGTGGAAAACTTCTCTAAAGGAAGGGCGATGACTTTGTGGAGATAACAGCTTCTGAATTGTGACTTATTACATATGCTGACATAAAATTACATAAAAAATGATAATAAAGGCAAAGTATCATGCTTTCACCTCAAAACCTGGTTTTGAGGTGAAAATTACATCAAACTGAATAAAATATCTCTTTGATCTTTCCAAATGCTGTGACTTTGAGTTTATTGACTTCCTCATGACCTTGCTGATATTTATTGATACTTGACTCATTAATCTAACAATGGTGAGGCCCTAGAACCTAATTAGACCCATCCTATGACCTACTAACATGACTCACAAAGTGAAATTAACCCATGACTAAAGACCACAGAGAGGAGAATCAGCAAGTTTCACATGAGGGAAAACTGATGAAAAATCACTACCATCAATGAATCCATGACCTAGCAGAATGGTGGAAATTTATGGTATGGGACTCCTAATATGCAAATGCAAAAGAGAAATTTTGATCACTGATGGCATTATGACTAGACTGACACTAAAATTGGCTCCAATGGGGATGGTAGCTCCTTGGAGGTGCCAAGAACACCGTAGACCAAGTAGCCTTATCCATTGGGCATGGAGTCGAAAATACATAAGACTGACACTATGAAAACTGACTCTGACTCAAGACTAAGACTAAAAACTGAAATAAAACCAAACCATACACATGACATTCAAGTTTTATAACCTTCACCTCTGGCCCCAAACTTCAATGACAGTGTACTTGAACTGTGACCAAAAATAACACGATATATACAATGATGGTGACATAGCTTCTGATCCATTATCTTCAACAATGGTAGTGCTTCAAGAGCCTACCATTCACTGCTCCTCCATGGCAATCTTGGCCATCCATTTCTAAAAGCAAGAAAGTATTTTGTCCCTTGTATGCTGAAATCATGTATGGTCCTTTCCATAGGTTGTCAAACTTACCGTGCTTTCCTTTGTCCTCATTTCTTGCATCCCATCTCAACACCACATCATCCAACTGAAATTTTTCTGATTTGGTCTTCTGGTCATAGATCTTCTTTATCTTCTCCTGCAACTGAATAGCGTTTTGTGACACTTCCTCTCTTGTTTGTTGAAGGTGGATCATCTGATTAATCCTCTATTGTGATTTCTTTTAGGAGCCATATCTACTGATTTTATATTTACATATGTAGAATATATGCAATTTATAAGTGGAAAACAGCCTTAAATTAGATCTATTTCTCAGCCACAACCTAGAAATAGCTTTAAGCATTGAAACAAGAATTTTTACGAGGGAAAAATAGAATATAAATGAAAAAAATTTCGTACCCCACTATGATCTCCACTATGTTATCACTCAATAATTTCTTAAGGCTATGAAATAAACCCAAAGGTAACCACAAAACCACTTTGGAAACTGGGATCTAGCCCTTCCAGCTTTAGAGAGGAATCTCTCTTTCATCTTCAGCCAGAGAAGAACCTACAACCTACAGAAAATTTTCTTGAATATCATGACCAATATCCTCTAACCTTTCTTCTTGATAATGAAAAGGGTTTTCATCCAAAGCCTCTAGTATGTATTCATCTATGAACTAATCATCTTCATAGTAACCTTCCAGATATTGAATAAAACTTTTAAAATGATCACAACAGTTTTTAACCAGGAACAAAGATGGATAATCTTCTTTGTATTTCTCAAAAAATATAGTATGAAAATGCTTTAAAGAACATATACAAGCAGGTGGAAAATTCTCATACCAAGACTTTTCATTTCCCTTCAGGGATACCATGAACATCTTCATAAGACAATATTCATGAAATTTAACTTTAAACTTACGGGTGTGCATATAAAACCCAATCAGGTGCAAAGCAACATCGTCTCCTTTTTTATCTTTGAATGTAGGTAAATGAGTCTGCCAACTTACACCAGGCATTCGATTTGAAAATCCTACAATATGATCTTGATTCATGGGCGCATACCTTCTAGATTGAGAAATAATTTTGATTTTTGGATCCTACTTCCAGTGGAGGATTTAGATCAGTTTGAAATTGTTTGGACTTGCCAGGTGAATGTTTCAGCCTTCTTATGTCTAATCATTGTCCACCATCAGCAACCAAATCTGAAACTTGATAGTATTTCCTAGGGAAGATGAAACATTTTCCCCAGTATGGTTTCCACTATGTTATCACTCCGTAATTTCTTAAGGCTATGAAATAAACCTAGAGGTAACCAAAAAACCACTTTGGAGGTTGGGATCTAGCCTTTCCAAGTTGAGAGAGGGATCTCTCTTTCAGATATAGATTTGTTTGTCTAAATTATTAGGCTACTTTTTAAGTTCAAAGGTTGATTTTTGAATTGTTTCGTTGAAACTTTAAATATAAGACCATTAGGAAATGGAGTCCAAAAGATTAAGTAGATCAATTGCAGAAATAACAAATGAAGTGCAGCAGGGTAAGGTAGGCAGAAAAATGGATCTTTTAAAGTCTTTGTAGAGTGGATTAGAAGAAAAGATTTAGATTTCCATTAGACATAGAGAAGTTTGACATGAATTATATATTTAAATTCAGTTGAAAACATAAATGTTGTTTATAATCCAGAGTTGAGTGAAATTAAAAAAGTTCAACGCATAATTTTCTTTAAACAACACACATAAGAAAAATGCATTAAATAACACTGAAACAACAATTTGACATTAAGAAAAACATCAGAAATTTATCTGACACATTAATTCTGGAACAACTTTCTGCATTTACTGAAAATGATCACCTTTGTCTTGGTGAATAGTTTTACATCAAAAATGTATTTCTTCATACAAGTCCCAACCTCTATTACTTCAAATTATGAGGTATTTATACTAATTCTAAGCAAAAAATCTTGATTTAAATATCAATATTTATTATGAATGTCTAAAACTGCTTTTTACAAAAATAAAACAAAAATGTAGGAGGTCCAAAACTGTTGAATTTGTTGGCACTATTTTTGAGGGCTGTTGTTGATGACTCGGCCTGAGAAGACGTTGCTCTGTTGCTGACTCAAAACTGATTTTTTACTCCATAACTTGACATAATTTATCCCATCGATCTTCACTTGGGATGGGAAGTTTGACCAACTTTCTATAGGTTTCATCTACATCAGTATATTTTTCAAAAGTATGCTTGACCAAAAACAGATGTTTGATTTCAGATCTAATGAGCCGGTCAAACTCCAAAGCCTCCAAGAGGGCTTTTCCTGTAATTGTATCTTTGATAGCAGAAAATTTTGATTTATATTTGGCTATTGTGTACAACTTCTGCTGATAATCTGTCAACTCTACTAATTTATCTTCCATTCCTTTCAACCCTGGCAGTCCCTTTGAATCTAAAACATTAATTTTTTTATGGAATTTCTGAATACTGACCTCCATGTTATGGCACTTATTTTCTAGCTGAAACATCAAATTTTTCTTTGTGCTTACCCTCCTAACCTCAATAATAGTTTTGATTTTGTCTGTGATCTCAAATTCTTGCAACTCGTCCTTAGTTTTTAAATTTAGGACATTTATTAATTTATTTTCCTCTCCTAGCATTTGTCGTAAACTCTTTTTAACTTGCTCAAATAATTCTTTTGACCTCTATACTAGTTCTTCTTGTTAAAAAATTATCTCTATTGAAGGCCAAATCTCTGTAATAGCTTCATTGATTTCAACCCATATATTTTCCATGGCCTGTGATAATGTTTGAGCCATTGTAGACTTATCCTCTAGTTGATCAATAACTGATCAATTATTTGTGTTAACCTATGAGATTTTTGCAGTTCTGCTAGATATGAATTATCTACTCTTAATTTATGTTCCTGCAAAGTTTTGAGTTGGGGCTTCAATTTCTCAATTTCCTATCCTCTGATGGAAAGGTTATCCATGGCTTTCACCAAATCTTCTAATGCATCTTTAGATTGTGTCCCTGTTGTAATTATTGTCGAAGTAGATGCCTTTTTTGTACCTGTAATTGGAATTTCTCCTGCAATAGGAACTGTTGTTAATGGAAAAACTACCAGTTGAGAAGATTGTTCCTTTTCCTTTAATAGTTTTTCTATCTCAACTTCCATCTGCCTGATCTGAGCATCTTGTTCGATAATTATTTTAAACATGTCTTCTTTCTCTTGTTCTGAATGCCCAACTTCCTTTGTTTGAGGATCTTCTGTTGATGGAAGATTTAGTTTCTTTCGGAGTGTTTTAATTTCTGTAAAGTTTGTTTTTACAATTATTCAACTACCTTTAAATCTTTGGGATCATATCTCTGCTTTATTACTAAATCTTCCAAAGATTTGATATTTGTATCTTTGGCCAAGGAGGAGATATTTTCAAGCTTGAGCTGGGATTGTATATTATTAACTAAAATCTACAATTTTGAAGTTTTCATGGCAGTGTTTGTTAATTTTGAATATAACATCTCTCCTGTTTGCTTTTGCATATTGATCTGATCAATAGGGTGAACTTTATCAGCATCAAAGGTGAAGACAAATTTCTTATAATCATCTGCTATTTTAGGAAAAGGGATTGTTGCTTGAAGAAAGGAAATTTTCATCTACCCTTTTTCTGTGTCAAACGCTGAGAGAAGCCTATGTTGAGAAGTTGTTGTTTGCTTCCAAAATTTTGCATAAGTAAAAGCTTTAAGCATTTCATTTCTTTTCTTGATCTCCTTGTATTTAGCAAAAATGTTTGGCTCAGCTTGATCATGAATCAATTCTAATATTTGAGATATGTTCAAAGGCTCTTAAGAGGCCGAGGAGGATGGAGATCCAGTAAACATATCCTTAGTGCCTGTGAAAGTGGTAGCACAAATACCTATCCCGACTATAGTAGACTGTTGATCTCCTTCCCTTAGAAAATATGTTAATAAATCAGTTTTATGTTTTTCCTTGTAGACATGAAATTCCTTTGCCCCAATCTCTGTAACAAAAGGAGAGATATCCTCTCTAGGTCTTTTTTCCTGTTTCTCTTTGGGCACTAGAGTCTGTGAAGTTATTGTGGATAGCACCTGTTCTTTTGCCTCCTGCAGAGTGTTTTCTTCCCACTGCTTTTGATTCATGAACTTCTCTTTTATGGTCTTGCAGTGTGGGTATATGGAGTAGTTTTATGCTCTACTATGAGCTTGGAAATGATACCAAAAGGTTCATACGACCAAGTAAAACTGAACTTAAAATTCATGTGTTTTAGAAGTAACTCGGCTTCCTTGCATGTTGCCCTGGTATTGCAAATGAATGGTCCAAATTGATTTTTCATTTTGAACTGATACTTCTTCTTTGCTGCCACAAAATTGAGATCATCCATATTGATCATATGTCTTATATACTCTAATGAAAATATCCTGACAAGGACCAATTTTGGCAGCCTGTATGGAGGCAATTTCCTGATTTTTGTGTAGTTCTGGTACAAGTACCAGTCCCCTGTCTTGGTTTGCTCAGTAAGGTGCAAATATATTTTTATCTTTGGCCCTATCCATGGTTGAATGCCACTGTTTAACAAGAAATCATTTGTATATAGAAATTAATCAATAAAATCATTGTAGGTGAACTTAGCAGTATGTTCCCTCACTAGGGAGGTCCAATGAATCACCAATTGTGCTTCTCCCTGCTCATCTAACTTATGTAATGAAAATTTAAATTTTTCTTCTTGGTAAAACATGAATAAATAAACCAGCACTAAGGTATATTTGAAACTACCTTCTGTAGAAAATTTCAATAGTTGATCATTGATAGTATTAGCCAGGAATTCACTGTAATTAAATAAAATGCAAGGATTTTTGTCCTTGGAGAAGATTGACAAGAAACCCATAATCACTTCATTTACCCATTGATCAAATTGATAACCTAAGAGACGGGAAAATATGGAGATGATAAGTTCTTTCATCTCAGGAAACATGGAGGATGGGTATGGACTCTGGAGGATTGTTTTTAGGTAATTGGGCATCTTCAAGTATGAAAATTTCAAAGATTTTAGATCTAGTGGGGAAGGTAAGATTTTTATACAAATCCATGAGGGCTTCTTTTGAGAATGGATTAAGGGCTTCGTTATTTGATATTTGCAACATTTTATTAATTGATTCAGTAGTAATGGTGAAAAAAACATCACCATTATAGGCTACAATGGCTTTATCACTGGGAATGTACCTGGAATGGCACCATATTACAAACTCTGGAAAATGGTCAATTTGGGGAAACATGAATTGGGGCATGAAGGAGTACCACAGCCCTAATTCATCATTTTGATCTATATGGTTTTATTTTAACTAATTATGTAGTTCATGTAAATCAAATTTAGATGTTTCAAGGATATTATAGTGCTCATCAACTAGGAGTAGGTGATCTCGGTCAACATTGGGAGGTAGCATGGGGTTTTCTTCTCCTTTCTTTGATTTTCCTTTAGGGGCCATGATAATTTAGAGAAAGGAAGAGAATTATTGAGTTATCTGAGAAAATTTGAGCTTGGTAGTTGTGTTTATGATTATGGCGGGTAATTAGGCTGACTGGACACAATAACACCTGTTAGTCATCAGTATTTTTCACTTGTTGGTGATGACTAGTTATAACAGTCAAGTTTTCTAGCAGCTGATCTAAAAATTTGTCAAATTTTCCAGCAGGAAAACACCCATAAATATTTGTTGCCCTCCTACCTTTTAAATCTGCCCATGATGAGATGAACCTCATTTTCAAGCCCCATATAGCCTCAGCCATACTAGTTTTCCCATGAGCTCCAAAGAAACAATCCAAATCTGTCCAAAGAAGTTTCCCCTAAGTTAGGTAGTGGCACTTTAGGCATTCATCCCTTGGAAAACCACTCTTAAGCCAAAGAACCTCTACCTGCTATAGAACAGTCATAACAGACTTTCCCATTCTGCAAATAAATTTGGTTACAACCCTAGGTAGCGCCACTAATAAACCCTCAAGTCTCAGCAATACATGTACCATAGGTCAAACTGATTTTAGGTGTTTTTTTCAGTGTTTTAATGGATCTTTCAAGAACAGAGGTATACCAGCATTCCTAGAAGACAGTATTTTTTTCCACATGAGAAGACAGCTGCTTCTCAATGTGATTTTGAGCCTGGGATGCAGCGACAGAGCAGAGAGTTGTTTCATTAAGCTCCTGCGATCACAGTCAAAACATGCAAAGACAGTGAAAGGAAAAATAACATTGTTAAAGGCTGATGAGATGACATTACTGAAAAACCTCCTTAATTTTATAAGCAGAGGGTTTGAAGACTAAAAAACCTCCTTCATCTATAAGCAGAGGGTTCGAAGACTGAAAGCGCCTCCTTCATCTATAAGCAGAGGGCCAGTAGATAAATTTTGATTTTAAGAACATACACTGACTGAAGGACATTTTTTGGCATACAGTGAGACAGCAACCAAGAGTTTCTGAAGTAAAAATTCCTTCAGTTATGAGCAGAGGGCCAGAGCAGTGATTAATTTTAGGGTTTTCACTGATTGAGAGACAAATGGTGAGAGCAGTGGGAGACAGTTGAAAGCTTATGTACAGAGAAATGATGTTAAAAAACAAAGAAGAAAGTAGGGGTGCTACTGTAATCCAAGAGGTTGATCTTATATTTTATCAGAATTTATTTCAAAAATCAGTCTGGAGCCCAAATAAAACAACTTTGCTAATGGTTGAGAGATGGGTCGTGACACAGGCCAAAGAATGATAATTCCTTTTCAAAGGGTCCTTTTCTTCCTGTTCATAAAAAATTTTCTTTCGAAAAACTCATCATAATAGATAAAGGCAATTTGAGTTTAGTTTTCCCAAAAAGCATTGAAAATAGATACACAAGGTCATAAAGGTGCCAGAAGGATTATGGTATGTATTTCAAGGTCATAAAACACACTCAAAGCAAATAGAGCATGTCACTATTACGAATGAAGGCTTGTTCTTTATGGAAATGTGTCAAAGGTGATAGTGAAGCCCAGGTGATTACAACTGAGCTTCACCTCAAAATCAAAGAGAAAAGCCATTTTGAGAATGCATCTACTGTCATGATGGGGTTTTAAGCCAGGTTTCCCTCTAACAAGCAAATATAAGCAGAATAAAGACATGTTTTCCCCTTTTATAAGCAAACAGTGAAGGGAGTTGGCCCTTGAATGTTTTTCTTATAAGTGGATAGGTTCATATCTATTAAAGTTGTTAAAATAGCATGCACATCCTTTTGCCAACATTATTTAAGGTATGGGCCCCTTATAGCACATTTAAAATCACTTTGGTTTTCAAATGAAAAAAGGAATTTGTTTCAAAGAAGAAGCCTTCAAAACCCTCACAAGTCAAATTCAAGGGTAGTTGGCTTTTTACGTTCAAAAGAGAATAAGGAGACCGTTGCAAGCCATTTGACAGTCTCAAAACACAAGGCATCGCTTCCCTCTTATTGTTCACTAGACCGGAGAACCATTTTTTTAGCAAAATCCACAGATTTTCGGGCTTGAAGACCGCGTGGCGCGCCTGTAGAGTTGCACGGCGCGTTCAAGCAGAATTTTACCACAGAGTTACACTGTCGCGCAATGCGCCTGTAGGCGCCGGTCACAACCGCCCGAGAGTGGCCCAACAGCTCATCTTTGCGCGGCGCTTTCCCTTATCAACGTGCCGCGAACATGTTAATGGTCCAAATGCCTCCAACAAGCTTTGAAAATTGCTCAAACCCCTCAAGAAAAGCCCATCATCGATTTTAAAGGTATTTTATGTGCCACCTTGCTCTTTTCAAGACTGTTAAGTGATGGTGAAAGGATGAAACTCATGATATAAATCACAGTGTTGAGTATTTTAAAGAGGGTTGTGTTTTATATTTGAAACTCGAAATTGTTGTGGTTTCGTTTGCCCAACACTGAAATGGTAAAAATGGTGGGTTCTTATTGATGTTTAAAAGCCTAAACTGCTCGAAAAACAGTGCTAAAAACATCACCCTGCCTGCAAGACAAAATAAACGTTGTTTTAAAGTTTTTGACAAATTGTGGGAAGTACGCTAACTGTGATAGGGCAAAGTAAACCTCCGTTAGCCCAGTGTATGGTGGAAACTTTGTTAGGAGGAGGCAGTGTTTAAAGGGAGAAAGACAGGGTTTGAAAAGTGAAACAGTGGGCCTGATTTCAAACAACAGTGATCCTTCTATAAGTGTTTTTTCATTTCAAAGGTTTCCTTGGTGTGGTGAAGAGCAAAGTTAGGTCTGCCTCTTTGACCATAAAACAAACTTTAGTATGTGAAGTTGTCATTTCCATTTGGAGGTTTTCTGTCTAACTATGGGTGAGGAATAGTGAATACAAGAGCAGTATTTTGATTAGGAGGGTGTTTGTCTGATACAAGGCTATTTGTGCTCACACCAAAACACAAAGAGCTTGGTGACCTTACTTAAACACAGTGACCCTTTGACTGTGTGTATGCATTTTAAGTTGACTGTGTACTTGTTTTTTAAAATTATTTGTTGATTGGCATACAAAGGGGAAAGGCAGTGTTTTGGGAGAAGAAGCAGGGACCGAATGTCAAAGAAAACATTTTACACATCATTTGAGGCAGATTTGCCTTGATCAAACAGTGATTGACAAAGAAGACATAAGAATAAATCTAAATAAGGGGGACGTGGATTGGTTCTTCCTTTGACTAAGGGCACGCCACCCATCGCCTTGTCTCATCAGAGGCCGTGTGTTTATATTTGTCAAAGAGTAAGAGGCAAGAGTTTTCCTTTATATCTGCGCTTTGAGGTTTCCGAGAAATTTTCTGCCGTGCCTCGAAATGGAAAATTCCTCCCATATCCATCTCCAAGGCCACTAAAATCCCCTATATTGGTGAGAAATGGTTTAAACAAAGCCATTTGGACTTAGATGATTACAAGCCATTTCTAAAGCCTGAGCATAGAGAGTCATGTCCTTCTATTTTCCCTTTCTCATATCTTTTAGCCAGCTACACCCCCCTCATGAATATCATCATGAAATACTTCACTTGTGAGGGAAGATTCTCCCGAATCTATGTTTATCACATTCGACTACTCATGCATTTCACAAGGACCAAGCTGCTAAATCTTCCTTCTTACACAAAATCATTGAGAAAATGCCCTCCACTGTTCAGAAGAAGCCTCCTTCACATCAAATAGCCTGTCTCTTCCATCACTCATCAAAATCATCATTCTTCATCAGCTTGAAAAGAGAGAGGTCTCTTGGGAAACTTTTATCACCCATCCAGATTTCTCCACTGTCCCTCCAGTTTACACATCCCCTACACCTCCTACTCATCATCCTTCACCTTCCTCTAGCAGACCCATTCCTAAAAAACTCAAGTTTACCATAGAGCAAGCAGAAAAGCCTGAAGAGGGAGAAGAGCATGACCATGATGATGAGGAAGATGATGAAGGGCAGCAGCATGAAGAAAAGAAGACTCATGATGAGGGTGAGCAGCCTTATGATGACACATAGTAGCAAGGGTATGAGGAAGAAAGCGCTGAAAAACAACATCACAATGATGATGAGCAGCAGCAAGGAGGTGAAGAAAAGCAACACAGTGAGGGTGAGTAGACCTTTGATGATACACAACAGTATTATGATGAGGTTGAGATAGAGTAGCAAGGACAGCCAAAGGAGACTGAACAGGGGCAGCATGATAGTGCTGAATAGGGGCAGCATGATAGTTCTGAACAAGAGCAGCATGAAAGTGATGAACAAGGGAAGCCAAAAGATGATACACAACAGCCTCCTCAAGAAGAATAGCAAACTCAAAAAGAAGGGAGCCAAGGTGACAAGGGTAAAGGGGCCATGCCCTCTTCTCCAAAAATGGCCAAGCCCCGGACAGTAAGGAAAAGAGTGCCTAGAGTTGTCACTCCAAATGTGACAAGGGCCCTCCAAAGCAAAGGAAAATTGCCCGACAAGCCCATGATTGATTTTCCCAGGAGGAAGAGCACTAGAATAGCCACCCAAAGCAAAGGGAAGGGCAAGGAAGAAGGCAGTCATGAACATGAGAGTGCATTCAACATCATCCAAATCCAAAGCGATGATAGTGATAATGAGGCCTGGATTCTAGAAAACCTCTTGATCCATAGAGAAAGCCAAATTGATGCCTTAAAGGATGATCTTCATAGAGCTAGGAATTTCAATCAATTTTTGCAAATCCAAAATAAGCAAATGAGTGTACATATGGCTGTTTATGAGACACGGGCGACCAAATACAAGAAGGAGGCCTCCAAAGCCTAAGTGAGGTTGGAAGAACTCATGGGCGAGTTCAATGAAAGTAACGGCAAAGATTAGCCTAGGCGAAATAGGCCAAGAACCATGGGGCTTAAAAAGGCCCTTGAGAAGAAAAAAGAAGAGGAAAATGCCCTTCTCCAATCTACCCCTCTCACTGCATTGTTTGAACAAGAAATAGAGAACAATAGGGAGGCATGGCTTGAGAGAGTAAATGACCACTTGGAGAAGAAATTGGAGAAGGAAAACAGGGATTTAGACCTTCAAAGGAGAATGACGGGGCATTATAAAAAGTTAAATCAGTTTGCCCGGCGCAAGTTGAAGGCTGCTCAAGAAAAACTCAAGGAGGCTAAAGGGAAGCGCTCGGTACAAAAATTGAGGAAAGATACCTTCGGACTTCAGATTTTGGCCTCTGCTTCACAACATGTTGCTGAGAACCCTTAAGGGTCATGCTCACCAATTTTGGGCGATTTTCGACATATTTTGGTTTTTTGTCATTTTTGGGTTTTTGGCCAAAACTCATGGGCTTCGCCATTTCATTTTGGGGGATAATCAAAGGATGAGAAAGGTATCATTGGATGCCATAATTTTAGGAGCACATACTCAGCAATTTTCAGGACATTTGAAGATCATTTTCTCCCCCGAAATGGCGAAAAATACTCGCTTTTTCTACACTCTGCCCGGTCTATCAGCAAGCCTTATTTTTTGGTTTTTTACACACAGGCCTATTTTTGGAGGACTTCCAGGAAACATATTGGGAAAATTCAAGTTTTTCCAGAAATTGGACACTCAGAGCTTTCCAACGAGCTATCATGAGCCTTATTTTGACATGGGGAAGGCTGCCAAAAGTTGCCGGCAAGTCAGGGGACCTTTTGCTGATGTATTTTTTGAGTATTTTTGTAAAATTTGAACCTTTAAAAACTACTTTTTCCTCATGTGAGTTTAGATATTTTTGCACATGAGAAGTTATGAAAAGTCAATTTATTTCCCTCTTTTATAATTTTTTAGATATTTTATGAGATATTTTGTGCCTTGGGCTTTGCAAAGCCTCAAGGACAAGATAAGATATTTTGGATAGGCCAATGTGTTGGCAATATGATGCAGAGTGTTGTCCTTGATGGCAACCCACTTGATAAAGTTGATGGCAACTTGGTGAAATGAGATTGTTGGCTATATGATGCAATTTGTTGTCCTTGATGGCAACCTACTTGATGAAGATGTTCTTGATGGAAGCCTGCTTGATTAGTTGCCTATGATAAGCAACCTATGTGTCAAAGATGTAAGAATGATGTATCTACAGATAAGTTCAGATGTGACAGAGAAAAGAATTCCAGTAAGTACCAGAAAAATGATAAATATAATATGTCACAATGTATACGCTACTTTTGTGAAGGCAACCCGTGTATACATACAATGTATACGCTACTTTTGTGCAGGGAACCCGCGTATACATTCAGGGTTAGCATATATGCAGTTTTTATGAGGCGAAGTTGCGTATACACGCGGAAACGAACACTCCAAGTCGCGTATTCCCTTTTGCACTCTAAAATTATGATACCAAGGGGCATTACCATGGTATTGGCCCATTGTATTGAGTGCTAGATTATCTAATTGATCCCGTCCAGGAATACCATCGGAGGTTGAGTGGTTTTGACTCATGGTATTGAAAAATGCTAATCTATATAAGGAGAAGAAGATCATTGTGCAAAGGGCGCAAGATGTCTGGGTTTGAATGAATACTTCTCTCTGAAGTATATCTGTATGGAATGAGTAACAGTTTAATGATAGATCTGAATCTTTGATGCAACTATGAAGAAATGATGAAGAAGGCTATCTAGATCTAAAATGTATCTTCTAGATCTGTTTATGAAATGTCTAGATCTAAAATGAGGCGAACATCTGTCTAACGTGAAGGGTTAATGCTGCTCTATAATGTCTGAAGATCTATACGCTGGTTTGGAACAACGGAAGTGCATATATACGCGGATTTGATAAAGAGAAAGCGTGTATGTGTTGTGAAGTTAGTTCTGAAGTTTGTTCAGATGTATACGTGGGTTTATGTGAATGGAAGCGCGTATATACGCGATATTAGTGAAAGGAAAGCGCGTATGAAAAGCTAGGGTTTTCTAAGTCTGAAGTATAAAATGTCTGATCTGTTCTGCTGTGTTACTGCTATCTCATGATGATAAATTCTTCTGATCTGGGTTGTCTGAATTGTTAAGTTTGAGCTTAAATGTGTGGAATGGGTCCAGTGTGAAAATTGATGAAACGTGGACTCCCGCAAGTTGTGCTCTATTGAAGTTGTTGGATCCAAGGTGAAAATTGGATGAAATGTGTCCACAGAGCAGCCGAGGGCCAGCCTCGCTAGGGGGCTGCCCTGTGAAAGGGGCTGGTAAACGAGAGCGTGGGGTCGTAGCTCCCTTCCAGTGAGGTCGGTAAACGAGCGTTGTGGGTGCCCTCGCTGCCGGCAGGAGTACGCACCAAGACATATGTTGTAAGATGTTTTCTTTATAATAAAATATTGAAGGCCGGAAAGCAACTAAGTACGTGGTTTTCTCCCGACTTGGGTTTCCACCTAAAATCCTGGTGTTCATGTGTGATGCTTATGTGTGAAGGTTTATTCTGTTCTTACTGCACATGTTTACTGTTTATTGAACATCTGATGAATGAATGATGGAATGATATATGTGAAGAATTAATGGCATAATTATATCTTTTTGTATACGCGAGTTTCATAAAGGGTATCCGCGTATATACGTGAGTATGTATCAGGAAAGTAGCGTATGGGTTTTAGAAGTAAGAAAAAGTGAAAAGTGTTGAGTATGCCCTAAATACTGATTCACCCCCCCCCCCTCTCAGTATTTTTCCCAACACAATGAGATTACAAGTTGAACTAAGAGGTTTTCCTCACTTTGGCCTATATATTCCAAAGGCTTTCATTGTAAACAAGGCTGAACTTGATGAATAGAAGCAATATATGGTCATATAAGCTTTGGAAGAAATACTTGTCTCATGCTTTTGGATAGTCTCTTGGATGTTCTTGGATGATAAAAGAGGATTGTTGTTGGATTCCATGACTTGGTAGAATGGTATAGTGTCTCTCTCTTTGTTTTGTTTCCTAGTTTTCATTCATAAATCCATGTTTCTTGCTTGCTATAGAACAATAGAGAAAAAATTTGAGACATGCCCTTGGAGGCACCTCAAATTTCTTGTTTCTTCATAGCTTCCATGTTTTCTTCATTCTTAGTCACATTAAAGAATTATTGATTGCTCTTTAATAACTTAAGGATATTGTTGCTTGTTTCATTCATGGTTTTATGCATGCTAAGTATGATTTACGGTATGCCCTACTTACTCATGGCTAGCCATAGCTCCATCCATGAAATTTCTCTTTGACTGATTAGATTGTCATTTGTTGAACCAAGAAAGTCTTGTTCTGATCTTGCCCTTTGTCTAAGACTATGCAATCTTGTTTTCAAAGTGCCCAATAACTTGAAGTACTGTGTTTAGGCGTTCCGGCATAGTGATTTGAGTTGTTTTTCTGTCTTAAGTGTATTTCCCCAAAGTCTGATAGCCATTTCCAAAAGTTAGAGAGTTATATATCTCTATGCAAGGCTTAAATGTTCATTTCTATGTATTGATTAGCTTATAGTTACATTTCTCATGATTAATGGTTTTCCCTACCATGTTTATGTCAGCTATTAAACTAGTTATGCTTGAAATCCTTTGTTGTTCACAAACTTGATGTCCATTTTACTCCATTTTTCCCAAATATCCTTTCTACCTCGAATCAAATCAGCCCTTCAACAACCTTGTATCACCATCTGATATCTTTCTTGACCTTTTCGACCCCATAGCCCAGTTGATCTGACATCTTTTTATCTATCTTATATATTTTGATCAGTTTCATCCCTCACAACCTAAAAACAAAAACCAAAAAACCTACTTCATAACTAGCCTAAAATCAAAACACAATAAGCAAACACACAGATATCCCTTACACAAATAGAGAGAGCCCTCTCTGAGTCCAGGAAGGCTAGGTCCTTGAACTCCAAAGACTGGTTTGATGTTACACTGTCATTTGGCTTACCAAACAGCCAAATCACTTGACCCTAACAACACCTTTGGATTGGATGACTCAATGTAACAACAGTTTGAATTTGATGACGAGTTTCCTTTTCAATGTCCTAGAACCAGAGTGTAGAAGGGGGCCACCGGTCGAGGTCTCATATATTTATATAACTCATTTTTGGAGTGCAACGGTAGAGAGATCCATTTACAGGGACAAGTTCACATGGTGAACAAGTATTTTAATGGTCTTTGGAACGGGTTGGGTAGATGGCGGGACAAGAATGGTGGAGGAATTTGGGAGTGGAAGTGAGGGGGAGATGTGGCAGTAGGGGAGTGGACACAAGGGAGAGACGTGGCAGTGAGGTTCAACAGCTCTTTTAATAGTCGGGAGTGATAAGAGTGGTTTTCGGAGGGGGGGGGGGGTGGGGTGGGGTGGGGTGGTAAGCATATTTTAGGGGATGGGGGGGGGGAGGGTGTGGGGTGGTAATCATATTTTTTTTTTGGGGGGGGGGGGTGGGGGGGGAGGGGTGTGGGCATGCAGACCGTATGAATGTTCTCCATGTATCATAGCAGTAAACCACTTTTGGACCCACCCCCCTGTGGTTAACAGATGGAGGGGCTAGGGGGTACAAAGCGGATGGCCTGTAGTTGATCCGAGCATGCCAGATCCTAGCCGTCAAATGCTGCACTTAATTTATCACAAAACTACAAATTGTGTCAGTTCCACTCTATTACATAAAAATTTGCATTTACACTATACAAAGTGCTTTTAAAACATTAATCTATCTAAACCACTGATCTAATTAAACCATGTTTAAGAAATACGGTTTAATTTATTCAATTTTAATCACGATTACACTGTGTGATTAACAAATTTACCTATCTACATTAATTATAATTAATCAAACTTAATCACACTTTAACTAGCAGCACATTATAATTAATCAAACTAGCAGCACATTATAATTAATCACACTTTAACTAGCAGCACATTATAATTAATCAAACTTAATCACACTTTAACTTAATCCTAATTACCAAACTACAATGTGGCATTTTAACTAGCAGCACATTATTTCAAATTCTTCTAAAGTATTACTAAAGCTCATTTTTTAGTGGCATTTATATCACTGCTTTTGTTTTTTGGGGTATTTTCATCCTTTTTATTTTTCATTCTTCTCATATTTGATTTTGTTTTTTCACATTTTTCTTCTATTTTTGTATCCCCTTTTCTATTTTCTTTTTATTTTTTTTATTTTTCTTTTATTTGGAAATAATTTACAGCATGGAATATTATTTACATCTTTCTATATAACAAAACTTTACAGATAATCAAAAATTTATCCTATGAATCATAAGACCCTAACATGTCCTTCAAAAGCAACAATGTCATATTTTCAAGTATACTGCTTGAAAATACTTATTATGGGTTTCTGTGTGTGTGTGTGTGTGCGAGCGAGAGAGGGAGAGATCCTTTAAATATTTTTTAGATTTGAACTTTTATTACCGATAATATGACAAGTATATTATAGATTGTATTGCACTAGTTACTAATTCATTGATATATGTTGTTTTTTCCTAATGATTATTTTGTTCTATGTAGATGACAAGATGGGAAGGAAGGAAGCTAATCCACTCTAATTGTTCATAGGGTCCCTGTTGAACCTATATAGATTCATAGAGACACCACCAAAGCTTACAAAAGAAGCACACATCCATCGATCACAGAGTATCTCCTATGGAACTCATCGATGACCCCTCATCCATTCCCCTCTATCTACAGAATACCACCTATATTTGGTAGTTGATCCACCATATGTAATCCAAAAACCATGGCACCCTCTCCAACAATAGCACTCCACCCTTGAACTTATGTCCAACAAACCTCAAGCATTGCCTAGAAAACAACAACGTGAATATAGCCAGCCTTTGAGCAAGAAAGGATCAAGCCTCCATGGGAAACTACCCCCTTCCTCCCTTATAAGCATTCAAAGCAGGAACACATGTATTGTACATTAAAGTAAAGAAACACCATATGTAAAAAATTAGCCTCACTATGTATTATAAAAAAATTGGAAAATAACAATTCTTATAATCACCTTAGAACAAAGCTAAAAACAAGCTCCATCGTTACATAGAATGCATATAAATCTACAAATTCAACATAATATGGCCAATGGAGAAATTGAAATTAAAAAATAGCCAAAAGCTGGGCTAGAATTATTACACTATTTCTCTGCCAAATGTTTTCTTTTTGTTTTATCTCAAAACTTCAAAAGAGAGAGTTAGACTCTTAGACTCTTAACTGGCAGATCTTGGCTTTGGGAAAAAGCAAGATTGTTCTTGAAGCCATGGTCTTCAGAATCCATTCCAGCAAATGTTTGCCACCATCACACTAGCATGGGAGAGGCTTCCAAAATATTCCACTCCATATATGAAAAGAAGAAGTGTGTGAAATAATTGGGAATCCCTTTGGAAAATAAATTAACTCAAGCAGCAAGAATAGGAAAACTAAAGTATTCACCTATGCCAAATTAAGCATTGAACTAGATCTTAGCAAAGAACTGCTAGACAATTATTTTTTATCAAATTTTGGAGTAAGGACACTTCCATAATTTGTAGTCCCTATCACAACATGACCACCTTATGTAAATCAACCACAAAAGTTAGCCCAAACAAGATCCAAAAAGAATACGCCCTTGTTCCAATACAACTCTGCCAATTTTCTCTATGTTTATCTTGGTGCCTTTCAGACATTTCTTCACTATTTGCATGGAATTTCCAAACAAATCAATGTTGAGCTCTTCAAACTTGGGTCTTGTGATCTTCGTGTTAAAATATAATCCTTTGTAGAGATAATTAATATCTATATGTCTCTACTGCGAAAGATAGAATTATCTTTTCCTTCTCACATTCTGAATGAAATCTCTGAAGAGTTATGGCCCTTGTGCTCAAATTCTTCTTGATTTTTCTTTTGAAGTGCCGAACACAATGACTAAACAATATGTTTTCCTTCACCTCAAATTTACCACCATGAACATTTAAGAATGGATATGTCGAAGGTGCCTCCACCTGAGTTAAAAACTAGTATTGTCTTTTTTTTTTTGGAAGAATAAACATATGTGTGAAATCCATAGGCTATAGTTGTAGTGGTGGGGTCATTAATAATTTTCATTACACTAAGGCTAACAAAATTTGTCACATGTTTGGTATCCCTCTTCTAGGAAATGTTAAAATAAGTAGGCACAGTGAGCCCCACATTTTTCACATCACAACCCAAGAAACCTTCAGCTATCTTTTTCATTTTCATTAAAATCGTAGAATATATCTCCTCAGCTGTGAACTATTTTGTCTCGCCTTTTTACTCCACTTGGATGATGCGCTGACAATTGTTTCCTGTAGCAACAGTGAAGGGACAATGTATTGTGTCACTTTGTACACTAGCATCATTGCATCACCCTTAGACGAGTCTCTTGGAAATGAAGGTGGAGTTTTTGGGATTAGTTGAAACCTAATTTTTGGTGGGAGATCCAACTAATCTTTCTAATGGGGTGAAATTAAACATGGAAGGGTTGGTTTTTTTCCCCTTATCATCACTAAAAATAATTTCAATTCTTTCATGCTAGCACATTTTTACCTGTGAGTAAGATATTCCCTTATCAAGGCGAAAGGCCCAGCATGCCTTAAGGAATTGTGGAAAGACATGCTCTAGCCAACCTCCAGTGTACCCACAACCTCCATTGTGGCCTAAATAATTTTCCTTAAATTCCTATATATATCATTGATTACACCAATTTTTGAAACCATGGCTTTTGGTCTAGACTGTCTAGCCAAGATAGCAGCAATTTCAACTTTGTCAGTTTTCATCTGAGGTTGGTGTACTACATTTTTTTTATCAATATTTATGCGTCACTATATAGTATAGATAATTTGTAAAATAGAAATACTTATAATCACCTTAGAACAAATCTAAAAACAAGCTCCATCATTACATAGAATGCATATACATATACAAATTCAACAAAATATAGACAAATGGAGAAATTGTAATAAAAAATAGCCAAAAACTGGGTTATAATTATTACATTAATTTTTGTGTGAGATGTTTTCTTTTAGTTTTATCTCAAAACTCCAAAGGAGAGAGACATAGTCTTAACTGGAAGATCTTTGTTTTGGGAAAGAGCAGGATTCATCTTGAAGTCGTGGTCTCCAGAATCCATTCTAGCAAATTTTTGTCACCACCACACCAGTGTGGGCGATGATTCAAAAATATTCCACTCCATCTTCCCAGTCTCGTATCTTGAAGTGTCGCACTTTGTGTCATCAATGCCACAAGTGTCGCAAAGTGATGAAAGTTGTCACAAAAATGTGTTCAACATGAAACATGTTTAGAAAATCCTTGAAGAAAAGGAAGAAAATTTGTCTTGAAAATATTTTGAATAACTTGTCAAAAACCTTGTTTTGAAAGCCCAACACGTTTACCATAATTGATGTCTCATGCTAGTAACCTTTGGCATTACACATGTTTAGTGCTGCCAGCACGACTTTTATCAGGAAAATCTGCGTTGTTCCTCTTCAAGCATATTTTATGTAGAAATTTATTAATACTGATGTATTACCGGATCTTTTTGATCTCACAATATTTATCTTCTTACAAAATACAGAATCCTTCCACTAATTAAACTTGCAGAAATTTACAACTCAATTGCAAACACATGTGAATAAATTCAGTCGAACATAACACATTTGTTTAACGGGAAAGCCTAAAGCTAAAAACCCCAACTATCATATTATGTATATCAATGGAATCATGTAATAATCTCATACAAAGCTTAGTACATCAAGCTCTCAATACAATCAACAATCATTACACACTGTCATGTAGAAATTTGCATCTCCATGCACCAATTTCTTACCTCCTGACAGCCTGCCTCCACTACGCAATCCCTGCTGAAGAAGACCCATGAATGAATTCGAATTGGCCTTGCCTTGACTACGCAATCCTCATTGGAAACTCCAATGTGTGTCAGATGCATTGAATGCATCACTACAGTCAGAACGGATAGCCCATCTCACCCTTTCACCTATCTCTCCACTGGGTCTCCACTAGAACTGGCACGCACTGTAGTTAACTGTTGCTTCTGTTCAGTTGTTAGTGAATTATTAGTTGTGAATTAATTAACTAATTAATTCACTTAACTCTCACTAGTGTATCTTTCAGTTAGAATAGATACAACTAGCTCAACTGAGTTTAACTCACTTAAATGAGTTACACTAAATAACAACTCCATAAACTACTCTTCCAACTCTGTCATAACTTTTCCACTTCAGTTCTAACTGAGTCCTCATGCATGAGCCACCAATAAACCCTAGGAATTGCATAATTCCTTTAGCCCACTGATTTGCCAAATCTGTATACTGAAATAAAGTGCTCCAAGAGAATAAGTTGATATTTATTGTCGGATTATTATTAAGGGCTAATAATAATCGACATGCATCTATATTTAGATTGACAATCTATAAATAGACTTCGCCCAATATTCTAAAAATATAATTTCATCTATTTTTCACATTTGACAAACCATCTACAAATAAAATCCTGCAATTTATAGAATATGCTCACCATGTCTAAAAATAGACATACACCTAAAAATAGCCTACGGGCCCCACTTAGTGAAGGTGCTTACTTTTCACTAAGCTCATCATCTTTTTGAATCTCAACACTCCCCCTCAACAAGATAGGGATTATCCTTCACCCCGATCTTTCCTCTATGGTATTCGAATTTTCTCCTGCCGAGCGCCTTCGTCAGAATTTTTGCATCCTGATCTTCAATAGGAATGTATTGAAGCAACATGATCTTCCGCTGCACACAATCTATGATATGATGATACCGGATATCAATATGTTTAGATCTATCATGAAACATAGGATTAATCGAGAGTTTAATGCAAATCTGATTATAACAATGTATCACTATAGGATTTAAATGTGAACCGAACAAACCAACCAGGATCTTCCTCATCCAGATAGCCTCACATGTAGCTTGACTTGCTGCCATGTATTCTTCTTCCGCTGAACTGAGTGCCACGGATCTTTGTTTCCTGTTGTACCAAGAAACTATTGTAGATCCGATACTGAAAACCCCTCTTGATGTGCTCTTTCTATCCGTTGGGCTACCTGCCCAATCTGCATTCGTGAAGCCATGCAACTTCACCTCATATGTCTATCTGTACCATAAGCCATACTCAAATGTGCCCTTGAGATACCTCAGTTAATGCTTGCCTGCCTTCCAAAAGAGCTTGGAAGGCTTAACCATCACTTGTGAAAGTTGGTTCACCGCATAGCATATGTCCAGTCTTGTATTAACTAAATACATGAGCGAACCCACCAACTGTCGATAAATAGTGGCATCCACTACCTCTGGTGATGTAGCATCCTCTTTCCTCCAATTTCCTAGAAGAGGATTATCAATAGGCTTGCAGTCTTGCATGTGAAACTTCTCAAGTATCTCCCGAGCATACTTGCCTTGAGACACAAAAATTTCACCTCTCGCTACCATATTTTCAATCTAAGGAAATAATGAAGGAGGCCCAAATCCTTCATCTCAAACTCCTTTGCAAGATCTTCCTTGCATGAGTGTATCAACTGATCATTACCCGTTAGTATTAAATCATCAACATAAATAACACTGATTAAAATCTTACCCTCCACCACAATTTTGGTACAAGTTTGCATCCGCCTCACTCTTGTCAAAGACAAGTCCAATGAAATAGTTGTCGATCTGTGTGTACCAAGCATGTGGTGCTTGCTTCAACCCATACAGCGCTCCTTTGAGTCTGCACACATGCGACTCACTATTGAAGATCTCAAATCCTTCAGGCTGCTCAATGTACACCTCTTCCTCAATGATCCCATTAAGGAACGCAATCTTCACATCCATCTAATGAATGTGCTAATCCATCTGCGCTGAGAGAGCAAGGATGGTCCTTATGGAAGAATACCATGCGACAGGTGCAAAGGTTTCTTCATAATCAATCCCCTTGATCTATGAGAAGCCCCGGGCAACAAATCTTGCCTTATACTTCTCGACGCTCCCATCAGCAGCTTGCTTTACCTTGTAGATCCATTTCGAATCTACCACTGATTTACCCACCAGCCTTGGAACAATTTCCCAAGAATTGTTTCTGACAATGGAGTCATACTCCTCCACCATCGCATCTACCCATGTGGGCTCCTAAACTGCTTCTTCAAAATAATATGGCTCTGTCACGACACACTTGCTCATAAGAGCCATGTATCCAGTAAATCGGTCAGGTGATTGTCTCTATCTGCGTTGTGATGTAGGGACTCCTACATTCTGTGCCGCATCAAGCTTCAGTCTCTCAGCTTCTATGGTACGCTTTCTGCCTGTTCCAATGTTTGGTTCTGCATGAGTGGACTCCTCCACTCCATGAATCTCCTCCTGTGGTTGATCCACACCTAGAGGCTCATCTTTGGGAACAAGAAGTTCCTCCTCTGCATGCAAGTGTAGCTCCCTCTCAAGCAACAACTTCATGGCTTTCACCTCATTGAATTTTATATCCCATCGCACCATAGACATCCGACTATTTTACAAATACACACGATAATTATGGGGTGTTTCTGTGTACCCCACAAACATCCCAACTTCTACAGTCGGCTCCAGCTTCTTCCTGGCGTCCTTTGTCACATGAATGTAAATAGATGAGCCAAAACTCTTCAAATGAGAAATATCAGGCTTCATACCAGTAAAATATTCTTCAGGTGTACTCATGCCAAGTACTCTATGAGGACAACAGTTTTTCACAGAAACCGCAATGTTGCATGCTTCCGCCCCCAAGTGCATTAGCAGGCCCTAATCATGCAGCATAGTTCGTGCAGCACCCACGATCGTTTTGTTCTTCCTCTCCGTGACCCCATTCTACTGTGGGTTATGAGGCGCTATGAGTTCTCTTCGAATTCCTTCTTTGCTACAGAAGTATTTGAATTCGTTCGAGATATATTCACCACCATTATCGCTCTGTAGAGCCTTCACTTGCTTCCCCAACTCCTTCTCCACCAATGCTTTAAACTCACATAACTTTGAGAATTTTTCTCTCTTCTTCTGCATGAAGAAGATCCAGCATCTACGAGAATAGTCATCAACAAATATAACATAATACCTGTGTTTTTCTGTTGAAGCAACCGATAAAGGTCCACACACGTCTGTTTGAATTCTCTCCAGGATCACTGAAGCACAGTTCTCCATCTCATGAAAGGTGGTGTTCATAAACCTACCCATAGTACATCCCTTGCACTAATCTGACTATGCAAGAGTACCCTTTGGAAGTCCAATAGAAATCTGCTGCAAAATCTTCAAAGCGCCATGGTGAAGATGGCCCAATCTCCTGTGCCATAATTCGCCCTCATCGCAGCTCACCACTTCTTCTGCTTTGCCCATCATTGCAGCGCAACCATCTACCTCTAGCTTGTAGAGATTCTTAACTCGAATCCCTATCCTTTTGGTTTGACCCATTTTTTTATGTCGCAATAAATCTTTTCCCTCACTGAAAACAACGTCATAGCCTCTGTCTTCCAACATTGCGACCGAGACCAAGTTCTTCTTCAAACCTGGAACGTGCATAACATCTTTCAACAGAAATGGATTACCTCACTCCCTCTCAAAGGTAATGGTCCCAATGTCAGTCGCACTATATCGCCCATCTCTATATGAATTTGGAGATCCTTCTCCTCGAAGTCACTAAACAACTCCTTCTCTCCCGTCATATGGAAATACGCACCATTATCAAGATACCACACCGATCCCATTGAGCTTGAAACCAAGCATGTGATCAAAGAGAAATCAAGTTCAAATTGCGAGGCTATTGCCTCTCCAGCTGTAGCTCCAACAGCCTTATTGTTCTTCTTTTTCTGTGGGCAGTTAGTGGCGAGATTCCCATGTTCGTGATAGTGAAAACACTTCACTTTGGACAAATCCAGCTTCTTGCCTTTAGCCTCGAATTTTGAAGGGAATTTCTTCCCCTTCCCTTTCCTTGCTTTGGAATCCAAAGCTCAATTCTCTTCATCATCATTCTTCGATGAAGAGCCATCCCTGGTGCTTAGCCTTATCTCCTCCTGCACAAGATCCAACCAAAGTCACTCCCAACCCGGTAGTTTCTCCCATCCATTGACAAAGTCTTCGTAGCTATGCCAAATATTTGGAAGCTTAAGGAGAGCCAAGCTCCCCAAGTCATCATCATCAACAGTAATCCCCACACTTCCCAGTTCATCCCTACAATGGAAAAACTTCGTGAGATATTTTGGAATATTTTCGCCCTTCTCCATTTTTATTTTTCTGAGCTTAACTTTCAGCGCCAACTTCCTCTAGTCGCTGTTGCTTTGGAAAATATCTGTCAAAGACTTCCACATTGCAAATGGAGTGGATTTCCCATGAAGGATTGACACAATATGGTCCTTCACACCTTCCAATATAATTCTTCTTGTCTTTGCTACCTTCTTTTGCCATGCGTCAAGTCCTGTAACATCGCTAGAAGCAGGCTTAGGAACATCGTTATTGATGAACTCCTTCGGCCCATTGTCTTCAAGCACCGCCTCCATCCTATCCTTCCAAGCTATGTAATTTGAGCTACCCTCAAGGGAATACTCCAATCGCAACCCATTGAAAGGCATTTCAATGAATACTCAACTATCGCACCAAGAAATTTCTGCAGCAAATTCGAATTGTCCACCAGCACAAAACGCAGCACTTATTCACAATTGCAATCTCCAGTGATCAATATTGCTCCAATACCATGTAGAAATTTATTAATACTGATGTATTATCGGATCCTCCTGATTTCACAATATTTATCTTCTTGCACTCTACAGAATCCTTCCAGTAATTAAACTTGCGGAAATTTAAAACTCAATTGCAAACACATGTTAATAAATTCAGTCACACATAACACAGTTGTTTAATAGGAAAGCTTAAAGCTAAAAATGCCAACTATAATATTATGTATATCAATGGAATCATGTAATAGTCTCATACAAAGCTTAGTACATCAAGCTCTCAGTAAAATCAACAACCATTACACACTGTCATGCAGAAATTTGCATCTCCATGCACCAATTTCTTGCCTCCTGACAGCCTGCCTCCACTGTGCAATCCCTGCTGAATAAGACCCCTGAATGAATTCGAATTGGCCTTGCCTTGACTATGCAATCCTCATTGGCAACTCCAATGTGTGTCAGATGCATTTAATGCATCACTATAGTCACAATGGATAGTCCATCTCACCCTTTCACCTATATCTCCACTGGGTCTCCACTGGAACTGAAATGCACTGTAGTTAATTGTTGTTTCTGTTCAATTGTTATTTATTTATTAGTTGTGAATTAATTAACTAATTAATTCACTTAACTCTCACTAGTGTATCTTTCAGTTAGACTAGATACAACTAGCTCAACTGAGTTTAACTCACTTAACTGAGTTAAACTAAATAACAACTCCATAAAATACTCTTCCAACTCTGTCATAACTTTGCCACTTCAGTTCTAACTAAGTCCTCATGCATGAGCCACCAATAAACCCTAGGAATTTTGTAATTCCTTCAGCCCACTGATTTTCCAAATCTGTATACTGAAATAAATTGCTCCAAGAGAATAAGTTGATATTTATTGTCGGATTATTATTAAGGGCTAATAATAATCAACATGCATCTATATTTAGATTGACGATCTATAAATAGACTTCACCCAATATTCTAAAAATATAATTTCATCTATTTTTCACATTTGACCAACCATCTACAAATAGCATCCTGCAACTTATAGAATATGCTCACCATGTCTAAAAATATACATACACCTAAAAATAGCCTGCGGGCCCCACTTAGTGAAGGTGCTTACTTTTCACTAAGCTCATCATCTTGTTAAATCTCAACATTTTACCCAAATGGGGGAGAAGCTTCTCTTACTAGGAGGCTTGAGAATGTCGATGTGGTTTCAGGTAGTTGAAGATTGGAAAGAGACCTCCCGTTCCTGGCACTAGATCCTCCTTCCATGAATCTCTCCCTTGAGATGTGGAACTCCTCCCTCTTTTCATGGATCCTCAACTCCCTCTGCTTCCCTATAAATAAATTGCCCACTATCCTTTAACAGTTAGTGAGGATGGCTTGTAGGTTGGCTAGTTGTATTTGGTTTCCATACTAGTGTTGAATTGTACCCAAATGCTGCCCATTTGCAAAGGAGAGAGGTGTTTGAATTCTAAGGCTTAGACTCGCAATCTCACTTGAAAAAGGCTTCCAACATCAAGGCTTCATTTATTGTAATGCTCCCTTTTCATTCTATTAATAATACAATATAAATTTTCTTTCCCTAAATGTGTCAATTATTGTCCATTTATTGTAATTCTCCTTGATTTTTTACATGATTTGCATTAGAAAATTTTATGCTTGTTGGAAATACCGAAAGGGGGGTGAATCAGTAATTCTTATCAATTAGCACTTTTAAATATTTTCAAATCATTAGTTAATCTTCCATTATTCTTGATGTTTATCCACTAACAAAAGTAAACAATATAACACAATAGGCACATGAATTTTAGGTGGAAAACCCCCTCTGGGTCAAAAACCATTGAACACTTTTCTAATAAATTCCTTAATATTCAGCCCCAACTGAAATGAAAGGTACAACTTCCTAGAATTCTAGAAAATCGTTCTTCTCCAGCTCCCACTGGAAGGATGCCCCAATGCCCTAGTTTCTTCAGTATTCAACTGAATGGATGCCCCAACATCCTAGACCAACCTACCACCCTGAAGTGTCCACAGGCTCCAACCTGTAGGTGACTTCATGAACCAAACTAGCACCTCCCTGCCACCCTATAATGATCAGAAATAAGACAAGAGTGTGGACTCCCATACCAGGGACAATGATCCACGATACAATATGATTCATAATGATTTTATTGAACTATACCAATCACCCAATCACACTATGACCTGCAACCCAACCATAACATTATCCAACAATGACACTTATACCTCCCAACAATGCCTCTCCAACTCTAGGAAGATTGACTCTTTTACAAAATGACTCTTTTACAATTTTACAATGATGATTTTTACAGTACTGACTTTTGACACGACTTGGTACTTGACTTGACACTACTTCTTTGAACACTAGCTATTGTTGAGGTATTGTTGTGCTTGCTTCAAGTAATGGTACTTTGGCATTGCATTGTGTTGGAAATATGATGCAGAGTGTTGTCCTTGATGGCAACCCACTAAATGAAGATGAAGACATAATATTGTTGGCATGTGTTGTCCTTGATGGCAATACACTTGATGAAGCTATTATTGGCTTGATGGACTTGGTAAATGATGTAAATCTGATGTGATATGATGTTTGTTGATGATATGATGCTGAGTGTTGTACTTGAAAGGAAACCCTCTTGATGAAGATGATGACAACTTACTTGATGAAGTTGTGCTTGAGAGAATATGTTCCTGATGAAGGAAATATGATGTATCTACAGTGGGTACAAAAGGCAATGAAGAAAGGAATTCAGAATGTGCTCAAAATATGATGAAAAGAGTATGTCTCTTTGTATACGCGGATTGGCCTAGGGGAAGTCGCGTATGCACGCGGAAAAGAACGTGCCAAGTCGTGTATGGGCTAAAGCGCTCAAAAAGTGCAAAACCAAGGGTAACCACCATGGTATTGACCCATGGTATTGGGTAATGATCCGCCTAATTGACCCCGTCCAGGTAGTTTTGGGCTCATGGTATTGTTTTGGCCCATGGTATTGAAAAAGGGGCTCATGGTATTGAAAAAGGATAAACCTATATAAGGAGAAAAAATTCATTGTGCATAACATGGGTGTGGGTGCAAGATGTCTGAGCTTGAATGAATACTTCTCTGTGAAGTATATCTGTATGGAAAGGGTAAAGGTTTGATGATAGATCTGAATCTATGAAGCACTTATGAAGAAATGATGAAGCGGGATCTTTAGATCTGAAATGTACTTGTATTTGCTAGATCCGTTTATGGAGTGATTAGATCTGTGATGAGGCGAACATCTAGGCGAACATCTGTCTGAAGGAAAAGGGTAGATCTGAACTGAATATCTGATCTGATGAAGTATGCTGCTCTGTAATGATTGAAGATCTATACGCTACTTCGCCGTGGAGGAAGCGCGTATATACGCAGCTTCGCTGAAGAAAAAGCGCGTATGCGCAATAAAATATACACTGAGGTATACGCTGGTTTGTGTGGACGGAAGCGCGTATATACGCGACATCAGTGAAGGGAAAGCGCGTATGCAAACTAGGGTTTGCTGAAGCAAGGGGTATGAAATATCTTATTTGTTCTGCTGTGGTTCTGCTATCTGATCTTTGTTGATATGTATCTGTTGGTGACGTATGTTTGTGCTTAAAAGTATGGAAAGGGTCCAGTATGAAAATATGATGAAATGTGGCCTGCAAGTGGTGTTCTATTGAAGTTGTTGGATCCAGTGTGAAAATTGATGAAACGTGGTCCAAGGTGGTACTGAAGGTTGTAGCCTTCAGTCAGGGGGTCGTAGCTCCCTTCCAGGTGAGGCTGGTAAACGAGATCAGGGGGTCGTAGCTCCCTTCCAGGAGAGGCTGGTAAACGAGTCAGGGGGTTGGAGCTCCCTTCCAGGAGAGGCTGGTAAACGAGCGCAGGTGGGTGCCTGCGTGCTGGTCAAGTCTGCGCCAGCACATATGTTGTAAGATGTTTTCTCTATAATAAAATATTGGAGGCTGAGCAACTGCAGCGGTGGTTTTCTCCCGATTTGGGTTTCCACCTAAAAATCCTGGTGTTCATGTGTGATGCTTTGTGTGATGGTTTATTCTGTTATTACTGCACATGTTTATTGAATATCTGATGAATAAATTATGGAATGGTTTAAGTGAATATTTAATGACATATCTAAATCTCTGTGTATACGCTAGTTTCATAAAGGGGATCCGCGTATATACGCTATTTTACTGAAGTAAAGTAGCGTATGGGTTTTAAGGAATGAAAAAGTAAAAGGATTTGATTATGCAGTAAATACTGATTCACCCCCCCCTCTCAGTATTTTTCCCAACAATTGGTATCAGAGCGGGTCCTTGTGGAGAAGCTTGATCGCTTAAAGGAGATCCGTCGCAATGGGAAGTCAAGAAGGAGTAATGTCTATAAAGCCACCTCTATTCAATGGAAGCAATCTGATATTCTGGAAGGTACGTACAAAAGCATATATGCAAAGTCTTGGTGCAGATGTATGGGCAATCGTGGAAGAAGGTTATCAATACCCGGCAAGTATTCCTACTGATGCAGCTGAAAGAAAGAAGTATGAAATCAATGCCAAAGCAGTGAATGTCTTATTGGGAAGCATGTATGAATCAGAATTTGCTAAAGTGATGCAACTACATTCGGCAAAAGACATATGGGACAAAATCATTCTAAGCTATGAAGGAGACACAAAGGTAAAAAGTGCAAAACTCCAAACTCTTAGAATTGAATATGAAAATTTGAAGATGCATAGTGATGAAAGTGTTGCCAGTTTCTTTCTTCGTCTGGATGATATTGTAAATCAGATGAGAAATTTGGGTGAAACCATAACTGATACTACTCTGGTGGAAAAGGTCTTAAGATCCTTGACTTCAAAATTTGACTCTAAAGTTTCAGCTATTGAAGAAAGGCAAGATCTGCAATCGCTTACTATTGTTCAATTACATGGTACTCTGACTGCTTTTGAAATGAGACAAGGAGGTCCTTCTCAAGTAAGAGAAGCTGATTTTAAGGCATCTACAAAAGGAAAGGAAAAGGAAGTTGTCAAAGAATCCAGCTATATATCCGATGAAGAAGAAGCGAATTTCGTGAGAAAGCTCCAACTAGGTACTGGAAGATTCAAAGGTAAGCTTCCCTTCAAATGTTTTGAGTGTGGAAAAGTTGGTCATTATGCTGCTAATTGTCCTTATAGAGAAAAGCATGGTAAAGGGAAACAATTTGAGAAGAGAAAGAGTTATTATGCAAAAGAAGATGATGATGAAGTGTCCAGTGAAGATGAAGAAGATTATGACCAAGATCTGAAAGTGCTCATGGCTAAGAAGCAAAAGAAGAAGGTTACTCAAGGAAAGGAGATACCTCAGAAATCATGTATAGCAAAAATTGAAGAAGATGAAACAGATTTCGACGAAGATCTACAAGCACTCATGGCAAAGAAGAAAAAGGAGAAGGCCACGTGTAATACTCTTCTTTGTGCAAACAATAGTAAAGATAGTGAAAGTAAAGTTGTGGATCTAGAAGAAGCTCTCAAGATTAAAGAAGAAGAACTACAAAGTTCATACAATTAGCAAGAAACTATCTATAAAGAGATGATCTCACAAATGAAAGATCAAATAGAAATGCTAAATGAACAGGTGGACAAGTATCAAAGGTTTCATACTTATGCATCCAATCGAATTAAAGATCTAGAAGCAGATCTTGAAAAATCAAGCAAGAAGAATGAAGGACTTGAAGCTGCTATCATCTTTCTGCAAGCAGAGCTAGAAGCATCAAGTAAGGAGAATGAGGAACCTCTAAAATCCTTTGAAAAGGAAGGCCTTGAAGCAGAAATTATCTCTCTCAAAGAAGATCTGGAAAAATCAAATAAGAAGAATGAAGAGTTGGAACAAACATGTGAAGAAAACGAAAATTGGCTGAAAGAAGAGATCTTAAATCTGAAGGATCAAGTTGAATATGGAAGAAGAAAAGAAGAAAGCATGACAAAGCAATGTCAAGCCTTGGAGGTTGAGGTAAACATTCTCAAAGGTAAATTGGAAGAAAAGGTAAAACTGTTGAGGTTTCATGATAGTACTAATATTCTGGACAATATTCTGAGTAATCAAAGGTCTCCTACTATCAAACATGGTCTTGGTTTCCATGAAACTGTTAAAGGAGAATCTAGCTCACAAGGAAGTGCCAAAAATTCAGAAGATGTCAATGCAAAACCTGATGTGTTGAAAGAAACAAAAGATCAACCAAAAATCATGAATTCTCAAAGGAATTCATTCAAGAACGTTGAATGTTTTAAATGTCATAATTATGGGCATGATGCAGTAAATTGCAGGAGCAGATCATTTCAGCCACAAACAAACAAGTTCTACTCAGAAAGGTACTCTAGCTTCTTCAGGGGATATTGTTTTTCATGTAACAAGTATGGACATAAAGGAACTGATTGTAAAAGGAGGAAGAATAGAAATACTCATTATGATTCTTATGTTTATTTCTCTGGCCACATGAGATGTTATGTTTGTAATAAGTATGGACATGTAGAAAAAGAATGCAGGATGAACAGATCTGGGAAAGTGGACAATTTTCAGCACACTGATGGAAAGCTCAAGCAAATTTGGAAAAAGAAGGAGGACCGATCAGAAACGTAGGGAATTCAGACCCTACTGCAGTCATCTGCTTCTGAAGCTTACTTCTCTGATTGACTGCAGAAATGATGTGAGATACATTATGAGAATTAGTAATGTATCGTCACAGGGGGAGCAATGTATGATGTCTCTCATGTTTGATTTGATTATTCTAGTTATATGTATTTCTGACAGTGCATCTGGTGTGAAGAAAAGACAGGAACAGAAGGTAAAATTGCAGAAGGAGATGAAGGTGTGAAATTTTCTATATTTCACTTTCTATACGCGGGTTATATTCACAAAAGTCACGTATACACGCGAGTTTTAGCAGACACAGCCGCGTATGCATTGATGATAGGAAAATTTATCTGATTGCTGAAGATCTGGAGCAAAGGCCCAGGGGGAGCATCAGTCTGACTGCTGATGATTGCACTGTTAGCATCATTCTGGTTATACTCATGTTAATGAAATGATACTTGGTTATTTTTGTTAAAGATTATGGATGAAGCCTGATTGCTTTATGATGAAGAGCATTCGTTGTCAAGATGAAAGTCTTATAATTCAGAGATGAGGACAGATCATGAAGAGATTATTGCTGATGACCTGTTGTTGAAGGTGTTTCAGATTGCACAAAGTTAAGGAAGAGCACTGGTTTAGGGGAAGCAGCAGGTTGAATACTAATGATTGCATTGTTGGCAATATGACTGCTTATTCCTTGGTTATTGTGATACTCATGCTCAAATGATGATGGCTTGGTACATGGTTTATGATGATGAGACATTGAATAAGTTGTTTTTACTGCTTGCTGAAGTTTATCTGTTGAATAAAATTGGAATTCGTATGATTCAGAGATAAGAATAGCTCATGCAGAGCTTGTTACTATGGTTGAGAGATCTTTTTGCCTACATATGTTACTTCATGTTAAATCTTGAAGATCATGGTGGTGGTGGACCACATGAATGATTGCTTGACACTTATGAGAAGTTGTTGTTATGGTATGATAAACTTTCTTGGAAAGATTGTATTGATGGTGCAAAGAATCTGAAGGCTTGGTTACTAATGTGCCTTTGCTACAACTATTGGATGACGCTTGAAGACACCACTACACTGTTCTATCTATCTGTAGTCCAGGGAAGCATTCAAATGTCTCAGAAAGAAGCTGAACACTGTCTTTGCCTTACAAAGAATCAGATCTGGTTGAAATTTAGAAGATGTCTTGGGATACGCGGGTTTCCTGAAACACAGTCGCGTATGTACGCGAGTTCCTGCACATAAAACCGCGTATGTTTGGTTGCTGACAATTTTTTGGTTGGTTCAGCATTCTTCAGCACAGCTGCAGTGCTGTTTGGTATCTCTGATACTGTTTGGTATCTCTGGTGGTGTTCCAGTTCTCATAATTATGTTTCTAATGTTTTGATGAAGATGCCTTGATGATTTGTTGGTGGAAGTTTTCAGGATGCACAAACTAAGGGGGAGCCTTAGTCTTTTGGAAAGATTGCTTGGTGCACAGATTCAGGGGGAGCATTAGTTTTTCTGAGTATAATGCATTGCTAGCATTATGGTGGTTCTGATATATGATCTCTCTTGAGGTCTTTTTGGTATTAATTATGAAAATTCATTTTTGTACTTTGATGAAAAGGTATGGTTGAGACCCATGTTGTAAAATTGTAATATTCAGTCATGTAAGGACTTGTCAATTTGTAAACCCACTTGGTTGGGGAGCGAGTCATGTTTGTAAACCCACTTGGTTGGGTAGCTGAGTCAAATTTGTAAACCCACTTGGTTGGGTACTTGAATCTCATATGTAAATCCACTTGGTTGGATATTTGATGTAAGTATGAGTCATTGGTGATAGGAACTTCATAGAGTCATGTAATTCTTTGAAAATATGTTTGAAGATTCAGCATGAACTCAGGGGGAGCTTGGTCACTTCAGTATACATCAGATCTGCAGAACGCTTCTTCTACATGAGGAGAAAAGGGGAGAGTGTGTTGGTTTTGATCCGCCCTTTGCCCTTGATGTCAAAGGGGGAGAGTGACATGGTGTTTGAATGAAGAGAAAGAATGGTGTCAAAAATGGAGAGAGTGACATGGTGTCATTATATTCTTAATGTACCTATCTGTTGTGGTAACCAAACACCATCGTGGTTGCCATCAAGTCCAAAGGGGGAGATTGTTGGAAATATGATGCAGAGTGTTGTCCTTGATGGCAACCCACTGAATGAAGATGAAGACATGCGACTATTAACATGTGTTGTCCTTGATGGCAATCCACCTGATGAAGTTATTCTTGACTTGATGGACTTGGTAAATGATGTAAATATGATGTGATATGATGTTTGTTGATGATATGATGCTGAGTGTTGTACTTGAAAGGCAACCCTCTTGATGAAGATGATGACAACTTACTTGATGAAGTTGTGCTTGAGAGAATATGTTCCCGATGAAGAAAATATGATGTATCTACAGTGTGTACAAAAGGAAATGAAGAAAGGAATTCAAAATGTGCTCAAAATATGATGAAAAGAGTATGTCTCTTTGTATACGCGGATTGGCCTAGGCGAAGTCGCGTATGCACGCGGAAAAGAACGTGCCAAGTCGCGTATGGGCTAAAGCGCTCAAAAAGTGCAAAACCAAGGGTAACCACCATGGTATTGACCCATGGTATTGGGTAATGATCCGCCTAATTGACCCCGTCCGGGTAGTTTTGGGCTCATGGTATTGTTTTGGCCCATGGTATTGAAAAAGGGGCTCATGGTATTGAAAAAGGAAAAGGAGAAGAAATTCATTGTGCAAATCATGAGTGTGGGAGCAAGATGTCTGAACTTGAATGAATACTTCTCTATGAAGTATATCTGTATGGAAAGGGTAAAGGTTTGTTGATAGATCTGAATCTATGATGCACTTATGAAGAAATGATGAAGCCGGACTTCTAGATCTGAAATGTACTTGTATTTGCTAGATCTGTTTATGGAAGGCCTAGATCTGTGATGAGGCGAACATCTAGGCGAACATCTGTCTGAAGTAAAGGGTTAGATCTGAACTGAATATCTGATCTGATGAAGTATGTCGCCCGTAATGATTGAAGATCTATACACTACTTCGACGCGGAGGAAGCGCGTATATACGCGGCTTCGCCGAAGAGAAAGCGCGTATGCGCAATGAAATATACACTAAGGTATACGCTGGTTGTTGTGAACGGAAGCGCGCATATACGCGACATCAGTAAAGGGAAAGCGCGTATGCAAACTAGGGTTTGCTGAAGCAAGGGGTATGAAATATTTGAACTGTTCTGCTGTGTTTCTGTTATCTGATCTGTGTTGATAAGTATCTGTTGGTGATATATGTTTGTGTTTAAAAGTATGGAAAGGGTCCAGTCTAGAAATATGATGAAACGTGGCCTGCAAGTTGTGTTCTATTGAAGTTGTTGGATCCAGTGTGAAAATTGATGAAACGTGGTCCAAGGTGGTGCTGAAGGTTGTAGCCTTCAGTCAGGGGGTTGTATCTCCCTTCCAGGTGAGGTCGGCAAACGAGACGGGGCCGTAGCCCTTCCGGTGTGAGGTCAAACGAGATCAGGGTCGAGCTCCCTTCCGGTGTGAGGTCTGCAAACGAGTCGTGCTGGAGCCCTCCTGAGTCAAACGAGCGCAGGTGGGTGCCTGCGTGCTGGTCAAGTCTGCGCCAGCACATATGTTGTAACATGTTTTCTCTATAATAAAATATTGAAGGCTGAGCAACTGCAGCGGTGGTTTTCTCCCGACTTGGGTTTCCACCTAAAAATCCCGGTGTTCATGTGTGATGCTTTGTGTGATGGTTATTCTGTTCTTACTGCACATGTTTACTGCTTATTGAATATCTGATAAATAAATGATGGAATGGTTTAAGTGAAGATTTAATGACTTATCTAAATCTCTGTGTATACGCTAGTTTCATAAAGGGGATCCGCGTATATACGCAAGTCTGGTTCAGGAAAGTAGCGTATGCCTTTTAGAAGCAAGAAAAAGTGAAAGTTTTGATTACTCAGTAAATACTGATTCACCCCCCCCTCTCAGTATTTTTCCCAACATAAAGTTTGTTCACTACTTCTTGAGGAGAGGTCTTACAAGAGGAGGAAGGAAGATCTTCAATTAGAAGATATTAGAGGGATCCCCTAGTCTAACATTTTTCTTTGTGTCTCCTAGTAGACCAATTGTATTCATCCATTGATAATACAGAGTAATTGCTTCCCATTATCTATTTTGTTTCTAGTTCTTATCTACTTCTCATTTACTTGTTCATTAATGATTAAAAGTAGCATTGTTTCTATTGATTTTCCCTCTGATCATAATCATCTAAATTGAATAATCTATGTATCAAAAACATATTAATCACATGGAATTTGGCTCACTCATTCAACAAAATCCATACCATAATATGTGTTTAAGGAGAAAATATCTCTAAAAACCTATTAACATGTTTTCTTTTCTATACATATAAATGTGCAAATAAGGAGTGCCCTAAATATGTATTCATGTAGAGTTATGTTTTTTCTTAGTTTTGAATTTTTTTAGATGTTCTTTATTTTTGGTTTAATTCCAAACATAGATAGGATTTCATGGATGATATTGAAAAATGGTGTGGGAATGGGAATCAAGGTTATGATATTGCAAGGTATTTTGAATTAGGCATGGGATTTACTATTTTGGATTCCAATTGGGTAAAAAATATTATTGTTTATGTATTTTTATATTTCCTTATTCTATTGATATAATATAAGTATAAGTGATATGGACCTTGGGAACTAAGATCCAAGAGGCTAAAATTTTGAGAGGAAAGGAGAGAAAACATATAGGTCTACAATGAAATTAATCACTAAAAATGAAAGCACTAAATATGTCACAAAAATGAAAGATAAATAATTATAGAAATAGGGTTCCATTAAGAAGAACCATTACATGCAATGAGGCTGATTTTGGGGCCTATCCTTCCCAACATTCACTATTTCCTTCTTATAAAATGTCTTGTTGATAAATTCAACTTTGATTAGGTTTGAACCTATCAGTTACATATCAATTAAGTTCCATTTTATTAAAAAAAATGAATTTTGACTTATACATATAAACTTAGACTATAAATCTTATACATGAAGAAAAGGGTTTTGCATGGTTAACCCATAACTGTTGGTTTATCATGAACTCGTAACCATCATGATTATAATGTTCCAAGTGCCAATGAAGAGAACGATTTTTTGTGGTAAGCCCATAATCGTAGGTTAGTGGATGACCTATAGATGAGTTGGAAAGGAAATCTTAGAGAATCAATTTCTGCAGTTAACCCATAATTGGGGGTTTGGTGGATGACTGATAACCTTGATTTTTTTCTTTTTTGGCAATAGACCTCTGTGATGCAACTTTGATGATAACCTTTGTTAGACGTAAGGAAACAAAAATCCATCGAAGACCCATTTGAAGTATTGAAGATACATTTCCATTGATCTAAGATATTATCTTTGTAATGATCTTTGGAGTGATAAAATCACTCCTGAGACTCAAGGTACATGTGGCTATACTACGTTACAAACTGATTAGATTTGGATCAAGGACCTAAGTGATAGCTCAAATTTCAAAGTGTTCAAAAGTGTATTGAACTTAAGCAACCGGATAGATCTCGTCTTCTTGATTTCGGTGCCGTGAACGGTTCGAAAAACTGACACCGTATGAAGAAGTTATCGCGTTTTGAAAATTCCAATAAACTGCAAATTTTGAAATTTGACCAGGGTTGACTAGGAAAAGGTACAGTCAACAAAAAGGAATATTCTAGGGAATATTCTTGGAATATTCCTCAAAATATTCCCCTAGAATATTCCTTCTCGGCTAGTTGTTGGAGGACAAGTGTCGAAGTCTGATTCGTTGAATGGTTGCACCGAGAGGCACATCTACAGCCCAGTTTGACCTCAATGTTAGGTATGTCACGTCCTCATACAAAATGTCGGCTTAAGTTTTAAATTAAAAAAAATAAAAAATAAAAATTAAGTGTCGGCTTAACAAATAAATTTTAACAATCATATAAATAAACCAAAAAAAAATTAAAACTTAGAAATCTGAGAGAAAAAATGCACTCAATTAGATGGTTATCTACATACATGCCCTCAATTAAATTGAATATATACTTGAATTCGTTGTATTTATTACGAAATTCCACTAAACTGTAAAAAGAGATGCACTTCAAAATTCGTTTCCATTATTTTTAAGTTATCACATTCTAAATATTTCTTTTGATATTTAAATTAGCTTTTGAATCTTAGCCATCTTTTTTTGAGTCAACTTCGTCCTCACCGATTTGAATGATATTAAAAAACATGCAAGAAAGTACAGCATAAGGAACATCTAGGCGCATCTGTTAGAATAAAATTTGAAATTGGATCTTCCCTGGAGTTGAAGGCTACCCAATCATGTGGGTGGGTGCCTGTCCTCTGTCTAGTTGCCTGCCATGAATTGGTGGGTTCGTTGTTTGAAAAAAAATTAAAATGAAAAAAGCTACTGGTGGAAAGAGAATTCTTTCAGAAGATGTCAAACCAATGGAGTGGAAGTGGTCGTGTGGATGAAACATGACCAAAATAGAGTAGTCGATATTAAATTGTGATAGGGATGTCAATATAAAACATGCATATTATTATTTTTCTCTAGTGCAGCTGGACAACAATAGTTTCTTTGAAGAATGCAAAGCAGGCAAGCTCTGTTGTCATACATACTTTGTGTTTAGCCAAAAATGGGTACTAGGAGCAAATTTCCACTTTGAATCCTCAATATGTTGAACAGTTTATTAAAACTTCTTTTTTAAACAATTTCTTTTCGTCTAGGCCGGGGAAAGGAGTCGCGAGGCTAGTACTTCGTCATGATGAAACTTAGAAAACACAAGCTAATTTTTTAAGTGTTCTCACTTGGGCTCACCGAAACCTCCAGAAATATTTTCCGCTTACTTTGGCTATCACAACTATTGAAGGAGACTCATCTATTGATGAGGTGTCAACCATCTCAGCGTTGTCAATATTAGGGTTTCTTATCAGCGGAGGAGAGTGAGAGTGAGTCGTTATGGAAACTACAATTTTTATTTTTTGGTGGGAGTATGAAAATTTTCATTACATGGTAGTTTTTCACTATTTATGTGATTGACACCTGTATGGTGAAGCAGAGATTGAAGAAACTATAATTTAAAAGCATGCTTATAGGAAATGCAGACAATACTCGAAAGATAGCAAGGAAAAATTGTAAAATGTGTTTTGTAATTGATTCTTCATAAAATTACTCAATAATGTCTTTTACTTCTGAATTGCGTTATAGACATAGAAAGAGTTATAGAAGTTGATAGAATAAAAAATCCATATAGGTTATCATTGTAGATTTTAATCATTTGTCAAATTTATTTTTGTATGAAAGCACTCACTATAGAAACCATTATCTACCGGGCGAGAAAACATTATGCATTAGAAAACAATAGAAAAAAAGATGAAAATAAATATGGATATTTACTATTTCCACTGAAAAAAAAGATGAAAATTAATTTCAATGTAGATGTTGATTTCTAATTATATTTGACTACTTCCACTAAATAAATAAAGCCTCTTTTTATATTTACTCCATAAACCTCTTTATATTTACAATAAGTCGAAAAAGAAGTTTTATTTAGGTGAAGAGTATATGCCAAATACCATGGGCCAAATTATTATTAATACCATGGGCTAAATACCATATTTATAAAAGAGCTATGGTATGTAAATAAATCAATATAAAAGAGGTATAAAGAGGCATGATAAATATATAAAAACATATCAAATATCATTATAAATCAACATCTAATTATATACCAAGTCTATGGGCCAAATACCATTGTAAATAAAAGAGGTATGGTAAATAAATAAAACCTATTTTTTTATATTTACTCTATAAATCTCTTTATATTTACCAACACTCAAACAATAGGTTTTATATAGGTGAATCCTATAGGTCAAATACTATGGGCCAAATTATTATTCATATCATGCCAAAAAACCATTATTATCCCTAATATTAATATCAAAATATTAATAATATTATTATTATTATTAAATCTAATATTCATATTAATATTATTATATTTAATAAATTTGGATTAATACAATATTAAATTTTCTATATTATTATATACATTAATGTATCATGATATATGTTAACTCTAGATATATATGGAAGGGAAGAACAAAGACATAGACTCATAGAGGTGGAGAGATAGAGGGAGTGAGAAGGGAGATATAAATCAAGGAGAGGGGAGAGGAGGAATGAAGAGAGAGAGGGAGAGGAGTGAGAGAGGTAGAAAAGGGTACGCGAGGAAGAGGGAGACATAAATATGGAGGGGGGGGGGAGAGGGATGGATATAGTGAGAGGATTGGAGGGCAGAGAGAGAGAGAGAGTTATGGGGGAAGAGAGAGAGAGAGAGAGAGAGTTATGGGGGAAGAGAGAGGATTAGAGGGAAAAGAGAGAGATGGGGGAAGAGAGAGGGAGGTAGGAGAGGAAGGAAGAGAGAGAAGAGAAGAGAGGGAGGGAGATAGGAGGAGAGAGGGAGGGATAGAGAGATGGAGTTGGAGGGAAGAATAAATACATAGAGAGAGAGAAGTGGAGAGAGAGAGGGAGTGAAAAGGGAGAAATAGAGAGAGCGTGTGTATGTTTTGGGGTGAGATAAAGAGAAAAAGGAGAGATGGAGGGAATGGGGGGAGAAGGAGAGAGGGATGGATATATTGACAGAGTTGGAGAGTGAAGAGAGGGAGAGAGAGGGAAAGAGAGAGATATAGGCATGGGAGATAAAGGGAGAAAGGGGAAGGAAGAGAGAGAGGATGGGAGAGAGTGGACAGAGGGAGGGAAAGAGATATGGAGTTGGAGGGGGGAGAGAGGGAAGACGATTTATTTCACTAGATGCATTGATTTCATTGTGGATGGTGATTTCTAATCCTATTTGATTTCTTGCACTATATGCATTGATTTTGGTGTAGATGTTGAGAGAGAGAGAGAGAGAGAGAGAGAGAAAGAAAGAGTATTGGAGAGAGAGGAAGGACAAGAGAGAGGACTTGAGAGAGAGGAAGAGAGTGATGGGGGAAGAGAGAAAATTGGAGGAAAATTATATATATATATATATATATATATATATATATATATAGAGAGAGAGAGAGAGAGAGAGATATGGATTTAGAGGGGGAGAGAGGGACGGAAGAAGAAATACAGAGAGATTAAGTGACAAGGGTGTTGAAAATGCAGCAAGTGAAATGAAGTCGCCTTCACTAAGTGGGCCCGCAGGCAAATTCTGGCGCAAAGTCTATTTTTAGACTATGTCTATTTTTAGACATATGGAGCATGGTCCAGGGATTGCAGTATGTTATTCTTGGATTATTGGCCATGTTGGTAAAAATAGATGGACCTCTATTTTTGGACTTATAGGTCGAAGTCTATTTTTAGACTGCCTATCCTAAAAATAGGGAAGTCAAATATTATTTACCCTTAATAATATTTGGACTCTAAACTTCAGTTTACTCTCTTGGAGCACTTCAGTTCGAGCTACAGAAGTGGCTCATGCATCTGACAGAGGAATTACGCTATTCCTAGGGGTTTGGTGAGTTCATGCATGGTTGACTTCAGTTAGGACTTCAGTGGCAGAAGTTTGGTGGAGTTGATGAGACAGTTGGTGGAGTTGTGTTCGGTTTAACTTAGTTGAACTAGTTGTGATTAGTTTAACTAGCTAATCAACTAGTGATGAGTGGAGTGAATTAAATATTATTTAATTCACTAATTATTAACTCATTATTCAACTCAAGAACACATTAGTTCACTACAGTGCATGGACAGTTCAGTGGAGACCAGTGAAAGAGGTAGATGAAAGGGTTGAGATAGCTATCAGTTGTGACATCAGTTGTGCATGAGATTTGCACCACACTTGGAGGAAATTGCCCATGATGATTGCGCTATCAAGCCAAGGAGATTCGAACCTTGGATCTCTCATTAGACCAGCCTTGATTGCGCAATAGAGGCAGGCAATTAGTGGATGTGTTTTGAACCTGTGACTTGTTCAAAACCAAGCTAGTTTGTGTGTAACTTCATGAGATAGTACCGAGTACTTGTGAGGAGTATTGTACTGAGTTTGTTACATGTTTTCTCCATTATAATATACACAATAGCTGCGGGGTTTTCAGCTATAAGCTTTCCCCATACATACTGTGTTAATGTGTATGATGATTTGATGTGCCATCGCTTGTTTTATTTCCGCATGTGTGATGATCTGAGTGGAAGAGATTATGTGTTGCATATGAATTCGAATTGATATGTGATCAGGATAGTCTCGGTGGATAATTAATCATTATTCAGCAAATTTATACATGGTATCGGAGCTATTGAAGCAGAGATTGATCATCACAGTGATTACAAACTTATTTCGGTAGACAAAGTCTGCATGCGGGCCAGGTAGCCTCCGGATTCATCTTTCTTCGGAAAGTGAAAGGTCTGGTAAACGCCCCTTGCAGTCAATCTCTGTGCTAGAAATAATTTGTTCTCACAGATCTAGAGCGGCTGAGCTTTGAGGTAGAATTCAAAATTTTGCAGCAGTTTTGTTTTCTTGGTGCCGGTGTTGAAAATGTCTTTCAATGGTTTGCGACTCGAATATGCTCTTGAAGGCAGTTCGAATTATGTTGCATGGAAGGATCGCATGGAGGCAGTATTAGAAGATAATGGACTGAAGGAGTTCATGGATACGGATGTCCAAAGGCCCACTGATCCTGCTGAAGTTGAAGCATGGCAAAAGAAGATGGTGAAATGTCGAAGGATCCTGTTGGAGGGCGTCAAGGATCATATTGTATCCAGCCTGCATGGAAAGGCTTCTCCATATTTAATGTGGAAAGCTTTGACGGATCTATTCCAGAGTAAGAGCGACCAAAGGAAGCTCGCGCTCAAAGATAAGCTCAGGAACATCAAGATGGAGAAAGGCGACAGTATCGCCAAATACCTCACGAAGTTCACTCAATGCAGAGATGAGCTGGGAAGTGTGGGGGTGACTGTCGAAGATGAGGACATGGTCGACCTGGCTCTCCTTGGTCTTCCGAAGGCTTGGAACTCATATCAAGATAGTTTCAATGGTTGGGAGAAGCTGCCGGGATGGGAGCGCCTTTGGGCGGATCTCATGCAGGAGGAGATAAGGAGGACTACTCGAGATGGATCTTCATCAAAGGGAGCTGATGAAGAAAATTGCGCTTTGGTGTCCAAAGCTAAGAAAGGGAAGGGTAAGAAAACCTCTCATTCTGGAGCAAAGGGCAAGAAGCAGGATATGGCGAAAGTGAAGTGTTTTCACTGCCATGATCACGGACATTATGCTACCAATTGTCCAAAGAAGAAGAAGAACAAGCAAGCGGGAAGATCTGCAGATGGAGAAGCTTTGGCTTTACAGTTCGAGCTTGACTTTTCACTGATCGCATGCTTGGTTTCAAGTCTGTTGGGATCGGTGTGGTTCTTGGACAGCGGTGCGTCATTTCATATGATGGGAGATCGAGATTTGTTCTCAGATCTGGAGGACAAAGATTTGGGTGTGCACATCGAGATGGGCGATGATGGTAGATACAGTGCGACTGGTATCGGTACCATATCCTTTCAGAGGGAGTCTGGTAAACCCTTTGTACTGAAGGATGTCATGCATGTACCTGGATTGAAGAAGAACTTGATCTCTGTGGCGATGTTGCAAGATAAGGGGTATGATGTGGTCTTCAGCGAAGGAAAAGCCTTCCTGCGCAGTAAGACTACTGGAGAGACCCGGAAGATAGGGGTTCGAACCAAGAACCTTTATCAGTTGCAGGTAGATGGCTGCGCAGCTATGGCATGCAAGGCGGGAGAAGTGGTGAGCCAGGATGATGAGGGCAAACTGTGGCACAGGAGATTGGGCCACCTTCACCATGGAGCTTTGAAGATTCTGCAGCAGATTTCTACTGGACTTCCTAAGGGCACTCTTGCGCAGTCAGATCAGTGCAAGGGGTGTACTTTAGGGAAGTATGTGAAAGCCACCTTTCACGAGAAGGATAGTCGCGCCACGACGATCCTTGAGAGAGTTCACACAGACGTGTGTGGTCCTTTCTCAGTTGCTTCGACAGCAAAGCACAAGTACTACATGATCTTTGTTGATGATTTCTCTCGAAAGTGCTGGATCTTCTTCATGCAGAAGAAGAGCGATACATTCGCGAAGTTCTGTGAGTTTAAAGCACCGGTCGAGAAGGAGTCGGGGAAGAAGGTGATTGCTCTAAGGAGTGATAACGGTGGTGAATTCATCTCGGCTGAATTCAAGGAGTTCTGCAGCGCAGAAGGGATTTGGAGAGAGCTCATCGCACCCCATAACCCACAGCAGAACGAGGTGGCTGAGCGGAAGAACAGAACGATCGTGGGTGCTGCACGGGCGATGTTGCATGATCAGGGCCTACCCCTTCACTTGTGGGCTGAGGCATGCAATACAGCAGTGTATGTGCAGAACCGGTGTCCTCACAAGGTTCTTGGCATGAGTACACCAGAGGAGGCTTATTCTGGCAAGAGGCCTGATATTTCCCATTTGCGGATTTTCGGATCTCCTGTCTACATGCATGTGACGAAAGATGCAAGAAGGAAGCTGGATCCAACTGCTAAAGTTGGAATATTTGTGGGGTACACTGATACACCTCACAACTATTGGGTGTATGTGCCAGACAGTCGCAAGACTGTTGTGCGACGGGATATAAAATTCCAGGAGGAGAAAGCCATGCAGTGTTCGCTTGAGAGGGAGCTACACTTGCATGCAGATGAGGAGCTGTTAGTTCCTAAGGAGGAGCTTCGGGATGTGGATCAGCCACAAGAGGAGGTTCAGGAGGTGGAAGAAACCACCCATGCAGCGCCAACCATCAGAGGGCGCATGCGCACTACGAAGCTGAGCGACTGGCTCGAGATGCAGAGAAGGTTGTAGGACCACCTACAGCACAGCGCAGACAGAGGCAGTCACCGGATTGGTACACTGGATACATGGCTCTTGTGAGTCAATGTGTCATGATGGAGCCATCCTATTTTGAGGAAGCTGTGGAGGAACCCGCATGGGTAGATTCCATGATCGAAGAATATGATTCGATCGTCAGAAACAGTGCATGGGAGATTGTCCCAAGACCGGAGGGGAAATCAGTGGTGGGTTCGCGATGGATCTACAAAGTGAAGCAGGCGGCTGACAGGAGTGTGGAGAAGTACAAGGCGAGATTTGTCCCCCGTGGCTTCTCACAGATCGAGGGGATCGATTATGAGGAGACTTTTGCACCTGTCGCAAGGTACTCTTCCATACAGATGATCCTTGCTCTCTCAGCGCAGATGGGATGGCACATCCATCAGATGGATGTGAAGACTACGTTCCTCAACGAAGTCATTGAGGAGGAGGTGTACATAGAGCAGCCTGAAGGTTTCGAGATCTTCAGTAGTGAGTTGCATGTGTGCCGACTCAAGAGAGCATTGTACGGGCTGAAGCAAGCACCTCGTGCTTGGTACACTCGCATAGACAGCTACTTCACCGGGCTTGGATTCTCCAAGAGTGAGGTGGATCCTAACCTGTACCAGATTGTGGTGGAGGGGAAGCTGTTGATCATCATACTGTATGTAGATGATCTGATTTTGACAGGCGATGAGAAGTTGATACTTTCATGCAAGGAGGATCTTGCACGAGAGTTTGAGATGAAGGACTTGGGCAACCTTCATTATTTCCTGGGATTGGAGATTTCGCAGCGTAGTGGAGGACTGTTTGTTTCTCAGGGCAAGTATGCCTGGGAGATTCTGGAGAGGTTCAACATGCAAGGCTGCAAGCTTGTTGACACTCCTCTTCCTGGTGGTTGGAGGAAAAAGGATGCTACTTCAGCGGAGGTAGTGGATGCCACTGTCTATCGACAATTGGTGGGGTCGCTTATGTATCTGGTCAATACACGACCCGATATATGCTATGTTGTTAACCAGATTTCGCAAGCTATGGTTAAGCGTACCAATCTCTTTTGGAAGGCAGGCAAGCATGTATTGCGTTATATTAGAGGCACATCGGGATATGGTCTATGGTACAAACAGGAGGATTGAGCGAAGCTTTCTGGCTTCACTGATGCAGATTGGGCAGAGAGCCCAACGGACCGGAAGAGCACATCTGGAGGAGTTTTCAGCATTGGGTCGACAGCAGTTTCCTGGTACAGCAGGAAGCAGAGATCCGTGGCACTCAGTTCAACAGAGGTCGAGTACATGGCAGCTAGCTTGGCTGCATGCGAGACTATTTGGATGAGGAAGATCCTCGTTGGATTGTTAGGGTTGCATTTGGAGCCTACAGTGATTTACTGTGATAACTAGAGTTGCATTAAACTCTCAGCTAATCCAGTATTTCATGATAGATCCAAACACATCGACATCAGGTACCATCATATCAGAGATTGTGTTCAGCGGAGAATCATGATGCTTTCATGTGTTCCCACAGAGGATCAGGATGCCGACATCCTGACGAAGGCGCTCACCAGGAGCAAGTTCAAATTCCATAGAGGCACGATAGGGGTTGCAGATAATCCATATCTTGCTGAGAGGGAGTGTTGAAAATGCAGCAAGATGATGGAGCTTAGTGAAATGAAGTCGCCTTCACTAAGTGGGCCCGCAGGAAAATTCTGGCGCAAAGTCTATTTTTAGACATATGGAGCATGGTCCAGGGATTGCAGTATGTTATTCTTGGAGTATTGGCCATGTTGGTAAAAATATATGGACCTCTATTTTTGGACCTATAGGTCGAAGTCTATTTTTAGACTGCCTATCCTAAAAATAGGGAAGTCAAATATTATTTACCCTTAATAATATTTGGACTCTAAACTTCAGTTTACTCTCTTGGAGCACTTCAGTTCGAGCTACAGAAGTAGCTCATGCATCTGACAGAGGAATTACGCTATTCCTAGGGGTTTGGTGAGCTCATGCATGGTTGACTTCAGTTAGGACTTCAGTGGCAGAAGTTTGGTGGAGTTGATGAGACAGTTGGTGGAGTTGTGTTCGGTTTAACTTAGTTGAACTCGTTGAGATTAGTTTAACTAGCTAATCAACTAGTAATGAGTGGAGTGAATTAAATATTATTTAATTCATTAATTAGTAACTCATTATTCAACTCAAGAACACATCAGTTCACTACAGTGCATGGACATTTCAGTGGAGACCAGTGGAAGAAGTAGATGAAAGGGTGAGTACAGCTATCAGTTGTGACATCAGTTGTGCATGAGATTTGCACCACACTTGGAGGCAATTTCCCATGATGATTGCGCTGTCAAGCCAAGGAGATTCGAACCTTGGATCTCTCATTAGACCAGCCTTGATTGCGCAATAGAGGCAGGCAATTAGTGGATGTGTTTTGAACCTGTGACTTGTTCAAAACCAAGCTAGTTGTGTGTAACTTCATGAGATAGTACTGAGTACTTGTGAGGAGTATTGTACTGAGTTTGTTACATGTTTTCTCCATTATAATATACACATATAGCTGCGGGGTTTTCAGCTATAAGCTTTCCCCATACATACTGTGTTAATGTGTATGATGATTTGATGTTCTATCGCTTGTTTTATTTCCGCATGTGTGATGATCTGAGTGGAAGAGATTATGTGTTGCATATGAATTCGAATTGATATGTGATCAGGATAGTCTCGGTGGATAATTAATTATTATTCAGCAAATTTCTGCAAAGGGAGAGATGGAGAGAGAGTGTGTATGTTTTCGGATGAGATAAAGAGACAAAGAATGAGATATGAAGAGGGGGGATGAAAGAAGGAGAGAGGTAGGGATATAGTAACAGAGTTGGAGGGTGAAGAGAGAAAGCGATAGAGATGTAGGAGAGAAATGGAGAGAGAGGAGGGAAAGGGAGGATGTGAGAGAGTGGATAGAGGGAAGGTAACAAAGATGTACCTCGAGGGGGGAGAGAGGGAAGAAGATTTCATGCACTAGATGAATTGATTTTAGTGTAGATGGAGATTTCTAATCCATTTTGATTGCTTGCACTAGATGCATCGCTTTTAGTGTATATGTTTATTTATAATTATATTTAATTTCTTGCACTATATGCATTGATTTCAATGTAGATGATTGCTAATCCTATATGTTTTCTCGCAATAAATGCATTGACTTCAATGTAGACGACGATTTTTTATCCTATTTGATTCCTTGCACTAGATGCATTAATTTCAGTGTAGACGTTGATTTCTAATTATATTTGACTACTTCCACTAGATGCATTGATTTCAATGTACATGATTTCTAGTCGTATTTGATTGCTTGCACTAAATGCATCGATTTCAGTATAGATGGTGATTTCTAATCCTATTTGATTTCTTGCACTAGATGCATTGGTTTCAGTGATGTTGGTTTCTAATATTATTTGCTTACTTGCACTAGATACATTAATTTCAGTGTAGATGTTGATTTCTAATCCTATTTGATTACCTGCATTAGATGCATCCATTTCATTGTAGATGTTGTTTTCTAATCCTATTTCATTGTTTGCATTATATGCATTGATTTCAGTGTAAACGTTGATTTCTGATTTGATGTAATTGGATGTACATTGATGGTACATTAATTTTAAAGTGATTGGATTAACATTGTGCATTAATTCCACTGTAAGCAGGCAAAATTATTGACAATGTACATTTATTTTTATGTTTTAGTAAGTCAACGTATTAATATAGAAGAGCAAGAGAGAAAATGTATGATTTTTAGTACAATAGTTCCAAAAAAATATTTAAATGATTTATGATTTCAATTGTGCTTTTCATATAATCGATATGAAAAGATGACAAAACTAACAAAGGTGACAATAAGAATACTAGAAGAAAATAATTTGAGATTGATTACAATGAAGACTATTTGTAATTGAGTGCATTCTTATTATTCACATTTTCTATCATTCAACAGTATTACATTGTCACTTTGCATTCAAAATTTGTATTTCATCATTTTCATCATTAAATTTATTAACAATATTTATCTCAACAAACTTAGGTAACTAAGAAAATTTTAAAATTAAAATGACCAGTTATCAGACATATTTAGCATATATAAAATTATTGTATTTATATTAGATGTATTTACATATTATTTATAAAATTAATCATATGTTCTATATATTTTCCTTGGCTTCACACGACTGGAACCAACCTAGATCCATCTAACTTCGGATCTATCATGCGCCAATAGGGATCAAATCTCTCGAGGTGAAAACCTTTCCTCAAGTTTTGCACTCAAAAAATAGGTTTGCACCTTGAGAGATTTGATCCCTCTCAGCGCATGATAGATCTGGAGTTAGATGGATCTAGGTTGGTTATTAGGCCAATGAGAAGGTGCCATATGGCTAGCCCTAAGGCCGCCACGTGGCCCTTAAACCACCGTGTAAAAGTTTGGTTAGGTCTCCAAGAGTCAAACCTGAGACCTCCCCCCAGCTAGCACGCTCGTGTGCCAACACGCTACAAGTTGTTTCTTAACCTCTATAGAGGCGGCTTTATGTTAAAGTTATGCAAATGGAATTTGGGACCGCCAGTAGTCCCAACCCACCAGTAGTCCCATGGAGGTTGGTCACATGTCATAAAAACAAAACCCAACCAAAATGGTCAACGAAAAATCTGCCAACAGTTATTACAACTCCCCGTTAGCGTGATCAAATGGCAATCATTAGCAAACTCCACGCGATTTCTCTGCGGTCGTTCAAACCGGAGTTCAAACGAACTCAACCATAGTTTCCGCTTGGATTTCCACTGCGATGCGGTTTGTAAGCCATGGTTTGGGTTGGCATGTGGCCACCCAACCACTAACATTAAAATAAAACGGTTAATTTGGTAGTGGTTTGGCAAAGCGCGCCTAAAGTGGTGGAAGTGCTATTTTGACTCCAGTTAACTAGAGTTCTCCACAATTAGTGGAGCTTTCCTAGGTGTAACTGGGAAAATGAGTTGGAGACTCAATTTTTGACCATTTTAAGTGAAAAAAGAGTCATTCTTAGATAATTTGAGAATTATATAGATTTTTTCAAGGTTTTGAGAGCCATCAAATAACTTCTGAGCATGATTTTGCTTCAGATAAGTTCCAAGGGCCACTAGGAGCCACCCGTAGAATGAGGCCTAACCAGGGCAGCTAGAGGCCATTCACAGAAAACCAATAGTCATTTTTGGATGTTTCAGACATTATATAGCCATTGTTGAGTTTTTCAGAGCTAGATGAGGACTTATGAGCATGATTTTTCTTCAGAGAAGTTCCAAGGGCCTCTAGGGCCACCAGGAGCCAGGAGGAGAATGAGGCCTAGCCAGAGCAGCCAGAGACCGTTCTCAGCAAACCAATAGTCGATTATAACTATATTGAACATTATGAATCTAATGGAATGATTTTCAGAAGCATTTGGAGACTTCTATAGGCTGAGATACTTCAGGTAAGTTTTCAGTGAGCCTACAGCCACAGGGTGCCCCAGGTATTTGAGGCATAACCAGAGCAGCCAGAGCCCAATTTCAGCAAGTGAATAGTATATTCTAACTATTTTGGACATTATGAACCCATTGGAGGGATTTTAAGAGCCATTTTGAGACTTATAGAGCCCAATAATCCATAGGAAAGTTTCGAGGTGCCCAAGGCCAGCAGGAGTTGGAGGCCTAGACTGGGGAGCCAGAGCTCATTTGGAGCAAATGAAAAATCTATTTTGGATGTATGATATGTGTTGGAGATAGTATAAAAATTTTTAGGGACATAATAAGACTTCTAATGGAGTTATTTCCATATAGAAGCTCAAGAAATATTAAGGGCACTGACAGAAGAGGTCAAGTCAAAGGGAGCCTATGTCCATTTCGAGAGACTTAGCACCCATTTTAGGGGTATGATGGTATTCTAAACCAATTGGAACAGTTCAAATAACCATTGGATTTGATTAGTTACTTGTAAAATAAATTTTCCATCATAATCCCAAAGAGCCAAGCCAATTGACAAAGGCTCAAGGAGACGTAGCCCAAGACATACGGGTGAACTCCTTTATTAAATTTGTTGTTAAGTGTTGATTATTATTTGCTGCACTTTATGGTTGTTGTACATGCTTATTATCAGCACACAAATTTTTTTAATTCCTCACACTTAAAGCATTAAAAAAAATTAAAACACACACAGCTTATTCAAGTATTCAATTCTGCACTATCAAGTATAAGCAAGATCTTAATTTGTTTTAACTGAGTGGGAGGTGTTTGCATAAAATGACCATGAGATCATGTCCAAGTTTTAAAAAATTCTCAAAAATGAAAGTGATCAGAAGTGGTTGCAATCTGAATGACCGAAAAGGTTTCATCAATGCGATTCTGGTGCCATGAACGGTTCTCAAAACTGAGGTCATAAGCAGAAGTTATTGATGTTTGAAATCACCCAGTAAAATTCAAAAAACGGACTATTTGACCATGTTTGACTCTAGAAATTTATCCAAAAAAAATTATTATTATGGGTAAAGTCATTTTTTATGGTATTGTGGAAGCCAATCAGTGAGTGCCATGTGGCCTGCTCGGAGGCTGCCACGTGGCCTCAGGCTTAAGAGGAAAAGGTCAAAAATTTTGTTTTAGGCCCGACACCATGGGCACGACCTAAACAGCTATTTGGGTTGGGTCTGCATGAGAACTTGGGTCGATGCTGCACAAGAACTCGGGTCAGGCGTATCTTATTCAACAAAATTTTTTTGCAAGCCCGTCAGTTTCGATCGTGGGTGGCCTGGTCGCCAGCCCACAGGCCCGACCGACCCACCTCAGTGGTGTTTCTTAACCACTAGGGGTGTCATGCCTATTTGAAGTTTTCTATTGTTTCAGGAAGAAATAAAAAATGGCTATCCCCATCCGACTTGACCAACCACTGTGACTAGGGGCGCGACGTTGAACAATATCTGAAAACCGTTTGCAGTTAGCGTGAATTGTGCATGTGAATGCATTGTTGATAAACCTGAAATTTATTGCTACCACTAATTTGGGGCATGGTTCCACCATTTCAGTATGGACCACCCATTTTTTCAACTCTAACTAGAGTTCCTCCAGTTTTGGAGGAGGTTTTTGAGGGACATTGGGAAAAAATCTTGGAGAGGCCATAACTCCCTCATTATTGAACCAAATTGAGTGCAAAAATAGTCAATTTTGGGTCTTTTCGACATTATAAGTAGTTTAGAATAGGTTTCAGGTCAAACAGAAATCATATTCAGTAGTTTTTGCTTCAAGGAAGATCAATGAGCCATAAGTGCCATCATGGAGAAGGGAGTGTATTGGGCATCCTTTGTCTATTTTATGTGAATGAATAGTATATATTGACTATTTAAGATATTTTGGAACCAATGAAAGTGGTTTCAGAAAATTTTGAGAACTTCTAGAGCTCCAAAAGCTGATGTGAAGTTTTGGGCAGCCCTAGGCAAACTGTGGAGGATAGCCTTGTTTGGGGATGCAGTGCTCGATTTGAGAAATTTGTCAGTTTATATTTGGTTTCTGATGTGTGATAGATACGCAATAGTGGTTTTAGTGACAGAAATACAATTATGAAGGATTTTGTGCCATTTAGAAGCTTAGAGTAGCTCAGAGCACTGACAGAAGGAATCGTGTCAAAGTGAGCCAAAAGTTGTTTGCAAAGTTTGGACAGCCATGAGAGGGATATATATGGTATTATCAGCCCTTTGGATCATTTTAGTATCCATTGGAGTTAAGTGTGGAACTTGTAAAAGAAACCTTACCATAATCCCAAAGAACCGAGTCAAGATGACAAAGCTCAAAGGAGACGTAGCCCATGAGATTCAAGTGAACTCCTAGATTAATTTTGCTGTTGTGTTCAAATGTTTTATTATTGAATTACGTTTCTATTGTACATGTTTAATTTCAGCAAGAAAAAATGAACTTAAGACACATAAATAGTTAAAAATCACGCACCACTTTCAAGCATAAATTCTGCAAATTGTCAAGTACAAGCTAGATCATTTAATTTTTAAACTGAGTGGGAGGTTCTTGAAATACATAACAAGTTATCCCAACCATTTTCAGATTAGGTTGGTATCAGATAACTTGGTTTCTTGATTGACAGAGCAGTCGTTTGCTTGTATAGCTTGAAAGGTGTTAAAACTGTGTAAAAGATTGACTGTTTTACTGTTTGCAAACTTACTGTTGTTTGAGTTTGTTGAAGGTGAAGGGATAGCTACTAATTAGCTAAGTCCTGGAGAGGAAAACAAGGAAGAAAGGGCTGAAGGCATCTTCCTTACCCCAAATGACCTCAAGGTCACCCTTGGAACACAAACCCTCTTGATGATTGTTTGTTAATAAGCTCTTGAAGTTTGTTTGTTGTTTGGCTGCTTGAATAAGAGTTTGTCTCTACAGCCATTTGGTTTAAAAAAGCTTTGTAATTTGTTTTGAAATATTTGTGAAATTTGTTGAAGTTACTTTTGTTCATTGACAACATAATGACAAATTCTACAAGTGAGGTTTCCTCCTTCACAAGATTCTTCGATGAAGATATGAAGCATGACTTTATTATATTGAAGGACATGGTGCAAATTCTATTTGAAGATAGAAGAGAAAGCACTGAACTTTGTGAGAAATTGTTTGCCATGGAGCAAGAGAAGGAAGAAATTCTTCAAATATTGCATGATATGGAGATGCAGCTCCATCAAGCCCAAGAGGCTTTGAACAAGAACATGCGTGAGGAAGAGGTAATCCACTCTAATTTTTCTTCAGTTTCCTCTTTATAAAGATGTGTTAGTTCTTTCAAAAAGCATATGAGAGGTATAGGGTCAAATTTAATGATTAAAATGGGCTATCAAGGCAAGGGTTTAGGCAAGAATACACAAGGCATGGTTGATCCTATTTTGGTTAGGGAACGACCCAAGAATTTTGGTCTTGGTTATGTGCAAATTAATGGCGAAGACTCCAAAGCCATGAAGGCATGTGAGGCTACTTCAAAGAGAACTTTTGTTCCAAGTTCTAAGATGCAAATATGTCAATTTTTTTTCAAAGATGATTGCCATTTATTTAAGCCTTTGTTGCAGCAAGAAGATGGTAGACATGTAGCTTATGGTGAGCATGCGAGTTCAGATAGTTTTCAAGACAAGAGTGATGATGTTATTCTGCAAATGAAAGTTGGAGCCTCTACTAGTTCATCTCCTCATGAAGGAAAAAAGGATGAACATGAAAAGAAGCACAAGAGGTATAAATCTTCCCATGATCAATTTGATTGTGTTTCTACAAGGCGTCATAATTTTGCATGCTTAAATGGAAGAAAAATTTGTTGTACATATTGTGGTCAATTTAGCCATGATGTTTCGAGATACTGGATGAGGAAGAAATCATACTAGAAGCAGATGAGGCAAAGGCAACTTTCAAAGAAGGTGCATAATATTTGCACGTATTTCCAGAAGATGGGACATGTTGTTTCCCATTGCTGGACTTTGCATCCAACTAGTTGTCCCAAGCACATGTAGCAAGAGGACTGAAAGACTGGCGAAGGTGGAACCAAGGATTCCATTATTGATGTGAAAACGGAAGTTTCACATGAAGAATATTTGCAACAGAAAAAGTTGCCATGGAAGTGGCTTTGTAAGAAGTGGATGGACTTCTTAACACAGTAAGACATACCCCTTTGTACATATGCAAATTTCGGTTGTATGCATGTATTTTATGATATAATCTCTAGTTTGTTTGAGCCACCTTGGATCATTGATAAAGGCAGCGATGTTCAATTTCCTTCTGCAAATTTTCTCACTAGAAATTTCTGAGTGAGTGCAAGAAAGATAGTTCTAGAAAGGAGGACAAGCGCATCCATGAAGGGAAGTATCAATTGCTTTCTAGTTGTGGTTCAAAGTCACTAACCATGCAAGGCAAGTGTTTGGAGGCTGAAGAGAAGAGGGTGTTGTACTCTCATCTACTGTATAGATCAGTATATCAGTCTTTTGGGGTCCAAAAGATTCCTAGTGTGGAGGAGTGATCAGGAGATCATGTCCAAGTTTTAAAAAATGCTCAAAAATGAAAGTGCTCAGAAGTGCTTGAAATATGAATGAACAGAAAGGTCTCGTTGCTGTGATTCTGGCACCGTGAATGGTTCTCAAAACTGAGGTCGTAATAAGAAGTTATTGAGGTTTGAAATCGCCTAGTAAAATTCAAAAAAAGGACTGTTTGAGTATGTTTGATTTTAGACATTTATCCAAAAAAAAATATTATTGTGGGTAAAGTCATTTTTTTATGGTATTGTGGAAGCCAATCAATGGGTGCCACGTGGCCTACCCGGAGGCTGCCACGTGGCCCCAGGTTTAAGAGGAAAAGGTCAAAAATTTTGTTTAAGGCTCGACACCATGGGCATGGACTGAATGGCCATTCGGGTTAGTTCTACATGAGAACTCAGGTCAAGGCTACACGAGAAATCAGTTCGATCATATCTTCTTCAACAAAAAAAAATTGCAAGTCCACCGGTTTCGATCGTAGGTGGCCTGGTCGCCAGCCCACAAGCCCAACTAGCTCGCCTCAGTGGTGTTTCTTAACCACTAAGGGCGTCGGACCTATTTGAAGTTGTCTATTGTTACGGGTAGAAATAAAAAATGGCTAGCCCCTTAGGGCAAGCCCCATCCGACGTGACCAACCACTGTGACTAGGGGCGCAACGTTGAATCATATCCGAAAATTGTTTGCAGTTAGCGTGAATTGTGCATGTGAACGTGTTGTTGATAAACCTGAAATTTATTACTACTGATAATTTGGGGCTTGGTTCCACCATTTCAGGATGGACCGCCAATTTTGTCGACTCTAATTGGAGTTCCTCCAATTTTGGTGGAGGTTTTTGAGGGACATTGGGCAAAAATCTTGGAGAGGCCATAAATCCCTCATTATTGAACGAAATTGAGTGCAAAAATAGCCAATTTTGGGTATTTTTGACATTCTGAGAATTTTGGAACAAGTTTTACGTCAAATAGAGGTCATCTTCAGCAGTGTTAGCTTCGAGTAAGATCAAGGAGACATCAGGGCCATCATGGAGAAGGTAGTGTATTGGGCATCCTTTGTCTATTTTATGTGAATGAATAGTCCATCTTGACTACTCCAGACATTTTGGAACCAATGAAAGTGGTTTCAAAATTTTTTGAGAACTTCCAGAGCTTGAGCAGCTAATGTGAAGTTTTGGGCAGCCCTGGGCAAACCGTAGAGGATAGCCTAGTTTGGAGATGCAGTGCTTGATTTGAGAAATTTATCAGTTTATATTTGGTGTCTGATGTGTTATAGATACAGAAAGAGTGGTTTCAGTGACATAAAGATAATTTTGAAGGAGTTTGTTCCATTTAGAAGCTTAGAGTAGCTCAGAGCACCGACAGAAGGAATCGTGTCAAAGTGAGCCTAAAGCTGTTTGCAGATTTTGGACAGCCATGAGAGGGATATATATGGTATTCTCATCCCTTTGGATCAGTTTAGTATCCATTGCAGTTAAGACTGTAACTTGTAAAACAAACCTTACCGTAATCCCAAAGAGTTGAGTCAAGATGACAAAGCTCAAAGGAGATGTAGCCCACGAGATTCAGGTGAAATCCTAGATTAATTTTGCTGTTGTGTTTGAATGTTTGATTGATGAATTATTTTGCTGTTATACATGTTAAATTTCAGCAATAAAAAATGAACTTAAGACACATAAAAAGTTAAAATCATGCACCACTTTCAAGCATAAATTCCGCAAATTGTCAAGTACAAGCTAGATCATTTAATTGTTAAAATGAGTGGGAGGTTCTTGAAATACATAAAAAGTTATCCAGACCATTTTCAAATCATAAAATAACAAGTCGTCCACCCATTTCAGATCAGGTGGTATCAGAGAACTATGTTTCTTTCTTGACAGAGCATAAGGTTTCTTGCTTGCTTGTTTGACTTGAAAGGTGTTTAACAGTGCAAAGAATTTAACTGTATGCAAATTGACTGATGCTTACAAGTTTGAGTTTGCTAGAGGTGATGGGGAGCTACTAATACCTAATTCCAGAAGAGGACAACAAGGAAGAAGGCTGAAAGAATTCTCCTTACCCAAAGGACCTCAAGGCAAACATTGAAGCACAGGAAGGATTTTTTGCAAAAAAGGCTGCTTGAAGAAGAGATACAAGGTGCAGAAAAGAGCTTGCATCTATAGCCAACTTGTTAAGAAGCGTTTTCAAATTGTTTTGAAGCTTTTTGAATTGTTGATTGAAGTTATTTAGCTCATTTACATAGACATGAAAACTTCTTCAAGTGACACCTTTACAAAACTCTTTGATAAAGAGATGAAGCGGGACTTCTACATCCTGAAGGAGATGGTGCAAAGTCTATATGAAGATGGAAAGGAAAGCACTAGAATTCATGAGAAATTGGTTGATATGAAGCAAGAGAAAGAAGGACTTCTTCGAAGAATGCATGAGATGGAGATGCAACTCCATCATGCCCAAGAGCCCTTAACCAAGGACATGCTTGAAGTAGAGGTAAACAGTCAAAGTGAAGGCATATAGGAAACAGTCAAAGCGAAGGCAACTTGCATAGAAGGTGCAAAAGACTTTCACACATTGCCAGAAGAAGGGACATCTTATTGCCCAATGTTGGTCACTGCATCCAACCAATCATCCCAAGCATTTGAATTAAGAGGATAAAAATACAAGCAAAAATGGAACCAAATATTCCATCATTGAGGTGAGTCTAGATGATTCACAAGTAGAAGATTTTTAGCAGGAAAAATCGCCATGGAAGTGGCTTGGGAAGAAGTGGTTTGACTTCTTAATCCAGTAAGACATACATTCATTTGAACATATGCAAATTTCAGTCATGTATGCATGTGTTTCTGTTGAAAATGTACATTTGTATGAGCCACCTTTGAACGATGATCAAGGAAATAATGTTCAACTACCTTCTATTGAATATTTCTCGCTAGAAATTTTTGGATGAGTTTAAGAAAGATACAATTCTTAACAGGAGGACAAGAGCATCCTAGAAGGGAAGTGTTGACTACCTTCGATTTGGGGCTCAAAGTCACTAAGCCATGCAAGGAAAAGTGAATGGAGGTTGGAAAGGTGAGGGATTTTTACTCTCATCTACTGACCAAGTAACCAAGTCTTTTGGGGTCCAAAAGATTCCCAATGGGGAGGAGTGATCAAATTTGGATTAAGGACCTAAGTGATAGCTCAAAATCCAAAGTGTTAAAAAGTGTTCTGAACCTACAAAGACCGGATAGACATCATCTTCCTCATTCTAGCACCGTGAACGATTCTACAAACCGACACCGTACGAAGAAGCTATCGTGTTTTGAAAAGTCTATTAAGCTGCAAATTTTGACATTTGACGAGGGTTGACTGGGCAATGGTACAATTAGAAAAAGGAATATTCTAGGGAATATTCCCCCAGAATATTCCTTCTAGGCCAGTAGTTGGAGGACAAGTGTGGAAGTATGATTTTTTGAATGGTTATTGGGCCAATGAGAAGGCGCCACATGGCCACCCCTGAGGCCGCCATGTGGCTCTTGAACCACTGTGTAAAATTTTGGTTGGGTCTGCAGGAGTTGAGCATGAGACCTCCCCTAGGATAGTGCATCCACGTGCCAACATGCTACAAGTTGTTTCTTAACCTCTATGGTAGGCAACTTTATTTTAAATTTTATGCAAATGGCGTTTGGGGGTTCGGACCGCCAGCAGTCCCAACCTGCCAGCAGCCTTGTGGAGGTTGGTCACATGTCATAGCAACAAACCCCAAATGAAACTGTCAGCAAAAACTTCTCCAACAGTTATTAAAACTCCCTGTTAGCAGGATCACATGGAAACCATTACCAAACTCTGTGTGTTTTCTCTGCGGTCGTTCAAGCCAGAGTTCAAATGAACTCAACCATAGTTTCCACCTGGAGTTCCACTGCGGTGCGGTTTGTAAGCCGTGGTTTTGGGTGACATGTGGCCACCCAACCACTAACATTAAAATCAAATGGTTAATTCGGTGGTGGTTTTCCAAAGTACGGTAATAGTGGCAAAAGTGCTATTTTGACTCCAGCTAACTGGAGTTCTCCACAATTAGTGGAGCTTTCCCAGGTGTAACTGGTAAAATGAGTTGGAGACTCAATTTTCTCCCATTCTAAGTGAATAGAGAGTAATTCTTAGCTAATTGGAGCATTCTGGAGCTGTTGGTTTTTAGAGCCATCAAAGAACTTCTGAGCGTGATTTTTCTTCAGAAAAGTTCCAAGGGCCACCAGGAGCCAGCAGCAGAATGAGGCCTAGTCAGGGTAGCTAGAGGCCATTCTTAGAAAACCGATAGTCATTTTTGGGTGTTTTAGAAATTTTAGAGCCATTGGTGAGGTTTTCAGAGCCATATGAGGACTTATGAGCGTGATTTTTCTTCAGAGAAGTTCCAAGGGCCTTTAGGGCCACTAGGAGCCACCAGGAGAATGAGGCCTAGCCAGAGCAGCCAAAGACAATTCTCAGAGAAAAAATAGTCTATTCTGACTATATTTAACCTTATGAATCAAATTGAAGGATTTTCAGAAGCATTTGGATAATTCTGAAGGCCGATATGGTTCAGGGAATTTTTTAGTGAGCCTAGAGCCATAGGGTGCCCCAGGTGTTTGAGACATAACTAGAGCAGCCGGAGCCCAATTTCAGCAAGTGAATAGTATATTCTGACTATTTTGGACATTATAAATCCATTGGAGGTATTTTCAAAGCCATTCGTATACTTCTAGAGCTGAAGAAGCCACAGGTAGGTTTCGGGGTGCCCAGGGCCAACAGGAGTTGGAGGCCTAGATTTGGGAGCCAGAGCTTATTTGGAGAAAATGAATAGTCTATTTTGGATATCTAATATGTTTTGGAGACAATAGAAAATTTTTAATGGGAATAAAAGGACCTCTATGGGAGTTAGTACCATAGAGACGCTCATGAAAGCTTAAGGGCACCGACAGAAGAGGTCAAGTCAAAGGGAGCCTAGGTCCATTCCAGAGACTTAGCAGTAATTTTAGGGGTATGATGGTATTATAAACCCATTGGAACAGTTAAAATAACCATTGGAGTTGATTATTTACTTGTAAAATAAATTTTCGATCATAATCCCAAAGAGCCTATTCAATTGACAAAGGCTCAAGGAGACATAGCCCAAGACATACGAGTGAACTCCTTTATTAAATTTGTTGTTAAGTGTTGATGATTATTTTTTTCACTTTATGGTTTTTGTACATGCTTATTATCAACAACAAAAAAATGTTTAATTCCTTACACATAAAGCATTAAAATAGTTTAAAACACATACCCCTGATTCAAGTATTCAATTCCGCACTATCAAGTATAAGCAAGATATTAATTTGTTTTAACTAAGTGGGAAATGCTTGCATAGCATAAAAATTTATCCATCCATTTCAGATCAAAAACATATGCAACTTCAATCAATGATATCTTTTAAACTAGGAAACAAATCACATTCCATGAAAAATCCATTTGAACTAAAAAAGTATTAAAATGAGAAATTCTACATATTTGAAATGGAGGTCATAGTACTTGCATGAGACTCGCTGAATATTTCTCCCATGCATTCCATCCATTATTATGCTTATATGGTGGCCATGCCACTATTGAAAATTTGATTAATGGTTGAAATGAGGTTATCCAAGCTTCTATATGTTGCATACATATTTCTTTATGCTATGGCATGGTTATATAAATATGCAACAAGTGTGAATGTGAGAACACTAAGTGAAAAGGGCCATAAAAGGATGCCAATATTTGAAGAACAACATTGGTTGTTGTAGAGGTCATGGAATCTTTGTGTTGTATAAAAATGGATGTAGTGAATCCATGATAGGATGCTCCTACACTAGTGAATGAATTTTCAAGGCTAGAAAACTCTATAATGCTATCATTGCGTATGACATATAATTTCATTAGGGACAAGTTATTTCTTTTTAAAAAACCATCATGCAATTGAAAAAATTTAGTGTCAAGCTTTTTTTACACAAAATATATATGGTATGATTTATGGGACAATATAAATATTTTTTTAGTACAATAAGCAATATATTGTATCCAACTTGAAGTGAGAGTCCCTTAATTGAGAGAACTGTGGTGAACGTGGAAAGAGTACTAAGAGTAAATTGAACTACTTAATCGATGAGATCATTAATATGAAGACCAACTTATTCTTTGCATTTTCTTAATGGAGTCATTTTGTTAGAAACCAAGAAGGTGAAGGATATAAGAATCTAGTGGAACTTGAAGAGAGCCTTTAAAAAGAGGAAAATCGATGATCATGTTTTGTTATTTCATGTCAACATTCACAAGTTCTAGTTTGAAACCATTTTTATGTTAGCCTAGCTATGTCATAACCTAATTTGGAAATTAGTTGTAGTAAAAATTTATTTTGGAATTTTTTGATATATGATTATACCAAGAGAATTATCTAGTGATAGGCTTTAGATAGTCCCATAATCCATGTTTATAGTTTTTTTACAAACACTTGTTTAGTTAGGCTTCAAACACCCTCCCTATCTCAATCATTTTTGAAATATTTTATTTTTAGTAGAATATTTCTATGCACCAATAAAACAGTAATGAAATGTTTATTTGGTCTTAAATAATTAAAAACATGGGACAATAATTTCTAATTCTTAAAAAAATTGATCAAAATTTAAATCTTCAACTCATAACAATAATTATGGTGCTCAATTTACCAAGTAGCTTGATGAAAATTGTGTCAAACCTAATTCCTTATAGATGTATATGAAGGTTATGAGTCTAGTGCAATTATTAACAAATTTGAGAATAAATTAGTTGTGACATGTATATATTGATCATATTCCACAATTTTAACTTTAAAGTGTTTCTATGAAGGTGTAAGACATTAGATATGTAGAAAAGTATAGAAAACTTATTCTTGGTCAACACATTCTTGCTATTTCTTTGAATTGATACCTTCATGAATGGATATGGAATAAACCTCATTGATTTAATCTTTAGTCTCTTAAATCACATATAAAATTTTTGGTATATTTATACTGCCTAAAACATATAAGTAAAATAAAATTGTAGTGTGTTTTATTGTTGACGTAATAAGATTTATATGCATAAAATTTTCATACGACAAAAATAAAGGTTTTATAGTTGTAAAAAAATGTTCTTCATAACTTATGTAACTTTACTTTTACATGTATGTGTGTATAAAAATAAACATGCATATAAAAAAAGAGAAGAATAAGACTTACAACAATAAAAGGTGAATAAAACTCAAACTAAATATTAGTAACAATGCACTGAAACTACTCTGTGACAAAACACTCTGATTACTATATGAAAAAATCACTACTCTATTACAACACTCTAAATGTAATCAAAATATTTGTAAACTTTCATTAAAAAAAAATAATATAAAAGCATCGTTTGGCTTATTAAATTTTTACAACGGAGTCAATAATGAGAAGATCACATGTTTGAACGTGCTTTCAAAAAACAATGCAATTTTTTTTTGGTGTTTCCAGAAAACTTTACGCTTTAAAACGTTGAATGATCGACCTCCACAAAAAATGAAGCCAATAGTTATAGAACCTGTAAAGAAGTGCAGAAGTCCTTTAAAGAAATATGGACTTACTTCCGTGAAAATCTTGCAAACAATTTTTGTTAAATTTATTGGAGTTTCATACCTTGCATACAACTTTTCACTTTTCATACATTGGAGTTGCATTAAATCATCACCTCATGAGAACGTTTGATTCATTTGAGTTTAGTGTTGTTGTTGGAGGTGAGGTGACATATTTTCTTTCCAAATTGAATTCTTCGTAGTGAAAGGTGTTGAGAATATAGAACAAAACAAAACAAAGAGGGATGCTTCCCCCACAACACAGATAACACAAAATTCTGTGGAATTAACATCAAACATTACAGACAGACAGTGTAAAAACATGAGCAAAACTTATTTTTTAATTTATTCAACTCTTCTCTGAGTTTCAATTCATTCTGTTATCACAAAATCGCACTTGATTGGCTGCTAATCAGACAAATCTATGTAATTGTTTCAAACCATCTTTTGACTGAAGCTTAGACTCTTCAGTCTGAGAGGGCTCTCTCAAAGGGGTTTATGATTTTAGGTAATGATAGGATTAGACGGCTAACTCTATTTGAAAAGTAACTTTGATTTTTGTGTATGTAGGTTGAAAAGAATGCAGGCTTGCAACCATTGGGCTTATGGACTCAACAAATCAGTAGATTCAGTGGCAAGGTTCCTTGACATGGAAGCTGAGGCAGACAAGAGTCTTTAACAAAGACAAATCACTCATAAAACATAGGGCAACAAATTCATTTCATAAATAATGGAAGTCAGAGAATAAACATATGAATTCTGAGTAATAAAGATGAAATCTACTGCAAGTGGAATATATAAAAATATAGATCAAAAAGACATTAAAAAATCCATGAGAATCTCAGGTCTATCAAGAATAAGTCCTCTATATTACTGATATCAGTCAAATTACATGAAGCATCATATGGTGCAAAAAATATCCAATGAAGGCTTCCATTGATGAGTTGTCTCCATTTCATGATCTTCAAGTCATAAATGTTTGGTGGCAAGGTCCCCTGATCTGTTGGATGTGTCCACCTATCCAAAACTAATTTTAAACTGCTCAAAAACCTTTAAAAATAGCTCACTACGAAAACATATCAGTTTCATAGCATGGTTTCGTAGCATCCAAAAAATGGCTTTTTAACTCAAATTTTATGCTTCTTTTCTCTTCCATAGTGTCCATCATGACCTAACACCTCATCATTACCATTCTCCCCTCTTAAAAACTACACAAAGTGGTTTTAAAGGAAAAAATACAGCTACAGAAATTTTCGTAGCGTTTTTGTGGCTTCAAGCCTAGGAAACGCTACGAAACTGTAGAAAACTATGAAATTTCCAAATTTTGACCCTGTCTCAAAATTGTAACCTCTAGATGTAGAAAATTGTTTTTCAACATGCCATTAACCTCTTAAAACATAATAAAACTTAACTTAAGAGCCTTGAGGAGTTTCCTCTTCATTAATGATGAGTTGAGCTATGGGTTCCTCAACTACAGTCATCTTGAAGCCCTTCTCCAACTCCTCATGGATCAATTCTAGCTGCTCTTGGAGATATATAATTTTGTCCTTCAATTTTATGTTCCTAGATTTCAAGTGCAGGTTCATTCTTTTGAGATGCTTCACATGTCCTGTCAATGGATGAGTCCATTTGATTAGTTTTTTTGTGTTATCTAAGGTCTTTGACACACTATTAACCTGCTCTTCCCAAACTTCTTTCATTTTCTCAAAATGCACCTTCTGAACATTATGTTTCCTTGCCTCTTTCTTCAGGACTCCTATTTCATGATTTTCTAACTTCAACTGCTCCTCAAGGACCTCAATCTTTGTTTTTTCAATGATTTTCTCCTTTCCTTTCTTTTGCTTGATGACTGGATCTTATTTTGTAGGTGATGATAGATCAATGATACTTGATGGTGGTTGGACAGTTTCAGTGACTTTCTAAGCTTCCTTACTTCTTTCCAAGACCTTTCTGGTAGGCCTTGTCATGGGTTTCCTAGCCTAAAACATGAAACCTGAATCCTCACCTTCAAACTCTAACTTCCTAGCTGATTTGGATTTCTTGAGTTTCTTTCCTCCCTCATCTATATCTTCAGCTTGGACTATGGAGTTTTCCTCAATATCATTAGCATGCAGAATGTCTTCTAAATTTCTCTTAGCCACTGTTTGGCTTCTTGTAATTCTTTTGCTACCATGTTTACTCACAATTGGCTCTTGTTTTGTAGGTTTTCTCATAGTTGGCTTTTGTTTTTCAGGTGAAACAACAAGTGTATCAAGTTTATGCAATTGCTATGTTTCCATGATTACTAGTTCACTTTTCTCTACCCCTATGGGATTATTTTTCTTTGGCACTAAAGGTTCACTTTTTTCTACCACTAAAGGCGATGGTATACCTCTAGGTTTAGGAGTTCTTTTAGGGGTAATGGCACCCACTTCAAAACCACTGACAAACAGAAAAGAAGACCAGTCTCTACCTAATCTTTTTAACTCCTCTAAAACCAGCAACTTGATTAAACCATGATGAAAGAGTGAGGTTTCACTTCCTTCATATTTAACTTGAACTTTTCTACCATTTTTGCTAAGCTTATGTATAAATAAAATGGTAGATCAAGAGATTTCCTACCAACCAAATGTAGCAGAAGCTTGATGTGGTAAGAATAAACCTTATGATACCTCCCTTCACAAGTGAAGTACTTCTAAATGATAAACAGTAGCTTTGAAAATTTGTCTTTCATGTAGCTCCTTGGAATGGAATTTATAATATCAACCTCACTATGTTTTGGCTTGATAAATTCCTTACAGACCTACATGTTGAGTTTGAAACCTTTGAACCATTGTTCTCCTCCTCTTGGAATTCCTGTTGTTGCTACAATGGTCTCTGGAGTTATAGTGAGGTTCAAAATTCCCACTTTTGCAGTTGTCCCATTGAAATTTATGGAAAACTCCTTAGAAACCTGCACATGGCATCCTTGCAATCTCTGGAAAAACTGCAAACACCTTGTTCTTCTGAAAACTTCTGAATTTGTTGGGTCTTCATTTATCAATTTCATGTCTGATGGCTCATATCCGAGTCAGTGGCCACCTTTTTTGGTCTTCCTCTTTGCATCCATGGTACTTTTATGTCTTCTCTGCCTCGCTTGATCAGTAATACCTGCAAGCTTTTGAAAATGCCAGCCACAGCTTGGGCTTAGTGAAATAGCTCTCCATAGCTCAATAGCATGCAAAGAGGGAGAGGAGAATGAAAAATGACTCAATTGGGAAATATTTTAAAGTTCGATGACAACTCATGGCCTAATCATGACTCATACATGCTTAAAATGGTAATAATGACTTCAGCCATGACCATTGTACCTTGATTTAACCCTAACTAACTCGAATGGCATCTACCCTAACCCTTTCAATAATTGACTAACACCTAGCACGTATTTTGAAAAGACAGACAGGAATGCCTCCTTTCGTAGCATACTTAGTGTATTTTTGGGCGATTTCGCTACGAAAGTATTAGCATTTTCGTAGCGAAAAGTGTGTTTTTTCTATGTAATTCGCTACGAAAGTAGGAATTCTTGGCTAAATGGACCTTTTCGGAGTTGTAAGCTTGGGAAGTGAAATATATCAGGAAATAATGACTGATGTGACATGAAAAGACTTGAATGAGAGTAGGTTTGGACCTTAGGATAGGCTAATAAGAAAAATTAAAATTTTTCCTTTACCTAGTAATGAAAAATGAATTCTATGACCATACCTTTCACACATGAACCTCTAAGACAATGCCAAATGATGTTTCATTTTTTTCTTAGTGATAAAAAATTCTACTCATTAAACATAAAGAAATTACATAAGATTCTATCAAAATGGTCGTAGCCTGAAAACCTAATACAATTCAATGCGAATCGGACGTTCAACAACTTCTCATCCTTCTGTTGTCAAACCCATTTCTTCATTAAAAACGACACATAGAGTCGTATACTCCCAAAACTTCATTTTTTTGTTTATACATGAAATTTGTACAAAACACATAACTGACAGACCTAAGATTTTATAGATTTAAACTTTGAAACCTCTTCACATCTATGCCCTTATCTCATTTCCGCGATATCAACTTTTAACTTGCGGCTGCTTAATGGTAAACTTAAATTTCTGTGATTGTGAAGTGACGTGACACCGTTGCATCACATATCAATTATCATAGCCTCCGGGCGGTTCAAACGTAAACATAAACTTATGCGATTGCAATGTGCGATGGAACGATCACATCGCATCGCAAAATAAATAACATGGGGGTGGTAGAAGGTAAGGTTTAAATGTTGTGATGTGCAATATTGCGGGCGGTAAATTCCAGTAAGTGCGATAAGAGAAATACATAGGAAATACACGGTTGGAGGTGGATTGGTGTATGGGTTGTGGGTTCCATAAAATCGCATCAGCGGGGATTTAACATATTGTGCGATGAGAGCTTAAGGTTAAAACTTAAGACTTGCGAAGTGCGGTCAGTAGTGCAGTAAAACGCGGTAAGTGCGAAATGCACGAAACAAAGATTTTTGTGGAAATACAAAGCATTTATGGGTTTTTCAATGTGGTGGATGTTTGCGCACTGCGGGCTAGGTAAGTTAATGCGGTGGTTTAATAAATAAATGCAGAGGATGGCTGCGGTACTGGGTTTCCTGTGGTTGCGTGAAAATGCTTCTAGTTTCTTTGATCTGTTCTCATCCTTCCCTGCAAAAAATTTGATGAATTGTGGGTTGTTGCTACTTCTTATTCATGGCGGTGGCTGGGAGTATAATTCCGACAGTCCCCCTTAATCACAACTGCCGCCATCAGTCATTCCCAAACACTGTCGGAGATATACAAAACTTATTTGTCCCAATGTCTTTGTGAGTATGTCAACAAATTGTTCCTCTGTCCTACAATGCTACAAAACAATCTCACCATTGTTAATCAATTCTCTTATAAAATTATATTTGGCATCTATGTGCTTTGTTCTCTTGTGGAAGACAAAATTCTTTGATAATGCAATTTGTGAGCTATTAACACAATAAAGTGTGGTTCCTTTGTCTTTCTCATGACACAAATCTGTCAGCATCCTTCTCATCCATATTGCTTGGCATGTTGCTGCTGTTATTGCCACATATTCAAATTTTTTTGTCGATAATGCAACTATTGGTTGCTTCTTGGAAGCCCATGAAATGGCTCCCAATCCCAAATGAAACACATACCCAAATGTGCTCTTCATATCATCTACACTTCCAGCCTAATCACTGTCAGTGTAACCAATCAATTTAAAATTATCAGTTGAGGAGTATAGGACACCATACTCCTTTGTTCCATTCACATACCTCAGTATTTTCTTGGCTTCTTGCCAATGTGTCTCCTTTGGTGTCTCCATGAATCTGGAAATTAAACTTACAACATACATAATATCAGGCTTAGTTGCAGTCAAATACATTAGACTGCCAACTATGCTCTTGTACAATGTCAGATCGACATTCTTACTGCAATCTTCTTTGCTTAACTTCAACCCTGTGACAGTTGGATTTGTTGTTGCTTTCTTATTCTGCATGTTAAACCTCTTTAAAACTTATGCAACATATTTTTCTTGGGAAATAAAATTACCTTTTCATTTTTCTTTACTTCTATTCCCAAAAAATATCTCAATAAACCCAAATTAGTCATTTCAAATTCACTCTTCATGACTGCTTTAAAATCAACAATGAGAGAAACTTCATTGCATGTGAAAATTAAATCATCTACATATAAAACAACAATAAGGATCTTACCGTCATTTTATTTAATGTAGAGTGTGGGTTCACCATCACATTTTTCAAACCCAATATCCATCAGGTAAGCATCAATCCTGATGTACCATGCTCTTGGTGCTTGCTTATGCCCATAAAGAGATTTCTTCAACTTACATACTTTGTGCTCCTGGCCTTCAATCTCATAGCGAGGAGGTTGTTCAACATATACCTCCTCTTTCAACACTCCATTCAAGATTGCTGACTTTACATCCATTTGATAGACCTTCCACTTTTGTTGTGATGTTATGGACAACATTGTCCTCACCGTCTCCATCCTTGCAACTGGTGCAAAGGTTTCTTCATAATGTCTTCCTTGTTGTTGCTTGTACCCTTTCACAACAAGTCTTTCTTTATGCCTTTCTATGTTGCCTTCAGCATTGCATTTGGTCTTATAGACCCATTTCACTCCAATGACCTTTTTACCTTGTGGTAGGTCCACTAACTCCCATGTATCATTATTTTCTATTGCTCCAATCTCCTCATTCATTACTTCAATCCATTTTTCTTCTTTTACTATATCTTCAAAATGGATTGGGTCATCAACATGAAAAAACAAAGAAAACAAGAAATTTAAACTAGTATTATTATTTACTTCTTCTTGCTCATAAATTTCACTCAAATTTATGAATCTTGATCTTCTTGGTGTGCTTGGAGGTCCACTTGAACTCGAGGGAGTTGTAGATCCCTGTGGTGTTCTTGGAGAAGCACTTCCTTGATTTTTCACTACTGCTCTATTGCTTGCTTGTGGTGTGCTTTGCTGAGCTTGTGTAGGTGGAGGAGGAGCCACCATTGAGGGATTATTTTTTGCAATCAATTCCTCTTTATCTTCATTTGAAATGCATGTCTTCACATTTAGATTTTCTCTAAACTTCGATCCCAATCTTCTTCTTCAATGAACTGCACATCTCTGCTGATTATTACCTTCTTGGTTGATGGATTATAGAGGTTGTAGGCCTTGGATTCATCACTGTATCCAAAAAATATACACTTCTACCCCTTGTTGTCCAACTTCTTCCTTAGATGATCCGGGACATGTGCATATGCCACACATCAAAATACTCTCATGTGAGTGAGAAACTACTTTGTTCCACTCCATGCTTCTTCCGGAACTCTGTTCGTAATAGCTTTGCTTGGACATCTATTTAAAATATATGTTGCACAGTTGACAGCTTCTACCCAATACTCATTTGGCAAGTGTTCTTCCTTCAACATACTTCTTACCATGTCCATGATGGTTCTATTCTTTCTTTATGCTACACCATTTTTTTGTTGTGTATACCTTGTGGTAAATTGCTTGTGTATTCCATGCTCCCTGCAGAAACGCAGGAAGTCTTTTGAAATGTATTCTCCGCCTCTGTTAGTTCTTAACAATTTTATGTAGTGTCCACTTTGATTCTCAACAAGAGCTTTGAAGTGGTATAACTGTTCAAACACTTCACTTTTCTATTTTAGAAAATACACCCATGTCTTTCTTGTATAATCATCTATAAATGTCAAGACATAGTGACTGCCAGCTAATAATGGCGTTTGCATTTGTCCAAAAAAATATGAGTGGACAATATCCAAGGGTGCCTTTTCCCTTATACTCTTTCCTGCTGGAAAGGATTCTCTATGTTTTTTTCCCAAGATGCAGCCTTCACGTAGGCTGTCTGGTTATTCTTCAAGTGGTAATCCCTTTACCATCCATTTTCTATGCAACAGGTTCAAACCTCCAAAATTGAGATGTCCAAATCTCAAATACCGTAAACAGTTTTCATCTTTCACTTCTTCGTGAAAGACCTCGTGTGCTATAGCTGCTACGTTGCCTCCTTCCTTCAAGTCTATTCTGATCTTGAGAGGAAACATTTTATTTCTTGTCATATACACTTCTGCAATGAGCCTTTTACTTGGAGGTATATCCATGATTGTGCACACCTAATTCTTTAAAAACACATTGTAGACCTTATTCATGAGCTATCCAATGCATAGAAGGTTACATTTTAGGCCACGTACATAATATACATCTGGCATAAACTTATTTTATCCCTTCCTTGTCAGTATTGATAATCTTCCTTTCCCCATGATAGAGAATTTACTATCAGTCCCTGTTGTCACTTTAGATTTCACATTCTCATCTAGATTGGAAAACATTGCTATGTTTCCAGTCATATGGTTACTACAACCTAAGTCTAAGAACCATACATCTTCTTGTTTTTCTTGTGCTACATTACAAGTTAAAATCACATTACTCTGGTTCTAATTTTCTCTTGTAAAATTTACATTAGATCTATTACCTATATAATTTTGTTTCTTTATATAGTCATTGGCATAATGCCCATACTTTTTACAATAATTACATTGGACTTGGGATTTATCATACCTTTGTCCTTACGCTTGGTTTTGGATTGAGCCTTCTCTTTGATTATGGTTGCTGCCCCTTCCACTTGTGCTTGCAGGGTTGCTTCTTCCACCTCTGTGTGGGCTTCTTCCTCTTCCTCGACCTTTACCTCGACCAAAAGACATTTGTGTCTTGAATTCATGCTCCAAATAGGAGTTTGTTGTTCTGTTCAGTCTATGCTCATGAGACATCAGTGATGCATGGAGCCCATCCATTGAAAATTGTGAGAGATCCTTTGTCTCTTCAATGGCCACTACTATGGCATCAAATCTAGGTAACCAACCTAATCAAATGTGTGAAGAATGAGTCTATGTTATCAGGCTCTTTCATATTGAGAGTTTCAAAATCTCTCCTCAACATTTGTAATTTTTTTTCTTCACTTTCTCCATGCCTTGATAGGCTGTATTGAGGATATCCCATGCCTCCTTGGACTTCGTAGCTGCTGCAAATCTTGGGAAAATACTCTCATGAACTGCTTGAAAGATATAGAAGAGGGCTTTGGAGTCCTTCTTCCTATTATCTTTCAACAAGTCTCTTTCTGTTGCTGTCAAAGCAGTAAGTGATGTCGCATCTACTGCTTCTGGAAAACCATTTTCCACCAGCTCTCATATATCTTGTGAAGCAAACGGGGCCCTCATTGTAATGGCCCAATAATCATAATTTTTACCATTGAACTGTGGTAATTGTGGATTTTCCAGGCTTGTGAATGCTGCTGCCATTCTGACTATGTAAGCAAACAATCTCCTTGACTGTGTAAAACAGAAGCCTTATCACTACTGGTGAAATCCGCTTCTCAGCCAATCTTACAGCTTCTTCAATAAAGAGCAAGATCATGCTTCTTTCACTGAGAGCCTAGACCTGCTCCGATACCATGTTGAGAATATAGAAAAAAACAAAACACAAAGGGATGCTTCACCCACAACATAGAGAACACACAATTATGTGGAATTAACAGTCAAACATTACAGACAAACAGCGTAAAAACAGGATCATAACTTCTTTTTTAATTTATTCAACTCTTCTCTGAGTTTCAATTCTTTCTACTCATTAAACATAAAGAAATTACATAATATTATATCAAAATGGTCGTATACTAAAAACCTAATACAATCCAATGCGAATTGGATGTTTAACAACTTCTCATCCTTCTGTTGTCGAACTCATTTCTTCATTAAAAACAACGCACAGAGCCGTATACTCCCAAAACTTCATTTTGTTCTTTATACACGAAATGCGTACAAAACACATAACTTACGAACCTATATTTTTTAGATTTGATATTTGAAACCTGGTATCATCCACACCCTTATCACATCTTGGTGTTATCAACTTTTAACTCGCGGGCACTTAACGGTAAACTTATATTTCTGCGATTGCGAAGTGACATGGCACCATCCAACATATCAATTATCATAGCCTACAGGCAGTTCAATGGTAAACATAAACTTATGCGATTGCAATGTACGATGGCACGATCGCATCGCATCACAAAATAAATAACTTGTGGGTGGTGGAAGGTAAGGTTTAAATGTTGCGATGTGCGATATTGCGAGTGGTAAAGTGTGGTAACTACAGTAAGAGAAATACAAAGGATATACATGGCTTTTGGTGGATTGGCGTATGGGTTGCAGGTCCCACAAAATCGCATCGACGGGTATTTAACATAACATGTGATGAGGGCTTAAGGTTAAAACTTAAGACTTGCGAAGTGTGGTCGGTGGTGCGATAAAATGCGGTAAGTGCATACGAAACAATTTTTTTTGCGGAAATACAAATGTTTTACATGTTTTGCAATGTGGTGGATGCTATATGTGGGTCTTGTTGATATCGCATCAGCAAGGAAATAAGATTCTAGTGAAAGGCTTAAGGTTAATGCTTGAATCTTGTGATTACACGTTGTAGGCAAGGTAAGTTAATGTAGCGGTTTAAGAAATAAATACAGAGGATGGCCGCAGTAGTCAGTTTGATGTGGTTGTGTGAAAACCCTTCCAGTTTCTTGGATTTGTGCTCATCCTTCCCTGCAAAAAAATTGATGAAGTGTGGATTGTTGCTATTTCTTATTTATGGCAGTGGTTGGGAGTATAATTCCAACAAAAGGCAAGAAATATGAGGGCAACAAACCCATAATTTTTCTACAATGTAAAACTCAAAAGGGCTATAAAATAGTTAAGACGAACATAAATTAGACTGAAGTTGCAAAAAAATAATGATATGCTCCCATTGTCTAGATAAAGCTACACAATGATCATGTCTACTCCATTTTAGAAAGTTGGTAAGTTTCCTCAAATTATGAAAGCTATACGAAATATAGTCACCTGAAAACTATAAGAAATAAAATCCTAATATTTTTATAATTAATCATAGCAAGTGGTCACATGCTTTTAAATAATAATGAAAGTTTTGAAACAAAGCAAAATCACATCATAAACTGAACGTCAACACCAATTAATATAAAAGTCACAAAAATTCAAAGTTTAGTGCATTATGTTAGCTATCACAAAATTTCAGAACAAGGCTATATATATCGGGTGCTTCGATCACTGATATAAAGTCTTGGTTTAAATTTTAATCATACTGGCATCCTTTTGGGCAGCGAAAAGCTTGGATAAACCAGGTAATAGATAATGAGATATGCAAAGAATTTTCGATTTAATTTAGAACCCACAAAAGAAAAAGAAGCCTAGTTACGTTTTTAAACTGAGCTACAGAAATCTTGCAGAAATTTACTCAAGCTTAAGATGGTGAACGTTCTTCTTAAATAATGTATTGTGACTTAAATCAATAGAAATAAAGACATCCTCATTCATGCAGAACAATTGGATAAATTTCTTTTCCAGTAATCCCTTTGGAAAGGTCTGATTGTTGAATTTATAATTATAAAGAAATCTAAATTGGAAAAATTTGTCATTTCATGAAAAATATAAATTTTCTATACATTCTTAAGAATATGTTGTTGAAATGTAATCAAATTTAGATTAATCATGAGTATGTTTTAGAAATTATTAGTGTTATAGTGGAAAAACAGTGATCAATTAAATCTTAAAAATTACAGAAGACTAAAGTACATCAATAGGCTAAATGTTAGGAGTAAAGAAACCTTAATAGAAGTAACAAGAATGAAACCAAAATTGTCTTGGTAATTTAACTAAGATATTATATAATAGCTTTAAACTAAAGAACAAAATATGACTAGTCAATTAGTGACATGGAATAAGTTGTGTATTGAATTTAAGTTATAAATTATCTAGAGCTCAAATGAGACAAAAATACTCACTCCTTTATCAGCTAGGTATCATAAGAGAATTCAAAAAAATTAAATAATAGAATTCTAAAATTTAAGTAGGATACAATAAAGATAGACTTTTAGTCAAATAGTTGTATCACCCACAGAGGCAACATACACCTACACACTAGTATGGTTCTTAGTCAAATACTTGGCATGATAAAATACTTTTGATACTTAAATCATTTTTCCTTGAAACGAAGAAGATTGTGATTATATTCCAAGACTCTCCTCACTAAGCCATTGATGAATATAGGATGCCAATTCCCAATGTTTCATGGGGAAGAAAATGAAAACAGGGAAAAGTCAACAAGGGATGGATAATGTAACTTTATTTTTACACCCACATGTGCCCAACAATAGACATGCATAGAAAGTAGAGTGGAATAAGACTAGTTTTGCAACAATAAAGAAGGGAATAAAACTCATACTACATGCAGGTAATAAAAATGGTCTCAAATTATTATATAGAAGAACTTTGGCTTGAACTATTGTTGTTGTGAGCTATACTTGCATCACCCAAAAAACATGTGAAACTCGATTGCAGTTTTGGAATGCCACCAATGCCTTGAAAAGTATCTTTAATGGATTGGAGTGTGCCCACAATGTCCATAATAGTAGGTTGTCCTTTAATTGAATCTCTTGTGGAAAGCAAGCCCGTACTCAAGGATTGATTGAGGAAGGTAAGATATTTATCTACTTGAGTGCTTGTAATAGCTCCTCTAAATAAATTCTTGTCCACCACTTCCCCTAATTTATTTGGAAAATGGTTACCCACCCATTGTTGTAAGTTAATTCCTTGCACACACACGTTGTCAATAGGCTTCTTTCTAGTGAGCATCTCCAATAACAATATTCCATAGCTATAAACATCCCCTTTTGTTTTGATATGTCCATCGAATCCATATTATGCATTCAAAAATTATAATCATAAGGTTTATAGTTGAAAATATTTAATAAAAATAAGAAACACGGCATTTTATGAAATTCCATCTAGTTCTAATAATACCTTGAGGAATATAGCCCACAAATCCCTTGAGTGCAAGTTTAGAAGTGAAATTTGAATCCTCATTATTTGAAAAATGTATGACTGCAATCCCAAATTCTATTACATATGTTGTCATATCTTCACCAAGAAGCACATTGTTTGGTTTCAAATCACAATGGATCACTTGCATGAAACAATGGTGATGTAGATACACCATGCCTTGGGCAGTGTCTATTGCTATATTCAACCTTTGAATCAAATTCAAACCACTTTCTATTTCACCATTAGGATATAACCACTTTTTTAAGCTTCCATTTTGCATAAATGGAAATATCAAAGCTTTCATTTGTAGGTATGAAAATGAGGTTATCACTCTAATCAAATTTCGATGCCTAACTCTACTAAAAAATTGCACTATTTTTTGAAACTTTTGTGAGCAACTTCCTTTTCCAAATTGAGAAACTTGATGGAAACCATTGTCCCATCATTCGAAACCCCTTTGTACACTTTCCCAAAAGTACCCTGACGCAGGATCATCAACCAGCCCATGTCAAATTTAATTTTTCACACCTTCCAGAAGTCAATGTGGCCACAAAACCAATATTTTCGTTAAATTTGCATTATATGATTGAGTGTTTTTGTAATTTGTTAGCTTACGTAGTTTTTGAGGGATGTGAAAGATCATAAAATAGTTTAGATCTAAAAAAAGATCTGATCCTTAAATCGTATTGAGAAATATATATGGTAAGTGTGAATGCGTGGGGAGAGGCCAGAGATCGTGTAACATCAAACGTGAGAAGCTGACCTAGATCATATATGTGTGTTGTAACTGGAATTCGAAATTAATATAAATCTGGTGTTTTTTAGCGTGAATTTTGTCATAGTATATGTGAGTTATATTATTTCATGTAAGCGTGAGACTGTATGGTTTAGAGAGATCGAACATTCATTTTTTTGTGTACTAGAATGAATCTTGTGTGTATTTACACATGTTAAATATCAACCATCGATCATGGAATGGATCGATGGTGACCCATAAAAGAAATTTCACCATTGAAATCGATTCCAACGTGCACTACGAAGAGGTGAAATGGATGGCTCAAATCCATTCTGAATTTTAAAGTGTGGTGAAATTTGTTTAGAGGCCTCCATTAAAATCTGCATCGAGCCTATTTTGTTTAACTGTGTCAATTGAAGCATATTTGCAATGGCATTGGATACAGTAATCCTGCGTAGCATTGTGTTGGAGCAATCGAAGAAGAATGTATAGTTCCTGCTCCAGGTTTCTATTCCTGAACCAGGAATTCAATTCATATTCCAAAAGTTTATTTCTGTTCCTGTTTCAACTACGGGGTTTGAAGTGATACATGGGAGTAATCGAGAATATCTCAGAAGTTTTGTTGCTCCATAGTGAACTATTTCGTTCAGATCGTGGGCCCGGAACCCACAGATCCATGAATTGGGAAAATTATAGTTTTGCTACATCAAAGTGGTATCAAAGCGGAAAAATATTTCCTGCAAGAAAGATTTTGCGTGCGAGGGAAGAAGAGGTACAGTTCTGTTGAATATTGGTAAGAGTGTGGTCTTTATATTGTTGTTAAGACAGTAGAAGAAGGTGAGAATATTGCAACATCCTAGAGCCAGGAGTGCTCAAATGGTTCCAGAGAAGAGAGAACTAGAGAGATGCCAAAACACTGAGCTCAGAGGCGAGAAGCTGGGTGAGGTATCATGTAGCAGGAAGGATTTGCTACTGCAGAGGTTTTTGTTGCAGCTCACAGAAATATCAAAAAAGGAAATTCCATAGAGGATGTGGGTAGAATTGCTAAGAGATGAAGAAGACATATGACCAGGAGGTCATAAGAATTTTTGTACCTCGGGAGTCTGATGCAGGAGCATCAACCCGCCCAAGTCAAATTTATTTTTTCAAACCTTCTAGAAGTCGACATGGCCACAAAAATAATATTTCCATTAAATTTGCATTATCTGATTGAGTTTGTTTGTAATTTGTTAGCTTAAATAGTTTTTGAGGGATGTGAAAGATCTTAAAATAGATCGAATCTAAAAAAATATCTGATCCTTAAATTGTATTGAGGAATATATATGGTAAGTGTGAGTGCGTAGCGAGAGGATAGCATGTAACATCAAACATGAGAAGCTGATCTAGCTCATATATGTGTGTTGTAACTCGAATTCGAAATTAATATAAATCTGGTGTTTGTTAGCATGAATTTTGTCATTGTGCATGCGAGTTATATTATTTCATGTAAGCGTGAGACTGTGGTTTAGAGAGATCAAAAATTCATTTTGTTATGTACTAGAAGGAATCCTGTGTGGATTTACACATGTTAAATATCAGCCATCGATCATATAATGGATCAATGGTGAACCATTAAAAGAAACGTGGCCATTGAAATCGATTCCAACGTGCACTGCGAAGAGGTGAAATGGATGGTTCGAATCAATTCTGAGTTTTAAAGTGTAGTGAAATTTGTTTAGAGTCCTGCATTAAAATCTACATCGAGCTTATTATTCATTAGTAATTTCTTCTTTTATAGATGACTAAATGTCTATCTTAGATTTCTAGAAACAAAATTCATCAATATTGTGAGTTCTATAAATCTCACTACCTTGATTATCCTTAGGATAAATTTCTCACTGTTCTACTACTTTGTCAAGGCATAGCTATCCTATCACTCCCAAAATACCAGATCATAGACTTATGTCCCTCATTCTCACTATGTTTTCCACCTCAAAATTTACCACTCTGCTTCTGATTGCCTAAACCTTTTATTTTTACACCTTGGTTTGCCATATAGCCTAAACCTTTCCCCCTATTCACCAACTGACTCAAGAAGTGGTGATTTTAAACTCTCTTTCTAGACTCTTTCGATAAATCCAAGGTTTTAGTTTCTAAGATTGCAATGCATAAGGATTGTTCAAAATCTATTTTTACACCTCAAAACCCTAACTTGGTTTTCAGCTAAAGCACCAAGTCCAAAAGGCATCTCAAAAGGTCATGTAGGGTCTCCTAGGTTTCTTATTGTTTTGACTCTCTAAACTCATTGTCTTTATGTGCCCAAAGATGAAATCAGATGAAAAAGGGCCATCACCCAAAGCTAAAGTGAGCTTATGACTATCCAAAAGGTGTCAAAGACCTCCAAAGGGTCCTCCTTGATCAGAGCATAAAGTCTACAAAAAAGAACAGTTGCTTATCTTGGAGCATTTCTACAGGAATGATTTATGATATTTATCAGCAGAACAGAGGCTAGATGAGAAAGTTAAACTCATCAAGGACACCCACAACAGAAGAAAAGCAACATCCCTAAGCTCACAAAGAGAATCATGGTTTCATAACTAGACTGGCTATAAGGTGTTGCACAGCCTAGAACCCATACAAAAGATCATGAAGACAAAGGTACATAAACATGACTGTACAAAAATTACAGATTCATTGAAGAAAAAAATGAAATTGAGAAACCTCCTTGGTGACAGCAGGAAAATATTAAAAAATGATGTCAAGAATTGACTTATGAGATTGTCAAAGTAACACTATTTTCACTGCACCAAAGTAAACAAAGGATATCAGTGGTTTTGTAATTATTTAGCACAACAGGGTGTTGCCGAGTAAGGGATCCATGTAAGAGGTTAAAAGGGATAGAGATGCATCAATACCATTAAACACAAAACCAAGGTGTCTAGGAATGATAAGTAAGGAAGGGAAAAGGGCCCTTAAAAGCTAGAAGTCTTAAAAAGTAGGCAGAAGTGAACTAAAGGTCATTAGACATCATTAGAAGGTCAGAAGCTTTCAGAAGACATTTGAAAGGAGGCCTCCATGGTTGAAATAAGATAAACGGGGTTTTATTTGTCACTATAGTAAAAAGGACAAATTCTAAAAAGTATCAATGAAGGCTGCCTAAGTTTTCAAATACAGCCAAAGGATTGTCAAAGGCAGTATGAGGGAGCCTAAGTTTTCTGTCAGATGAAAAGGACCAAAAGTGAACATTAGAAAAGAGGGTTTTTTTATTTTAATTATTCTTTCCAAAGGGTATAAAAATAATATGGTTAGCATTAAAACTTATTTTGTCATATGCCAACAAGAGAGAAAAAGCTCCAAGCATAAAAATCAGTGCTTTTCTGGCAGTTTTCAGGTAGGAAACCTGCGTTACGCACCTGTCGAATTGTACTGCGCTCCTATAAACCTTCTCTGTGCAGTTTTATATTGAGCGTTGTGCTCCTAAAGTGGTGTGTTTTGTTCTTGTGCATGTAGGCTCTGCCCAGGAGATCCGACATCTGCGTGCAGAGGCGCCCGACCCTCCTGCCAACACTTCATGCAGAGGCGCCTGACCCTCCTGCCAACACCTACGTGTGGAAGTGGCCAACCCTCCTGCCAGCACTTCATGCAAAGGTGCCCAGCGCTACAATTTCTGCACTCCTATGAATGCAAGGCTACCAAGAAGACACAACACCTTGTGTAGAGGCTGCCCAGTGCTACAACTGCTGCGCTCCTACTGTCTGCCTAGAGGCACCCTATTGGCCCATGTAGAAATCCCCGACAGCATGCAAAATGTGTTGCGTTTAGGTCTGTCCAAAGGCATATGACACTTCGTGTAGAGGCACTCGACATCTCCAGTGTGATACACACCCACACATTAAATAGCTACCCAGAAGGACCTGACTTCTCTCCAATATTGCCCGGCAGCGTGTAGAGTGTGCAGCACTACGCTCCTGAGCATGCAGTGGCTGCCCAACAAGACGTGCAGAAGGTGCCCAACTGACCCGTGCTGCACTCCTATGAACTTTGCTTCAGATGTGAAGACTATTTTGAAGGTTTTTTGTTTTTCCCTGCCTTTTCATACTGTTTGAAGGTGCGATGTGGAGAAATATGAAGTGTAAACTTAAAGGGAATTTGAGAAAAACCTTAGAGGAAGAAAATTCAGGTCCCCATGTTTGAAAGCACTACTGATTGGAAAAACTCCCATCCATTTACACACTGAAAATACATCAAGGCCAAAGGTGTCATCCTTCACTCCTCTTTTCCCCTCCAAATTTGCAGATCATTGCCTTCCTCATTAACGTCTCATTTTTCCCTCTCCATATCATCTCCCGAGTAGATCAGGCTTTTTAAAGGCAAAAGTGAAGGAAAAAATGCCTAGAGAAGGCAGTTTTGACAGGGGTGAGGGAAGTCAAAGGCCTAAAGAACAACAGAGGAAGGGTGGGAAATAAAATAGGTTTGACCCTATAAACACTAAATAATTGATAGTCTCTCCTACTGTATTTTCATATTTCCAAGAGGTAGGATGCTATGAGTTCTGCAAGAAAGTGTCGAGAGTCCAAAGTCATCCCCACTTGACCAAACTCTTTGTCCTTAACCTCCATGATGACCAAGTACATCTAGTTGGAGTGAATTTTGAGCTCACCATCAATGCAATCTCTAGGGCCACTGGAATACCTTACATGGGAGAAAAATGGTTCAAACAAGTCTATCTAGACTTAAGCCATTATCTGGCCTTCTTAAAACCAAGTTTCCAAGCTAAATGCAAAACCTTCCTTCCCTTCTCCCATCTCTTGGAAATATATGCCCCTCTAATGAAAATCATTATGAAATACTTCACCTGTGAGGGTATATTTTCTAGACTGTATTCTTATCACATAAGACTTCCTATGCATTTCACTAAGGCCAAACTACTACATTTGCCCTACTAACTTTATAGAAGTATTGATTAAATGTCATCCATTGTGCAGAGGAGACGTCCTTCATAGCAAATGCAAAGTCTTTTCCATCATTCCCTCATCATAATGATTGTCCTACACCAATTAGAGAAACAAGGCATCTCATGGGAAGTTTTCATCGCCCATGATGTTTTCACAAATCCACCGCCTCTTCCTCTGCAAAGTTTACCATCATCATCATCTACCTTCCTTCATTCCTCCATCACCCCTCACTGACCATGACAACCATGATGGAGAAGAAAGTGATGAAGAACATGAAGAAAATAGTAGCCAAGAAGAAAATGACAGTAAAAAAGAGAGTGAAAATGAGGAAGATGATGAGGACAAAGAGGATGACATGGAAAAAAATGAAGAAGATGATGAGTACAAAGAAGATGACATGGCGGAAAATGAAAATGATGATAGCCAACAAACAAAGGCAGATTCTAAAGATGAAAATAGTGAGCTTGATAAAGACGAAGAGAAAATTGGCAGCCAAGGAAAAGAGGCATATTTTAATGGTGAAAACAGTGATTTTGAAGATAGATACAATGAGAAAAACATTGATAATGGAGAAAAAAATTCTGAAGGCAAAGATAGTAAGCATAGTCATGAGGAAGAAGATGATATGGTAGAACGTGAGGAAAATCATGATAGTAATGAAGAAGAGACAAGCAATGAGGCAGAAATTGAAGAGGATGATGAGGACCAAGAAGATGAACAGGAAAATGAGGAAGAATACAGCCATAATCAAACAAAAAATGACAACTATGAAGAAATAAAACATGACAGTCAAAATGAAGAAGTTAATGATGAAGAAAACAATGCAAATGCAGAGACAAAGGTAGAATTTGAAAGTGAGGACAGTGGGAAAAACAACATGGAAGAGCATGACAGTGATGAAGGTAAGGACAATGATGCTAGCATGGGTGAAAGTGAAAATACCTCCCAAGAAGACAGTCAAGAACAAAATAAAGAAGACACACATGCAGGGATCCTTAATGACGAGAAAAATAGTCTTAAGGTCACCCATGATGAAATTAGACATCTCAACCCTTACCCTCTCACTTATAAAAGAGGATCAAGGCAAATGTTTTATGCCTCCAAGAGGCAAGGGACTTTCCCATCTACATCAACTCAGCCATTGGACAAAGGGAAGCAAAGGTTAAAGCAAGAAAAAGAAGACCATGAGGTGGAAAGAGATTTTGAGATCATTCAAGTAGATAGTGATGAGGATAACAAGGCAAGAATTACAAACATGCTCCTCTAGGACAGAGATGCACAAATCAAAGATCTCCAAGCACATTTTGGAAGGGCCAAGAGCATAAATGATGCCCTTGACTTAGAGAATAGACAGCTAAGAGATAAAATGGAAATTTATGAAGTAAGAGCCCTCAAATCCCAGAAAGAAGCCCAAAAGGCACAAATGAAGATAAAGGAGTTGATGGGCACTTATGAGGAGAGTAGTGATGAGGGAGGTCAAACTAGAAGGAGACCTAGAACTCTGGGTCTAAGGAAAGCATTGGCAAAGCAAAGAGAAGAAGAATCAGCCCTTGTGGAACAACTTCCTCTCAATGAGATAATTGCAATGGAAAATGAACATGATAGGGAATCATGGCTTGAAAGGGCTAACATACACCTTGAGGCCAAGCTGGACAAGGCAAATAAAGACTTGGAGTTACGAAGAAGAATGACCAAACATTATGCCCAAAGAAATCAATTTGCAAGGGTCAAATTGAAGAAGGCTCAAGGCAAGCTCCCAACACAAAAAGAGGAAAAAGACCAAGCTAGGCTTGGAATCTGAACCCAAGCTTCTCTATAGGTTTCCCTAAACCCATGAGGCACTCTTCCACCAAATTTGGGAAAATTTTGACAATTTTTTGTTTTTTGCAAATTTTGAGGCTAGGAGAGTAGCACGATGGACGCTACGCTCTTTTTTAGAGCATCTTCAGGAGGAAAGGCTTGAATTTTTGGATTCCTCGTCACTAATATAGCATGCTCACAAATTTTCAGGGAAATTGGAGTTGTTTTGGTCCTCCAAAAGGGTCAAAAACACTAATTTTTTCACCATTCTGCCTGCTTTTCAGGACATGTGTTGCGCTCCTACCAGTCTTGGAATTTTCACTTTTTAAACATGTTTTAGAGGTAATATTTGAGAAAAAAATGGATTATTTGTAAATTAGACTTCAAGGGCTTTCCAACGAGCCATCACAGAGCCTTTTTTGACATTGGGAAGGCCTCCAAATCACTGCTGCAAGATGACCCATTTTTACTGTCCCTGTGTTGCGCTCCTGGTTTGGAATTTCGGCCTAAGGAACAATGTTGTGCTCCTCTGGTTGAAAGTAAAAATGTGCGTTTAGGAATTTTTCAGAGGCATGTCAGGCCTCAAAGGTCAATTTATTTGCTACAAATGGCTGAAAATATTTTTATTTTAGATATTTTGTGCCTTGGGCCTTGCAAGGCCTCAAGGACAAATTAAGATATTTCTTGTTGGCCAATAGGCTTCTAGATACTCTCTTTGGTTTTCTTCTTCATGCATGACAAATAGAGCATGGAGACTCATTGTAAATTTTGGCTTTTGATGAGTTTTGAGAGCAATACATGGTTCTTTGAGGTTGAAGAGAAGTTTGGTGCTATGGACCTTGTGATTGATTTGCTTGATTAATGATGATGAAAGCTTGATTATAGGATCCCTGAGCTTGGTGAATGGTGATGTTTCTCTAATTTTTTTATGTCTTATTGTTTTTCATTATGTCCATCTTTCTATGTTGCAGTAGGATAGAAAAGTATAGGATGAGAAATGTTTATGGAGGCACCTCAGTCCTTCCTATTACTGTTGTCTTAATGTTTTCTTTTGCTAGGTGTGTAAGAGGAATTCCTAATTGCTCCTTAGGCCTATTTTAGCTTGTTTATTTCATCATTGGAGTACTATTATATTTTACAAATATGACTTACGGTATGCCCTGCTTATTTGATGTTGTCTATACTCTGTCTTGAAATCTTTCTTTGATGTATTGATTGTTAACTTAAGCCAAAGAGGTCTTGTTTCGATCTTTCCCTTTGTAAATTCTTATCAGTTTTCCTCAGAGTTCTTAATAGCTTGATTGATGATTTTTAGGCATTCCCTCTTCATTGGTTAATGTTATTTTTTATCCTATATGTTTTCAAACTTTCTAGGTGAAATTACTCAAGTTAAGATAGTATTTATTTCTTTCTCTGCTTCACTATTGTTATCTTGAATAATTGTTGGTTTAAGTATTGTCATTGAGTAAATGGTTTGCCCTATCTCATGATTATTACCTTATGCTTGTCAGTATTTGAGACCTTCTTTTCTATGGGTACATGACAAAGTATCCTTGCCTACCTTGTTTTCCCAAACTTAATGTCCATTTTCTCTTAACCCACAACCTTAAAAGATCCATTGACTACACTAGATTTTCCCTATGATGCACTCCGACTCGTTGTTGAGATATCCCTAACTTCGTAGACTCCATAGCCCAATTATTTTATGACCTCTCACTCCACCTATTCTACTTGACCATTTTTACCCAACCCAACCAAACAAACATAACCCCACACTTCACAACTAGCCTAAAATCAACCATTTACAGCGAACAAGTTCACATCCTTCACACAAAATAGAGAGAGCTTGCTCTGAGTCCAAGAAGGCTAGGTCCTAGGACTCCAAATATTGGTTTCATGGTTGTACCGTAATTTGTTTTTCCAATTTTTATGTAAAATTGTCAGACACCAACAGAGCTTGCAATGTTTAACGTGTCACAATAATATACAATGGCATTGAGGTGAATTTTAGGTGATTTTTCCTAGATCAATCGAAGAATGTAGCTCCCCGTCCAAAGTTTCTATTCCCAAACCAAAGAATTCACTTCATGTTCCAAAAGTTTATTTCTGTTTCGTTTCAAAAAACGGCTTTTAGTGATTCATGGGAGTAACTTCAAGAATATCTCGGTAATATTTTTGTCGTACAGTGAACTATTTGCTCGTATCATGGGCCCATAACCCACAAATCCATGAATTGGAAAATTGTAGTTTTTTTCCATCATACCTAATTTTGCCAAGTTGACATTGGTAAATCCATTTGTCGCAGTTGGTGAGCTCTCCATTTGAAATTATTTGGTGCCCCACATTTATGGATGTTTTAAAAATCTACAGGAATATTCTTCTTGTGATTTAGTTTGGCATAATATTCCATAATTAAACATAATAAAATAGTGACTACAACTCCGCAACAACACATATGACAACTTTTCTAAGATGAGAACATTTTATGTTTATAGAGTAAAGCACAATGAAAAATTTACCCAAGGTCCACACAAACTCGTATTTCCCATAAATGTTGTGCATTAAGATTTTTGAAACCCACCCATTCAAGACCTCTCTTTATAAGTTGTTGAGAGGGAAATTCAATTGATGAGCATTTTGGAGATTTTCCAATGATGTGGTGGTTCCACATGAGAAATTGTTGGAGAGAAATATATGTCTTAAAGACTTAGAAGTTCACCGAGTGAGATTGGTATTAAACCTTCAAGTGTGTTGCAATAAAGATTTAGGTATTGTATTTCTTTGCAACTTCCCAAGCCCACTTGGTGTATAACGAGTTAGTCGATTTTCGTAAATATCTATAGCTTGAAGAATTGTCATCTTAATTAGCCCCAAAGGCAAGTGACCTTCTAATAAATTGGTTTAAAGGTTTAAATAGAAAGCTAAATTTTCAATACTTGCAACTGCTGGAGGTATCTCCCCACCGAGTTTTTGCATGAAAATTCTAGCAAAAGAATAAGTTCACACATTTCCCGATATTTTCTAGTATTTCATATGATAACCTATTCATAATACGATATAAATACCTTAGTCAAGGAAGGTAAGAAATAATGAGGACTTTTCCAAGATATTATTTTTTTTTACATTCAAAAGCGCTAAATTTTTAAGTTTCCTAATTCCCTATTGGAATGTTTCCTTGTAAATTGTTGCTCATATAAAATTTGCAAGTATTGAATATTTTTTAGTGTAACCGGGATTTCCTAGTGAAATAATTAGCTAAAGAGAGAATTGTTAAATTAGTTAAGTTACCAATATGTGGAAGTATTTTCCCTAATTAACTGCTAGTTTCCAAGATTAACACATCAAATTTCCTAGAGATGTACCATCGAAAAGGGAAAACATCTAGTAATATGATTAGTCGCTTAAATCTAAACCTCAAGGCGTAATTAGTAAGTGCATTAATAATGGGAAAGTTTGTATTGTCGTCGCCAACTGTTGATTGCTACCCATGAGTACTTTGTTATCTTGCTACTAACGCTACCAATCCAAGTATCACAACAACACTACTGCTAACAGAATAACATACAATAGTAAATACAATTCTAAACAAATATAAAAAATGTTTTACAAAATTTACAATAAGCCAACTTCGTTATATTAATCAAATTCATAATACAACAATCTAGGTCTCCCATACCAAGGACAATGGCTCACTTACATCGATTGATAAACGACACAAATAACTAGGGTTTGGTTTCGTCATGATGACTACCATTCTACCTTGAACAAGATACCGACCATATGGATTATGTAGCATGCTATCTCAACTCCTCCTTTGCCGTACCTCAACACACCAAATCAGTCTCGGCTCGATCCGATAAATCTAATCTGCCTCTACCAATGAACCAACTCCATTAGGCCACCGAATTCATCTTCAACTACTCTCTCATCGACTATAATTCCTTCAACGTATCAACACACAAAGACTCACAACTCGGTTTTCAACATCTCTCAGCCTACCCACCGTTGTTTCTCAACTCTTTTGAGACTTTCTTCCCACTAGTGCCTTCCGTGTTACTCGATGAAGACACAATTAGGTTCGGAGGATTCCCCAATGGCCATTGTCAAATGTTCTTCTCATACTATGAACTTAGGACATTTATGATTGCCCAACTTCCGCTGTAGATGTCCTTCTCCACGTGAAAGTATAGGGCTGGGCAAATTTATCCCGGATGATCAAACCTTTGAGCTCTGTCGAAACTTCTAAAAATCCCTTATGCCTTCAAGAGTATTGTTCCTTAGGGGTGCAGAAGCAAGCCTCTACAATCCTCCACAATTTATTCTTTAAGCTACTCAAATTTTTCACTTCTTAGTAGGCCTAAAGTCCTTCTTAGGTCACTAAAATTAAGGCTCATTTTATACCACTTTCATGCTGTTCTCCATCGACCACAAGTGTTTAATTAAAAAAAAACCAAACATAAAAAATACATAATTCTTCGTGAAGGCAAATGGTTAGTGGTTCACACAAAGGTGTTTTTCCCCACAAATGTCATTGCTGACCTCAAGCCCCACTTTGCGGCTCCAGAAGCCGGTAACCACGCATGCCACTAGCACCTCTTCTCTACCTAGACACAAAAGACATGGAAGGTAGCATCACAGGAAAATATCTTCATACCTGCTAGAACATAGTTTTGTCGTTAATGCGCAGTCTCAGTGCTTGATGTCCGGGCATGGACGACCCAACAACTTCCAAAAACCACCAGCTCGCATCTTGATCCTTCCGTGAGGTAAAAGGTGTGCCCCTTCCGCAAAATCCATCGCCAAAAGCTACATAGTACCCCTTCTGCTCGCAACTTATCGTGAAGAAATTACCGATAGCTCCGTCTCCATTTTTCAACACTCCTTCGCATTAAGCACAACCCTGTGGTTCAAAAGCTAAGCAAGCGGGGCCCACCTCCTCACAGCCAGGAGAGATCCTTCTCTGTTTACTGTGCCCCGGGGGCCAACCGTTCTCACACCTTCCATTAAAAATTTCCGCATCATGGAGAAACTCCGTTCGTCGGGGTCCGATCTACCGATCCGGTACGCAGCCTTACGCAAGATATCGAACATAATATGGGGATCCTTGTTTCCCCACAAATATTCCCCGTACAAGGGTAAGAAATTAAAAACTCTTTCCCCTATATTTTTACAATATAGGAAAAAATGCCTTCTCGTTTTAATCCTTCGACCGCGCGTAGGCACATCTAGGGAGCCTTTCCTCTTCACAAGAATTCTCGTATAAGGATAAAGTCAATTTCTCAACACCCCAAAAAAAAGTTGCACAACCTCTCGAGGCTCTCGCTAATCCCTTCTTAGTGGAAAAAAATCATGCACATTCCAAATGCATTGAAATCTCCCCATCCTTCTCTCGGGAGAACCGCACTCAATTAATTTGCAACACCATCATTCGTTGATTCAATGGCTTATGGCCTCACCAAACAAGACCCTCATAAATGGATCCACTCCACCGGAACAATAACACCAAGGTCTTTCCCCGTTCAAAGGCTTCTTCATACTTTGTCGTTTTCGCCGAGGATTATCAAAAATTTTAACAGCAGGGACCTTGGTTTTGGGGAAAAGCGAAACTATTCTCACACCATGGTTCCCGTATCGATCCCTCCACTCGCGTCATCACCAAGCTCCCTATATGGTTCAAGATCCCCAACTACCTACTCATTCGTGTTCTCACCAAGGAACTGCAGACACCCCCGCACGCTCTTTGGCAACGAACACCCCCATGGGGGAAGCGAGAATTTACACTTATGGCGTGTATCCGTGTTGAAATAGATATTAGCAAAGGCCTCGCCCGATCAAATCATTTCGAAAGTGGGAGACTTCCATTGAACTCATACCTCGGATTATGAGAACATGTGTTGTTTCGATGCCACGATCACATGTCATGGCACCTTCAAAACTCTTGGCCCTCCTTCTCCGGTCCAAAAGAAGAAGAGCAACCAGGAACAAAATCTAAAAGTCAGAAAACCATGCATCGCTAATTTGCGGATGACCCTGCGACTCTTCACTGATGAGGATGAGGAAGTATATTGAATTAGATAAGGGAAAGGAAAAACAGAGTCGAACATGACCCCTATTGCATCTGGTGTGAGCCCAACGGTTCCATGCTCGTGTTGCCTCATGACACCTCCTCGTACTCGATAAGGAGCCATCTCCTTTAGTCACCAACAATTCCCGAAGTGGTCTCAACTCATCACCCCTGTGATGGCGGGGTAAGACCACAAAAAAAAAAAAAAAGGAAAAAAATGTCACATCAGAACTTCTATCTTCGGGTAGACTAATGTTTGCATCTTTTGTACCCATGTTCATCTTCTCGGGCTCTCTTTGCTTCACTCTTGGCTACTCATGGACCAAAGTCAATCGTTCGTCATTTTCAAAATAAGCCATATCTCCAACATCTCTTGCTTGTATGCAGGTACCATACACTTTTTTAATAGAATTTATTTCAATTTACCAAAAATCAATACATACTTACTATAGAATATTCTCACTAGATAAGGCACGAAAACACTCTTGATTGCCCTTCTCTTTGTCGCTAATGGTTTTCAAAAAAATTTCCTCTTCTAGACCTCCAACTCCGTACCTTTTCCTCTTGAAGACATCCACAATATACTTTTCTAATTCCCTTGATATGAGAAAATATTCCTTTCAAAACCTCTTGTAATTTGATCTTAATCACAACCCAACCTTGGTTATGGCATTTATCCTCACATAATGTAGGTTTTAACCTTGTACACAAATTATCTACAAATGAATTTTAAACATAAAATAAACAATAGAGAGATACAAAACATAAAACATATATACACAAATATTTCCCCGGTCCAAAAACCGGGATTACCAGATTGATTTTTCATTACTTTTTTAATGTTACAATGCACATATATACATGGTGAAGTATTCATAAAACCCCCAATCCATTAACTCGGATTATAACATGTAAACATAGTTCCTTCGACCGTATCTACATAATAGCATGGATAGAAAACCATCATGCCAAAAAACATGAAAAACCCATGCACAAAACCATAGGTAGGCTCACCCACCTAATATAGGGTCCAAAAAAAAAGTATGGGGCGTTGTGTCTTATATACCTAGTCAGGGGGTTTTCACTTTCCGTGTTTCATGCGTGTGACTAGTTGTAGAATATACCACACACCCAACCCATAAACCACCCTCCCACCTACAAGCCTCCTCCTTATTATCTAGCTATAGATAATCAGCCCTATTTTGGGAGCCCTGAACCGTACTCGACCTCCTAAATAGGCCTTCTTCCAACCCATATTCAAACAGAATTATGTTGCTTGCAATCAAGAAAATTATTATTGATTTTTGTGTTTGAATAACCCCCTCCACCAACTCACCTCAGTCTCCTCTTCTTTTGTTGCTTCACCTACAAACCACAACCCTAAAATAGACCCAAAGACATCCCAAACCAAAATTTTCACCTCTCCTTCTAAGTTGTGGCTACCCCAAGTAACTCACCTCATTGTTTCAATATTCACATTAGGAAAAGATTCCTTGTTGGATGATTGAATGAGGCTTCTCCTCATCCCTTTTTATTTCTTCTCATGTGGCAATGCCTAGCCTTCTTCAAGGCTTTCCCTAAAGTCCATCCAACCTTAATCGTTTTCCACAAGCCAACACATAATCTTCAAAAATTCATAACTTGACTTCTAGACCTCTCGATTTTGATGATTTTCATTGCCCCTAGTTCCCCTAGAGGTCCTCTATTACATACATCATTAAAACCACTCAATCAACATGGTTTCAGACCCACATGCTTGGGTACAAATCCCATAGGCTTGGGTTCTGTGCCCACAAGTCACTTTTGTGTGCCAATTCCTCCAAAACCTATTATATTAGGTTTGGATTACCTCCAAAGCTACAAATATCAACACCCCTCTTAGCCGTGATAGTACTTCCAACACTAATAATTCTCTCCATCAACATCATCGCCGACAACGTTAACCTATTTGGTGTCCATCACTACAAAATACTCCCTAGAATGAACTCGCAATTTCGTAGTGACTCTACCTTATTCCTTCTAAACCTAAAGGCCTCAACACATCCATAGGGATACCGGTCAGAGCTCTCGGTATTGCACCAAGAGTGCTAAAAACTTAGGCTTCTCATTTTTACTTTTATCAACCCGGGGTTCGTGTATAAAACTTGGAGAGGTGACAAAGTACATATACACAACATATGTATTTGCCTATGTTATCCTTCTTTCTTTACTAAATGGTGCTATTTTCAAACTATGATAAAATCGAAAAACTAAATTGTCACGAAGGAAATGACAGAAGAAAACTAACTTAATTTGCAGTAAAGGAAATGATGGAAATGAAACTAATTTAGTGTGCAAAAAGGAAATCACAGTAAAGGAAACTAATTTAAGCTATAAAAGGAAATGACTAAAAAGAAACTAAACTAAGTTGCACCTCTGAAGCTAGGCTAAAACCGCCTAAACATACCCTATTTATCCTCTGACCATTTACCATGCTATCATGCTTCATACCAGCAACTATTCATGATAGAATAAACTTAACAAAGTGTGGATTGCAATTTGGAGGAAAACCAAGCAAAGGTGCTAATGGAGGGCTGGAACACATGAAACAAAGCTAGAGGTTGAAAGAGTGGTTTAAACCTTATTAAACCTTTAATATGGTGCAAATATTCTTTGGAGAGGAATGATGTAAAAATTACAATGGAGGAGTTGTGATGGAGGGTTGGTAGTGTGATATGCGTACATGCAATATTGCAATCACAATATCGCAAAGCCGTGAGGTGTAGCGTAAGTGTTGTTCGTGGAGCGGAAGAAAATTGTGAAATGCGACAGGACAACGTGGCAAGTGACCAGTGGTGGAGCATGAAAAGGATATCACAACTGCATTGGGAGAGGAACGTGTCACGACAACTAAGTAACAAGATGTCATTTGTATGCAGTGAGAGTATGAGAGTTATCGCAACCGCATTTGGAGCGTAAGTCTTGTGTGTGAAAAAGGTTGCAAAACGTGATTTACAAAAAGGCCAAAGGTTGCGATGAATCGCATGATGTAAGGGACTGTGGAAGAGCATGATACCAATATCGCAATCCCGCATACACAATAGCTAAGCATAAAAGAAAAATGAAAAATATGCAAAGTGCGATTGGCGAAAAAGGTTGAAGCATCAGTAGTCAGATTTTCAATGAGGAAAGGCGAAGGCTTCTAGGGTTCCAATGGTTTTCAAGCATTTTTCATTAAAATCTGTGTAAGGAAATCATGACAAATAAAACAAAGGAATAAGGAGGGCTAAATGGTTTAAGTGTCTTTATGAATAAAAGTTTAAAAGAAGGAGAATAAGTAGAAAAAGCGGAAATGGAGGGCATAACAACAAAGAAAGGACATTGTGAAGATAGAGATGGGGAATGAAGCTCGGGAGGCACAATGGAGATGCCCTCTGGTTTTTAACAACAATTCCTACAATCAACTCCGCTAACTTATGCATATAAATGGACAAATTCATAAAAACATGTTACAAAGGAAGACCTGGAAATGGTAATGCAACTCTACTTTTAATCTCGGTAAATAGTGAATTGAAATCGCCTTTGGTAAGGTGGGAAGGTTCGTCCTCCTCAAGCTCTATTGATAGAGATGAGAAGGTATTAATCCATAGCTTTTTGGTTTTTCCCTCTATTCTATTACTCAAGCAAGAAAATGAACCCATAGTGGCACACCAAAGCAAAACTAAACAGCAACTTGAAAATGAACGAGATTGATTTAAGGGAACTAATGAACACCTGAAAAGACAAAGCAGAGAAAAAAATACAATAGAGAGGCCGAGGCACATGGATTGGGACCTAACCCACAAGCCTAGCTCTTTGAAACTTAAATCGGTAAAAGATGGCATTTCTCTCATTTCATAAAAGAATAGCCTCATACATTTCTAAAAGTTTGATCATAGAGTAAAATAACAAAAAGCTCAATAGCTTGCAACAAAGTTCCGACCCTTCCTAGCTCTAGCTTTGCTTTATTTATTCTACAAGGTAGCTACCAACAACTCCCCCTATAAAATAGTGATTGATTCCACTTGAATCCAAGTAAACAAAGATTGAGTGCACTCCTCTTTGAGTTGCTTGTCAGCTCGAATTTGAAATGTTGAGAGAATCCTTGGGATCCTTTGGTCAGCTTTTTGAATTCAATCGATTTTGAGACAATCTTTGGGATCCTTTGCTGTTTCTTTGGAATTCAAATTGGCCGGAGAAAATATTTGGGATCCTTTGGCTACCTTTTGAGAGTTAAGGAGGTGGAAACCTCCTATAATTTCTACTTCGTTGTCTCCTTCAAGTCTTTATGATAAAATCCTTATAAAAATGTTAATAATTCATGATTTTCTCACCAACCTCATATTTGGCACTCGCAGTATGTTAGCCTTAATCACCACCTATACTAGCATCATAAACCAAATACGCTAAATGAAAGAAAAAGAGATCTAAGAAGGAAAAATCCGACGATTAACCCTCCAAATATGTCTAATGATGGAGCTCATCATCACCCTCACTGAATGGTTACTCATCCTCTTAGAAACTAATCCTCCTCCCCGCATTTCCTTTGCTAAGCCACAACCCCCCCTAATTTCCCCCGAGAACAGTGTGAGCTTTCTCAAGGGGGTAAAAACCATTATTTCTTTTCTCTCTCGTATTCTCCTATTCTCTATCTTGCATTTGTGTCCTTTTCATCATTCAAGATACTAAAGCCATCAATCACATATCCTCCATTATAGCATTGGGGTCCCAAGTATGGCGTACTTGTCCCGCACAAGGTTGCACATAAACTCGCTTATCTTCGCCCGATTAGCCATGTTAGCTTTCTTGTGTAGAAATCCATGAATTTCCCACAATCGTGGAAATTTAGGGATCCATGGGAGGTTATAGTTTTGATTTGAAATAGAGCCATTGCTCCTTCGTAAACAACGTATGAGTCGAAGGAATCATGATGAATGGACGGCGACAAGTTCACCATGGTGGCTACTTGTTGCCCTTTTTGCTGCACTTGTTCCTTTAGTGCTAAATTCCTTGCCTATGCTTCTACAATCGCTCCTTCATAACTATTTTTTTGATTCTTTCCTCCTCCCTTGATGATTCTTCAATGAGGCTTTCGTGCTCATGAGATGAATTTATGTCTCTTCTCTTACTTATCCTCCGCACTTTTTTAACTATGAAATACATAGAGGTCGCTTTTTCTCTTTGCGCTCGTAGAGCTAAGGTGGCAAACTAATTGCTTTTTTCTCTAGGGGATGTGGTGTTGCGTTGTGAGTCCTTTCTTTCACTTTCTGCTACCTTTATGACTGGCTCTATTTCCATTTCTTCCATTTCTCTCTGGCCTCCGTTCTTCCTCTTCTTCTTCTTATTCCTCTTCTCCTGGTTCTTCTTTCTCGTTGTTCTTCTTCTCGGTTCTTCTTCTAGCTCTTATTATCCTTCTTCTCTTCTTCCTCTAAGGCTAGGAGAAAAGCTTCCTTGGTCCCTTGGCGACCGTGTTGGATATGAAGTATACTTTGGAAGCTACCGACCGCCAGTGGTGTTGTTCTCGTTGCCGTTGTCGCACGATGTTAAAATACGCAAAGTACAGCACCTTGTACTATTGGGTCCTATGATTTGGAAGCTTGGTATACCAAATGACAGGGCAACATCAGACCAGTCTTTTGGAGTCCTAGACCCAGCCTTCTCGGACCCGCAGAGGGTCCTCTCTATTATGCGAAGGATGTAAGCTTGTTCTCGCTTGATGACGACTTATATAGTTGGTGCCATGTAGCTTTGTTTTTTTGTTTTGAAGTTGGGGTAAGATGATCAAGTAGGATAGGGTGTAATGAGAGCGACAAATCAATAGGGCTATGGGGCCGATGAAGTCAAGGGTGTCTAAATGATGAACAAAGAGGTATTGCGTACGATTTAGAAAGTTTAGTGGATCCTTTAGGTGATGTATGATAAAAAATGAACATTGTTTGGGAAAACCAAGAGGCTCGAAACATATATAGTCTGAAGTAATAACTCATGAGTTAGGGAAAACCATTAATCTCTATGAACAATATTCAAAACAGAGCAATATGAAGAGAACATTCCGAAGAAACATAGAAGCATCGTAACTCCTAACTTTAGAAATTCACCAGATTTTTGGAAAACATTTAAGATAAACAAACAACTCAATTTATGGAGAAGAAACCCTAAACATCACATATCAAGGTCAGAACTCTGAAAACACTTGTAGGCATGGGCAAAGGGCAAGATCGAATGAGACCTCTTTGTCTCAACCTAATCAATCAATATCTTACAAAAAAGCTTCAAGATAGGGTTTGAAAACTTTTAAATAAGCAGAATACTTGCTGAATCATAATTATAAGCTAGCATAATAACCACTTAAGTGAAACAAAAACAATTTTTAGTGGCCTAAGGAGCATTGTTAAGAATTTTAAGATGACTAAAAGAGGAAAACGTCAAGGCTATAAAATGAGGTTTGAGGTGCTTCATGAGTGTCTCAACCCATACCTTTCTTGATCTATAGAAACCAAGAAGAATGAAATAGAAATGAGGACACGAAAAAATTAACAAGTACAGAAAAATCACCATTCACCAAGTTATGAATCCTCGCAAAACATGCTTCTCCATCATCAAGCCAAACAAGCTATTCATTCACTTCATAAACTAATTTTTCTCCAAGATCACAAAACCATGTATTGTTTTAAACACATCAAGTCCCAACTATTTACAATGAATCCTCATTCCTTATATAAATGTCAAGGAGAGATTTATCAAAGCATCTAGAAGTTTATTGGCCAAAGAGAAATATCCTAACTTGTCCTTTATGGGCCTTGCAAAGCCCAAGGCACAAAAACATCCTTAATAAATATCTTTTTCCAGCCCAAAATAGAAATTATATTGATTTTTAGGTCTTGACAAGCATGAGAAAATTTCCGTAAACTCAATATTTTTCCCACTGGCTCAAGTACAACACACCTGTCAAATAGTGAAAAATTCCCAGGTGCGTAGCGCAACAGGCCCTTGCGCAAAGATTTTGGAGGTCTTCCCGACACCTAGATTTGGCTCCATGATGGTCGCTGAAAAGCCTGATGAGTCTAATTTCAAAAACTGTTTTATTTTTCCTTAGTATATGGAATTTACGTGCTCAAAAATTAAATTTCAAGGACATCTCTCGTGCATAGCACTCGTTCGAAATGGAGTGCGTAAAAGGTCAAATTTTTTATGTTGTTTGGACCTCGAGGGGTAAAAATGCTACAAATGATCTGAAATGCGAGAAGACTGTTGTTTATGTGAGAAGTCCAAAAATGAAAATTTTGAGAGCTGAAGATTCAATTAATTTTGGTGCGAGCGCCAGGGTGTTGCGTTCTCCTAGGGTCAAAATTTGGAAAACCAAAATTTGTCCAATTTGCCCCAAACTTGGTGGAGAGGTCCTTCAAGGGTTTAGACAAGCCTATGAAAAATCTTGAGTTATATATCCAAGTTTTTCTTGTTCTTTACTTTATTTAAGTGCTCAAATTTCAATGCCTCTTTACCCATTTCCTTCATTTTCACTTTTGCTCTTTTTTGAGTTACTTGTCGCACTTCTTCGACCATCACCTTTGCTTAGCACGAAAAACCATACTTTCTTGTCTTCACCATCCCTTTTCCTTCATCTTTCTTCATCTTAGTGTTGTTTTGTTTTGGAGTTGGATCATCAACTTCCGTGGACCGTTTCACTTTGGCCTCCGTCCTTCCTTGATGTCTTCTCCTTTGTCATTTCCCGTACTATCCCTTTGATTTTCCTTTGTGATTAAGAATCTGATTAGTGTCATGACGTTCGTGATCATCCCTTTAGCTACCTTTCTTATTGAATGTCTTATCGTTGTCACCATATTTTTCCTCGCCTACCTCTTCAAAATCGTCCTGTACCATCATTTTGTATGTTCTTGATCTTCATTTCTTCGTCATCTTCTTACCATGTCATCACCGGTCGCAGACCATTGTTATGCTATTGTTTCGGCACAAGTACTTTTCTCATGGTTGTCATGTAAACCTTCGTTGGATGCCATATTCATCATTATCTCCGTTACCTTCTTGGTTCTCATCTTGATCATCATTAAAAACCCTAGCTTAGTTGGAAGAGGAAATTAGGGTTTGGGTAGGGAAATTAGGACCGCCTTTGCAGAGGGAGGAATGAATGGGTTAAGGGTTGTCTAAATTCTTGGGGAAATTTTCTAGAATAGGATGGATTTAGGAGTAGGGGAAAGGGAATTTCAAGACGGAGTGGAGGGGAAAGGGTCCAAAAGGGCAAAACAAAGGCCTAGTACCGAAAAGGTCACCTTGTAGCAATAAAGTTGTATTTTGTAGAAAAATGATGAGTTTGGGAGATAGGAGTGATGGGAAGTTTTTATGAAGGTACATGAGCAGAAGAGGCCAAGAGCATCAAGGCACAAGCCTTGTCGATGTTTTAACCATGGAGGTCATGAAACCAAGAAAATTTTCCCTAAAAATCCCCAGATGGACAATGGAGGAGTTAGGGCAAAACAAAATACAGAGGGTCGAGGCCCAAGGTGACACAACAAAGAAAACTAAGGACATGAGCCTCCATGACGTGGTCTTTTGAGATGGGTGAGCTGGATCACCGACATGTGATGGGATGATGAAATAGTGAAAAAATTATCTTAAGGATAATGAAGGTAGTGAGATTTTCTAGAACTCACAATGTTCATGAACTTCTTGTTTCTAGAAATCTAGAACCGATACTTAGTCATCTTCGTGACAGTGAAAATTAGGATGACTAACAAGGCTCCACTTTGAGAGGGTGTGTCTTTTCGTGGAGGTATCTAAAACCTTAGAGTTCATATTCATGAGAGTTTTGAACACTAGTTCCTTACTTGCACTTCGTAGATCTTTATTTCTTCATTTGTCGATGTTCTTTGAAGCTATGATATCACAATCCTAAAAAACATGTTTTCTTTCCAACCTCTTTCCTACCCACCCATCTTACCTTTCCTAACATTTTTTCTTCACTTGGGTGCACTTGGATTTGCAAACCCTCGGTATTTTTCCTTTGGAAACACAAATCAAACTATCTAATTGTACCTTTATTTCTTCCAAGAGTTTAGATTAGGCTAATGAACTCTTATTCTCTACCTAGTCTAATCATTTGTCTAGATTAAGTCATGGACAACCTCATTCTCTAATCTATAAACATGAAATTGAAAGCATGTATTAAATTAGGATTAGGCACTCTGATTCCTACCAAGAGTTGTGGCATAAGAACAAGTCGCACACAAACATTATTTTTACATAAAAGTAAAATAGAAAGATAAGGGGTCATGATCTATCATTTTTTACATCCTCATCTTCCTTTAGGTTCGTTTTGAGCATGTCAAACCAAAATATCTTTCATTCCCTAATCTATCCCTTTTTACAAGTCAAGTTTGAATGATTTGACAGGCTCTGCTTTTCACTAGCTTATCGGCCGATAAATTTAAAACATGCTTCACTATGATTAGGCTAGATGAATGAAACAAGACTCCTTTAAGCACTAGTAGTGGTATTTAGACTTACACACTTTTAGTAGTTCTATTTTTTGGGTATGGGGCTTCACTTTTTTTCAAATCTCCCCTTTTTTTCATCTTTTCTCTATTTTTTATATTTTCAAAATACCTATAACTAAAATATGCTCAAAGGCCGAGCTTATTTTGCATACCTATCTATCTATCCTAATCTAACCTATACATAATATACATTGATTTGGTGAAATCTCTTTTCCAACATAGTCAATCAAGTAGATGATTCCATGATTGATCTTGTTTGAGCTCTTTGAGAGTGCTAAAGAAATCAAAAAGGCTACTCACCTCACTTGTTTTTACGTAATGCTTTGAAAATGTTTTCATATTTTTGTAAATAAACTACTTTTCGGCAGTATACACTCCTCCTTTAGATTTCTCAAGGAACACAACAAATGTATCTTGGAATAATACCTAATCTAGAGGTCTTGAGACATAAGATTTATTTAGGGATACCTTCTTTCACTTGGCTATGCTTGGGACTCTTTGCGAGAGAACCCACTTTCCCTCATGATCGTATGAACTGGGTAGATTCAACATATGTGGCAAAGTTATCTCAACAAACCTGATGTGCTTTGAAAGAGTGGCTGAAATCAGGTGAAGGCTATCATATTGATGAGAAGGAGCACTCTTTGGCAACAAATCTTCTTGAGAAAGAAGGCAAAGAACTTTTCTGTGATCATCAATTTCCATGCTCTAATTGCAAATTGCCCTTAAAGGAACTTGGTGGTCAGTAAATCAAGTTAAGGAGGATTCTACATTCCAAATGATTTCTTCAACCATTTCAGAGAAGGCCCTTAATACAACTTGCTCAAGAGGTTCCTTATCTTCCTCAACCAATACATCAAAGCCGAAAGACTTCGATTTCCAATTATGTGAAAGTTATTTCATGGATCGAAGTGAAGTACGTAAAAAATTCGCAGACTCCTCACTTACTTCTAAACTTTCAAGGCTTTCCTCATCAGTTTCATATGTGACCTATATTAGTCAGTCGGTTCTTTTTTCAAATGGTCATAGTGAACTTCATCCCATAATCAATCGTTGCTTGCTTTAAAGGTTAGTTTTATTTGGAAATCATAATCATCAACATATTGATCAAACCTTGGAGAATCATTAATATAGGTAATGTCACCAACCATACATATTGGAACATCAGATTGTTTCTCTTTGAATTGATTTACAAGTTCACTTTATGACTTATGGTAGACAAGATTAGCAGAAAATGAACCAATTTTTTTTTTTTCATATGAGGGTTTAGGAGGTCGTTTTCTATATTTAGAAGATGGTCTATTTCTTCTTCAAATAAAAGGCATTTTTCTTTCTCTTTGGAAATAACTACAACATTCCTCTTTCTCTTTGTGAAAGCCAATTGGGAGGCTGAATGTCTTCGAGCCTCACCTAAAAGAAATGATGAATTATCACTTATGTTTTTAGAGAGATCCTATGGTTTTTCTTTCATTCCCTCGATTGATTTCATCTCAACCAATTTTTCTTGATTTTTGTGAGAGTTAACTTGAGCATGGGTTTCATGAATAGCCGCTAAGAGATCTTCAGGGTGCAAATTTCTTCAAAAATCTGAAATGAATTAAAGCATAAGGGCAGAGATCCTAAAGTTTTTGATTCTCCTCCACTTGTTATTTTATTTCATACTCAACCAAATTTTCTTGATTTATGTGAGAGTTAACTTGATCATGGTTTTCCCCCGAATAGTCACAAGAGATCTTTATGATGCAAATTTCCCTTCAAAATGTGAAATGAATTAAAGCATAAGGGTAGAGATCCTAAGAGTTTTGGTTCCTCCTCCATTTCATATTTGATTTCATCTTTTAACTAACTTTTCTTGATTTATGTGGAGAGTTAACGTGAGCATGGTTTTCCCGACTGGTCGCTAAGAGATTCTAGATGCGAATTTTCAAAATTTGAAATGAATTAAAGCATAATGGTAGAGATCCTAAAGGTTTTGACTCTTCCTCCATTTCAAATTTTGTGATTTCAAGATGGTCAAGTTGATTCTTTAGGGGCACTAATCGTTTTTATTTGCAACTTGCTCGTAATACTCTCTTAATAGTTGTTACCGCAATTTGTCACCGTCCTCGCAATCCCCATCTCGCCCATTGGAGGGTCGTTTCGGGACTACTAAGCAAAGGCTTTTCATGCCTTGCAAATACCATCATTGCATCCCTTTCCGCCAGAGGACAACATTCCTTCAAGGATCACTTCGAGTTGGTGAGCCCTCAAAAACACCGTTTTTGGCATCGGCGCCGCTGGTAGCCCGTTATGTACCCGCGCTCAATGGGGGAAAATTAACACCGAGCCCGCGCCACTTGGCGCTCTCGTCCCGGCGCGTGTTGCACCCGGCGCCTACCTCCGTTTATGGAAAAGTTTTTTAAAAAAGGAGGCGAAGTTTCGATTACAACAACTTCGTGGATGAGTCATCGGGAGTGGTTTCGCCCGAATAACCACGGCCTTCCTCCTTGGCCTCTTGTTTCCACCATATGGGAACCTCCCAAAGGATAAGGCCTCCTTCCACTATTGTAGGGATCCCAACCTCCTCCTCTCCTTTAACATAGCCTTCATCCATTGATGAAGGGGCCGAAAGGTTGAAGGGCCTAGCGGTTACAAACAAAGGTTGAAAGGTCGAAAGGTTGATAGTCTTGAAGGCCGAAGCTTTGCATTTCCCTATTCCCAAGTGCCTTTGTGCTGCAAAGAATCCCTTCTTTCCCTTAAGGCCCATTAAGCAAGGAGATCATTGTTACTTAGACTGGAGAGGTTTCCTTTCCTTGAAGTAGCTTTATGAGACGTGGACAATCCTGGAGACCCGTACGAAGGAGGTCACACGCGAACTCGGTTGTAACTTCTATTCGTTTATCACTTTAATAGATGACTATGACGAGGTTCCACCTCTTTTCCATTATGTTAATGCGAGTAATGTCTTTTCTCGACCGATGTTTAGTTACGTACGTTCGGGACCCTATGTCAGATTCCGTTTGTTCTTCATAGCAGGTGTTCATCCACGCGAGATCGTGGAAGGATTGTGATCTGCTGTGATTCAAGGACTAGGGACATCTCTTTTTTCGCATCGAGCGCTGGAATCTGCAGGTTCTCCATCTCAAATCTTTTCATTCGTAACTAGAGCCTCGCGTCATAGCACGTTCGTTTGTTGCCAGACCGCCGGGCCAGGGATCGGCCCGTCCGCGTAGGATTTACCTTCAACAAATTGGCGACTCGCCGACCGTCCGGTTTTTCCTTGTCCCATTTATATTGTCGTTTTGATTGTTTTCCTTGCTTGATGAGCCTTCCGGGTTGGGTTCTTTTTTTGTGTTTTCGTTTTTGTTCAAATTTCGAGGACTTCGTATCCGACCGCTTTTCCGAATTTTCATCTTTTCATGGTTGGCTTGATTGGCGCGTTTATAGCCCTGGGACAACATGGGGCCGAATCAGCGCAGTTGCCGCTCTTACTCGCGCTATCTTCCGTCCGGCGTTGGACACAGCCGTACAACAAGCCATTTCGTAGGTGTAGGGTTATCCTTGTTCGAAGTTTCTTTTCGTCAAGATTTCTGTTTCCGGCTTGTTTTAGATTCAGTTTGGCGGGAAGTCCGGTTTTGGTTGGGGAGAAATTCTTTGTTTTTTCATTTTCTGTGCAAAAGTACGCTTTGTTGTCACAGCGAACCCGCGCCACTTGGCCATTGGCGCTAGTTTTTCATAGTGGTCGCGCTCAAGTGGCGCTAGTTGTCACTGCACAAGTCGGCCACTTTCAGTGGTGTATGAAAATTGAGTTTTTTTTCCTTAATCCTTCAATAGTGTCTTTCCCTTGGGTCTTTCCTCCTCGTATGACATAGATTACATTGCTCATTATTTGGAATGTCTTATTTCTATGATTGTTTGATGGCATGGATGAATGCCTTGTTTTGATTTGTATTCTTTGAAGTCCTCTTTGTGTTTTGTCACCTTGAGGAATTTCGTCACAAAGCATTTTGAAACAACGATTGCATTCTTAGTGTTTGTTCGTGATCCCTTTTGCTTTCATCTTTCATTAAGAAGATTTGCGTTTTTTTTTTTTAGTTTTTGGCCCACAGTGTTCTTTTTTTGTTAAAATGTATTAGATCACATTGCATTGAAAAGTATTTTTTTTGAGATCCATCATTGAACATAGATTACATTGTTTAATGATTGAAAACTAGAAATCGCTTGAGTGCATTCGTATTATTTGAAAAGAAAAGGAAACGCATAGATTACAATTGTTGTGCTTTTCGGAAAAGAATTTTATGATTACATTGCATGATTCGCTTTCGTTGAATGTTTTAGAATACTTTTGGATAGTGAAATTTTATCTAGTTTGGAAAAGTTTTGTCAGCTTTTTGCTGCTTGTTGCATCATCGTTTTCAAGCTCTTCCCTTAACTAGATAGCATCTAGCCCAATTGAAAATTTTTCTTTTCTATGTGGTAGTTTTGCATTTAGGAGTCTTTTGAGACACTAAGTATACCGTAGGGCTCTAAAATTGAATTTAATTGAAGATCAATCAGAAATTTATTCAATTAACTTCCAAGGCAGCATTGGAACTTAACGAAACATATTTAGAAGGTTCAGGGCTAGGAGATTTGGCACCAAGGCTGTTAATTTAAAGGTAGCCTGTCATTCGCCTGCTGGCTTTTGACACGCTAGCACGGACTTGCTTCTCCCCTGCACCGCGTCACAGAGCAGCAAAGGGAGACCCCCAGGTTTTCAATCCTTTCTCCACAGAAGCCGAGTTCCGCCGCCCCCAGACCAAGTGATACACCGAACACGCATTCTAGAGACCACCGTACGTACGGAAAGTCCTTGGTCGATTTATGTTTCATTATTGAAACCAAGGTGTATATTGCAAACACGGATATTTGCACACCTTTGTGCTCTGCTTCTTTCCTCGAGCGCTCATTTGGTCTTTTTCTTCGACTCCCTAAATCCTTGAAAAGACCGTCAAGCGCTTTGTCCTTTCACGCTTAAAGTCAACTCTCAAAGACAGAGTCATCTTTTTATCGTTTCTAATTTTAAAATATGAAACGTGCAGAACTTCTATTTTCCAATGTAGTAAAATTAATCGCCCACGATTTCACACCTATTTAGACATTGCTTGTTGACCGTTTGATCGTGTGTCTTAGCTCGTTTTCACTCGTGTGGTTTTTGAGTTTGATGGCAACTTTTTCGCAGTTTACCAACCAAGGAATCCCCCCGAAGGGAATCCTGGTCATTTTCCTCCTTTTGAAAACAAGCAGTGCTCCTTACATGGCGACGTTGTCCTTCCCCGGATTAACCAAGTTGCTCGTTTGGTTGTTCTCAACCTCTCGTAGTTCCGAATGTCTCCACCATCACCAACTGGCTTCCTCCGACGGCGAACACCATCATGCTGATTCCAAGGTGGACCTCTCCTTCTTCGCTCGAAGCCGCGTCCCTCCCCCACGCCCTTCGGTGAAACCGGATTCGACAACTGTGTGGCTAAGAAGAAGAAGAAGAAGACAAAGAAGAAGAAGTCCGATAAGCGAGAGATTAAAAGTGTCGTTATTCCTCCCCAAACGTTCCTCTTGATAACCCTTCCAACCCTCCTCGAAAGTCAAGTTCCCCCCCGCATGTTGTGCACGGGAGACTGCCTTCTTCAGACCTTTCCGGCATTCTCAAGGCATCGACATGGTCCAAATCTGGCCGCCCACCGTTGTCTTTCGCTCTCGGAGTCAAAGTTGGGGGCAATCGGGTAAGGCTCCCAAGAAGTTATGTAAGATCACCAACTTCCCCAAAGTTGTGTGTGAAGGGCACCATGCTATTCACCTTTGTCCTTATAGATGATGAAGCCAAGCCACCTTGGACAACCTCGATCGTTTCACACCACACCTCCTATCAAGTTATAAACAAATTTTCTTTGAGTTCTCCACCTACCGATGCCGTGATTGGTCAAGGGTCATCCTTGGCTCATCCCACCTCCGGGTAACCAGATTCGTGAATCCGTTCCGACCAACCATTGGTCGTGGACTTGCTGAATCGTCCCCGTTCATGTGTGCACCGTGTCTTTTCTGCTTAGGAGGGATCTCACACTCCTCATGTCCTTCTCTCGGTTTCTTCTCGTATTCTTCGTACTTGGAGAAAGATTCTCCCCGTCCTCGTGCTTCAAGAGTCTTCCTCCGCCTCCTCCGTGATGGAGGCCACGCGAGGATATTCCTCCCGCTCGAGATGGGAGGCTGCGGGAGGAGGTCAGCTCGCAACAAGGGAAGACCTTCGCATTTCGATGGCAGCCCCTCCGGGTAGTTTGGTCGCTTCCTTGACCTGGAATCGACCATAGGATTTCCGCCTCTTTCCGTCTTACGTGCCTTCGAGACCGCGCACGTGCTCTTGGTCCCTCGGTCGTACCTGCGAAGCACCATTACAGACGAAGGTGCCTCTCGTTAGTATTCTCCGTCATCAACCACTCGGGCAAGCTTTCGGTTCGACCGTCGCTTGCGCCCTCGTTACGCGTAACTGCTGACATTCAATAGAAGAACGAGTCAACCGTTGGGGATCCTTCCGCGGTTACCTATTACTTTGGAGGTAAAACCGTCCATATGGACGTGATGGTCGTTCCAAAGCCCTTGGATTTCAACCGCTTCCCGGGGCGCGATTACACCCATGCCATGGGAGCCCTTGTCTTCCCTCCTCTTCGTGGTGTGCTTTCCACATGAAGGACGGATCGTGACCATTGACCGCCGTTCTTTGGTCCTAATATGGCATCTCGGTCCGCCATCACCCTCTCCCGGTTTCTATCCACCCGTTGCATTCGCTCCGCCGCAGTCAACCATGTGGCTACTTACCCCGTGCCCGCCGTGTCGTTGATGATGTCGTCGTGCATAGAGTGTCAGTATTGGTCCTCGATTTCAAGATGATTTCCTCCCCATCTCGGTGTGGGAACTCGGAAGCAATGACTTCTTGTTCATTATGATGAATTCGTTGAGCTACTAGCCTTTTTGTCTTGTGTCAAGCTCCTTAAAAAATGAAACAAGGTTGTTTCCGGAGTTAGTAGTTCCTTGTCTTGTGTCAAGCTCCTTAAAAAATGAAACAAGGTTGTTGGAGCACGCTTCCTTGTCTTGTGTCAAGCTCCCCAAAATGAAACAAGGTTGTCGTATACGCTTCCTTGTCTTGTGTCAAGCTCCTTAAAAATGAAACAAGGTTGTTCTGAGCAGTTCCTTGTCTTGTGTCAAGCTCCTTAAAAAATAAAACAAAGGTGTCCGAGGATAGTTCTTTTAATGTGTCAACTCGTTAAACAATGAAACACGTTCCCGTTCAATTCGTAGTCTTTGATAAGATCTCGAAAATCCCGAAATGAGTCTTTTGATCTTGTATTCTTGAACCTTCACTCCATCCGTTTACATGGACCCAAGCTTGGGGGCACACTTGCACTGAGTCACCATGTCAAAGGTTTACTTTTTCACACAGTTTGTTTCCGTTTCAAGCTTGTGTAAAAATGAACCGGTTTCTGCTAGTTTATTCTTGTTTCAAGCTTGTGTAAAAATGAAACCATTCTTATTTTACCTCTTGTGATTGCCATTTTTTTATTCTACCCTATTTCTGCCAGATGAGCCTTGGTTTTCCACCCATTGTCACTATCCTCGCTGGCCGATCACATGCTCTCACTTGGTTGTTTTACCCGTTCCCCGAGGAACCGTCGCTATGAGTGGTCTTGTTAGCCACCTCTCGACCTTAATTTGTCGCAGTAGTTCCACCATTACCTAACCAGCTTGCTACCCTTTATACCAATCTTGCCTCCGTGAGAGCCATCTTTCCCTCTTTTTCTCGACTTAAACATGAAAAGATTGCCGAGGCCTTGTCAGCTTCGATCTCGTTAAAATGGGACACGAATCGACATCCACCCAAGATAAGTTTAACCCTTTTCGGGTCAGATGATCGATTACGAAAGGAATACCCCAGCTCATCGCGACTAGGAGGTTTTCCCTGACATTGTTTTCTACCTTTTCGGATTCGAGGAACTACTTACGAAAAGGACCCGTGGAGTTTTTTCCGATCGTCTTTTCAAACTCTCTAAACATGAAAAGACGCCGAGCCTCCTTGTCGACTCGTTAAACCCTAATGACATTGGGATCCGCCGAAATGATGTTCTCCGGAAGCTCTTCCTAGGACTCGTTAAATGCACTAGGATGGATTCGTCCGAAGGACGGATTTATATGACAAGCATATGGTATCCTCCTTCAAGCTTGTGTAAAAATAAAGAGGTACTCACCGAAATGGTGGGAAAATGGAACCATCGTCGCTGTCGCTAAAGATGTCGCTCTTGAAGATGTCACTTGTCCCATTCGTGCTCGGTTGGGGACATCTCATCTCGTCACTTTGCCTCCAGGTTTGGGTAATCTCTTTTGACCTTCATCGTTCACCGCTTCTCGTCGCCATGAACTTTGATCTCGTTGATGTCAAATACCGGCCAATCCACCGTCGTGCCGTCAATATGTTCGTTATAGTTGGGTTTCCGTAAATATCAACTCTTCCTCTCGTTTCTCATACGATTCTCGATTCACAACAAAAACATCATGTTTCTTCGTTCGTGTCGATGATGGGAAACATTATGGCCCACTTATCAAGGTCACTTCCCCGTCGACTTTCACTACTATCTGTGAAGTTGGTCTAGAGACCTTTATGGTACTTTGGAGCCCAGATGCCTGGGAGCCAAGGTGTTCGTCGCATTCGACAAGAGGTTTACATCATTGGCCTCCGATCGAATGATTCTGCGGTGTTCGACGTCGACTCATTTATTCGCACGCTCGTAGATCGTACCTCTAGTACCTTGAGGACCATTGTCATCATTGGTGAGCCAAGGCTCTACAATGTTTTCATCATTGGTCGGTAATCGTACGATGTTCTTGCATGTTTTCGACTCGTGCCTCACATATTCGCATGCTTGAACTTGTACTTTGTTCGTCGAGATGGAGTGCAAGACCTCGGATTGTGTCCGTTGTGTCCAAAGTCGCGATTGTGGATTATTATCATTATGTACATGACTCACCGATCGGATGGCTGCACGCGTTCCGAGTCTATTTGTTTGATCTTAGCTGGATGGTCGCGCCTACACCGGGATCCGATTACAGCATACCGTTCAGATGGTCGCGTCCACACAATACATATACATCATGTACTTGAGATATCGGTTGTATCTTTCTCGTGCAGGTTTTCCACGGCAAGTGGCCTTCGCCTGACATGGGGGCCCCTCGTGTGCTACTTCCTCACCCCTCTCTCTCTCTCGCCTCATGCTTTAGGGGGCATCTCGTTACGGGGGGCACTTGTCACCGTCCCCGCAATCCCCATCTCGCCCATTGGAGGGTCGTTTCGTGACTATTAAGTTAAAGAAGGCGTTCAGCAAAATACCATCATTGCATCCCTTTCCATGAGGACAACATTCCTTCGTTGATCATTTCCTCGAGCAGCAGCCCTAAAAACACCTCGTTTTTGCATCGGCGCCGTGTAGCCCGTTATGTACCCGCGCCAATGGGGGAAAATTAACATCGAGCCCGCGCCACTTGGCGCTCTGGCCCCGTTGTTGCACCCGCGCTCACTCGTTTATGGAAAGTTTTTTAAAAAAGGAGGCGAAGTTTCGATTAAGCAACAACTTCGTGGATGAGTCACTGGGAGTGGTTTCGCCTCGAATAACCACGGCCTTCCTCCTTTGGCCTCGTTTCCACCATATGGGGAACCTCCCAAAGGATAAGGCCTCCCTCCACTATTGTGATCTCAACCCCTCCTCTCTTTATAACATAGCCTTCATCCATTGATGAAGGTCGAAAGGTTGAAGGGTCGAAAGGTTGAAGGAATGTTGCTGAAAGGTCGAAAGGTCTTGAAGGGCCGAAGCCAGATTCTCCCTATTCCCAAGTGCCTTCGTGGCCGTAAAGAATCCCTTCTTTCCTTAAGGCTCTGCTACAAGGGGAGATCATTGTTACGAGACCTCGGGAGAGGCTTTTCCTTGGCGAGCTTTGCGAGACGTGGACAACCCAGGACCCGCACGTGTTGAGGCCGCGACGCGAACTCGGTTGTAACTTATTCGTTTATCACTTTAATAGATGACTATGATTATGGTTCCACTCCTTTTCCATTATGTTAATGCCAGTAATGTCTTTCCCACCGATGTTAGTTACGTATGTCGGTTCTTGCGTTTGTATCTCGTTTTTGTTCTTTCGTGTGTTGTGTGTCTACCCGAGATCGTGGAAGGATTGCATCCGTCAGACCGAAGGATTCGGGACATCTTCTTTTTTCGCATCGAGCGTTGGAATCTGCAGGTTCTTATCCCAAATCTTTCATTCGTAACTAGAGCTCGCGTCATAGCATTGTTTGTTTGTTGCTAGACCTTCGCTGGCTATAGGGATCGTCCGTCCACAGAGGGGATTTGTATCTTCTCAACAATAAGAAGCACAAGACACAGGAAAGTAATGAGTACCTACTTGACAACCTTCCTACTCTCTTCTTTGCGCCTTTCTCATTATGTATATTTTGTTTGTTGGTCTTGTCTATAGTGATTTAGTTTGTTCTTCCGCGTATTTAGTGCTGTGTAGGTTGTTTGAATAAGCAACACAAACCTTAACCTCTGAAATTTTCTCCTTCCGTCAAGTAGATGCATCACCGAGTGTATCTACCAATATCTCTAGCTTGGTCTCTTTGTTCATATTTGGATCCACCTTGTTTAGCAGAAAGAGGTCACTACATCTTTTCAACCGCCCATATTTCTACAAGGAGCTGGCTAGGTCTATTGAGGGTTATGAGTCGCCAGTGAGGATTTCAACTTTGTTGTCCACCAACAAGCAAGATGCTTTGGATTGCTTAATGCATTCCTAGAGGGTTTATGAAACTAGTGGGGTCAACAAGGTTACTAAAGACTAGTGGAGTGCCACTGTGTGGATGATGTTTACTATTTTCGAGGATGTTTTTGTTGTCCACTATCAACAAATACCAATCTAAGGATGTTTGTGAGTTTTCTCGAGATCTAAGGAATATTTAGTTTGTCACCAACTCGTAACGTCCCAACGTGATCGCCATTATGCTGGAGTCCCGTGATTTGCGATTGCAGACCAAATGACAGGCAACACTTGCATCAATTGAGTCTTAGGACCCAGCCTTCCCCGAAATTAGAGAGGCTCTCTTTCTATTATGCGAAGGATGTGAACTTTTTCGCTTCCGGGATGATTGATTTTAGCTAATTGTTAAGTGTAGGCTTGTTTTTTGTTTTTGGTTGGGGTGGAAGATGATCACAGGGATAGGTGGAATGAGAGTTTATCAAATAAATAGGCTATGGGGGTTAGACAAGGTCAAGGTGTCTAAATGATGAACAGAGTGTATAGCAGGTCGATTTATCAAGGTTAATGGATCCCTTAGGTGATTTATGAGGTGTAATGAACATTAAGTTTGGGAAAACTAAGAGTGTGCTTAAACATATAGTGTTTGAAGTAACAAACTGTGAGTTAGGCAAACCATTAATCTCTATGAACAATACCAAACTCGATAAACATACATGGAATATCTTTCTAGTGAAACATAGAAGCATTAAAACTCCTAATTTTAGAAATTCACATCCCAAATTTTCTTTGGGAAAGTTACATAAGATAAACAAAAACTCAATTTATGGAGAGGGAACTCCTAAAAAGAATATATCAAGTTATTGGGAACTCTAAAATAAGTTGGTACATGTGGGAAAAGGGAGAGATCAAACAAGACCTTCTTTGTCTTAACCTAATTAATCATTATCTACAGAAAAGTTTCAAGATAGGTTTTAAAACTTTAAATAAGTAGGGCATACCATGAATCATACTTATAAAGCTAGCATACGAACCATTTATGAAACAAAAACAAGTTTTAGTGGGGCCTCCAAGGAGGCCAAGAATTCCTTAAGATGACTAAAAGAGGAAACATCAGTGGCTATAATGGTGGGGGAGGCCTGAGGTGCTTCCATGAGAATGTTCCAACCTATACCTTTCTTTATCTATAGAAACCAAGAAGAATGAAATAGAAATGAGGACAAGAAAACATTAACAAGCAAGAAAACATCGACATTCACCAAGCTATGGAATCCCACAAACATGCTTTCCATCATCAATCCAAACAAGCCATTCATTCACTTCATAAAACCAATTTCTTCTCCAAGATCATAAAACCATGTATTGCTCTTAAATACATCAAGTCCCAAATTCATTAAATGAATCCACATGCTCATATAACAAATAAGGAGAGGAGAGCCTATTAGGGCATCCAAGCCTATTGGCCAAAGAGAAATATCCTAACTTGTCCTCGAGGTTTCGTGCCGCTTCAAGGGACAAAAATATCCTACAAATATCTTTTCCGCCCAAAATAGCAATTATATTGACTTTTAGGCTCTGACAAGCATGATAAAACTTTCCAAATGCACATTTTTCCCACTCATCTATAGGTTCACAGCGCACCGTGTCAAACAAAGGAAATGCTAGTGTGTAGCGCAAATAGGCTCCCTTTGCAAAGAGTATTTCGAGGTCTTCCCAACATTTCCATTTTGACTCCGTGATGGTCACAATGCTTGATGAGTCTAATTTCCAAAATGTTTGAGCTGTGCTGATTTAATTTCAGTTACCTGCTCTCAAAATCAAATCTCCCAACACTGCTCTATGCATAACACCTAGTATGAAGGAGGAGAAAGGTCAAATTATTGATGTTTTTTGACCTTTTGAGGGGGTAAAATTGCTCCAAATGATCTTAAAATTGGTGAGCAGACCATTGGTGATGTGAGAAGCACAAAATTAAAATTTTGAGAGCTGAACATGCACCACTCAAAAGAAGGTACTTGAGCCATAAGTCGCTTTCCTGGGGGTCAAAATTTGGAAAAAAACAAAAATTGTCCAATTTGCCTCAAACTTGGTGGAGAGGTCCTTCAAGGGTTTATATAAAGCCTATGAAAAATCTTGATTTATATTTCCAAGTTTTTATTGGTATTTAATTTATTTAAGTGCTCAAATTTCAATGCCCTCATCGATTTCTCTTTCATTTTCACTTTTGTTCTTCTTTTTTGAGTTATCATTTACTTTCACTATCACCTTGCTTACATGAAAACCACTCTTTTCTTTGCCTTCACCATCCCTTTTACTTTTATCTTGCTATATTTAGTGTTGCTGTCTTGGTTTTGGGAGTTGACTGTCACCGTATCCGTTTTCTCTACTTGGCCCCTATTCTTCCTTGATGTCTTCTCCTTTGTCATTTCGTACCGTCCCTTTGATTTTCCTTTTGTGATTAAGAATCCGACTAGTGTCATGACAATCATGATTATCCCTTTAGCTACCTTTCTTTTTGAATGTCTTATCGTTGGCCATCGGTTTTTGCTCCTCGCTTCTTTCCTCTTCAAAATCAATCCCAACCCTCATCATCTTGTCCGTTCTTGATCTTCTATTTCCTCATCATCTTCACTTTTGCGGTCATCACCCGTTCTGCGCACCATTTTTATGCTTATTTTCATGTACAAGCATTATTCTATGCTGCTTTTCGCGTATCCTTGCCTACATTCATCATTCTCTTCCTTACCTCTTGGTCTTCATCTGGATCATCATTAAAAACCATTTTCTACACTTGGGAGTGATTTATTGTTGTCAACACTATCTCTCGTCTTTCCTCAAATTCATCCTCGTTTTTGTAAGAAACACATTTTACAAAACCTGGCCCTAGGTGTGAAAATAACTCTCTGGCTCCTTCGAATGAATTTTAGAAAATGATTTTAGGCATGATTTTTGCGGCATTGGTATGGCTTCATGATTGCTGATAAGATCAATATATGGATCTTCTACTCTAATTCCTCTTTCCACAGCAAACCCCTAGCTAGTTGGAAGAGGAAATTAGGTTTGGTGTAGGGAAATTAGGACCGTACTTGTAGAGGGAGGGGAACTTAATGGGTTAAGGGTTGTTCAATTTTGGGAAATTTTTGGAATAGGGATGGATGTTAGGGAGTAGGGGGAAAGTGTAATTTCAAGGATTGAGTGAGGGGAAAGGCTCCAAAATGGGAAAACAAAGGCCTAGTCTCGAAAAGTGTCAATTGGTGTACCAATAGGCTAGTTTTTGTAGAAAAATGATGAGTTCGGAATAGGGAGTGATAGGAAGTGTTTATGAAGGTATATTAAGGATAGGGGTAGTAAGAATATCAAGGTACAAGCCTTGTCGATGTTTTAACCATGGGAGGCTGGCAACCAAGAAAGTTTTAAAAACCCTAAATGGACAATGGTGGAGTTAGCAAACAAAATAGAGTGGTTGAGGCCCAAGGGTGACACAAAAAAGACACACCTAAGGACAAGGAGCCCATGATGGGTCTTCTGGGATGGGTGGAACTAATCACCTGCATGATGGGATAATGAAATAGTGTGAAAATTATATTAAGGATAACACAGTAGTGAGATTTCTAGAACTTACTAATGTTCATGAACTTTGTTTCTCAAATCTAGAAAACCGATACTTACTTCTATCTTCATAGTGAAAATTATGATGACTAATAGGTACTACTATGATGTGGCCCTCCTTCGGTCTCTTCGAAATATTCTCAATTAATCGTTCTGAATGAGACAAGATCTCTTTTTATTAGATTGCGAACTAATTTTTGGAGTGCTTATGTAACTCAACCTTACCTCTAGTCTCCTGCTGTAGACAAATTGGACCCTCTTCTTGTTAGTTGGTTTATTACTACGTGTCTTCCCCTGTCTTCCTCTACTCCACTCTGATTTAATTTTTTTCTTTTGCATGTCTGTGTGGCGTGACTTTGCGCTCTCCCTAGTCATACTCATGGCGGTGGCCGTGGCCACGCTGGCCACCTTTCCGCCCTTAAACTCTAAGTCGACAAATTTAATTATTTATAGCTATTATGGATGACAGTAGTGATGAGAATTCATACTTGAGTTTACCCGTTGTTTTCGAAGGCATTTGCGGTGGAGTCGGAATTTGGAGACAAGCCTCTTATATGTTGTGTTCTTCCTTATTTTCTTGTTTTCTGAGTGAGCAACTTGTCGAATGAGAAACCTCTCGCAGTGAGATGATGATCTTTCTTGTTGTTTATTCCCGTTGTAGATTATGCGCGGGAGTGCTCCGTATGCTGCGGTGGCACTTTTCTTTCATGGGGTCCGCTTTATCAACTCCTCTCTTTGTTTTTTCTTGTTGTTCATGAACAATTTGTCGCGCTATAGGAATTTTCGATGCTTCGTAGCAGCTCGCGTTTTGCTTTCCTTGCTGCTATTGTGCGTTCGCACGGAGGAATGTGGTGTATGGAGGTGATGGAGTAACTTATGAAATTGAATGGAGCGAATGATGGATGGATAGGCAGTCAAGAAGGGGAAAATGAAGATGAATGCTTCTCTATGTGTTTCGCAAACCACACACATGCAAAACAAAAACACATAAAAATGTTAAAGATGCAAATGTATTTTTTGTTTTTTTTTTTGTAAGAAAGTGTGCTACCCGCATGGAGTGTTGTCAACCCACAAAATTTCCTCGGGTGCCTCGCAGAGTTTTTTCACCCATGGATCTTTAATCTCTTTTTTTTTTTTAGAGAAAGTGACCTCACTTCCATCAAGGTTTTTAACCTGCAGCCATTCGGTGCTCTTAGGGAGGTTTTCACACATGGATCTTTATTCTTCTTCTTCTTCTTCTTCTTCTTCTTCTTCTTCTTCTTTTTTTTTTTCTAGAGGTGTGGGAAACTATGATTTCTTGCATCACATATACATCTTACTTATTGAATTTATGAACTCCCATTTCTTGACAAAGGCTTCTTGTAAATTTTAAGTTCATGACAATTAACAAGAAAGGGATTCCCTCCTTATCTATGGTTTTGATTTGAACCGTGCCATTATCAAAACATATTTCCACCGTGTAAGGTCCAACCATCTTGTCATCAGCTTTCCTTTGAAATATTTAAACCTTTGGAATCATACAATAATGTCCAATCTCCTTTCTTGGAAGGTGTTTTCTTTGGCGTTCTTGTCATGCCGTATCTTCCTTTGCAAAGCTGAACTACCTTTGTGTGAAGAAGTGCTTGCATTATGAACTCATCCATTCAATTTAGTTGTATAACCTCTCTTTTTGTAGGCATTTTATATAGACCTAGATTTAATTCATATTCCATTCTTAAAGTATTGAATTCAAACTCAATCGAAAGTAGAGTCATGACAGACTAGTTCATAGGAGGAATCATGTTGTTGTCTTCCAAGTAGTTTTGTAGGCACAAGTAGCTTCCACCAACCCATTCGCCCAATATTTTCTACTTCATCTCACAACATTGGTGAGGATGCTCTTGTGCTTCCTGCTTAGTTACTTCTACTTGCCATTCGCCTTCCGAGGTGACGATAGGCGTAGGAAGTTCTATTTCAATGCTGTGCTTTCCTCAAAATATTCTCAATGAGGTGAGAGATGAATTGTGCTACCCCGATCGCTGAATATTTCTAGGGTACCCAAACTTGTAAAATGCATTCTCCTTCATAAATTCTCGCTACTTTCTTTGGTTTGTATCTTCATCGCTTTGTTTCACCACTTTGTCGTGTAATCAAGGTATCATGATATACTTCTTTTTTGTCCGGGATTCGCGGATCAATAGTCCCAACAAAGTCCATTCCCCACTTGTAAAATGGCTTCAAGAGACACCCAAGGGTGCGAAGGCATCGCATCCCTTGCGTGGGTTTCCCCCATCCTTCGGGCATTGGTCACACCGGCTAGTGTATCTTCCGGAATCTTGGTGAGGGGTAGGCCAATAGTACCATGTCTCAAAAACTTTGGTAAGTGCCTCTTTCCGTAAGGCGTGTCTCCACATGGGTTGTCATGACATGTAGAGAGTGATATCAAAAAATTTCCGCTCTCACATATCTCCTTAGGATTTGACTGTGGACTAGCTGAAAAGGTTTCCCAATCCATGTGAAAGGGCGCTTTTTCCGATGATTTTGCTCCTCTCCTTGAATGTGAAAGCATTAGGAGGGGAGTTCCCCACAACCAAGTAGTTGGTTATATCATAAAACCATGGTGAGAGTGTTGATATAGAAAAGATATGCTATCTGCGCTGGCCACCCACCATTCCTCTCAATTACAGGAGAGCTAACCGGACAAAAAAATTCTGCAAAAACGTTCTCCTTCTGTGTTTATCAACAAGAAGTCAAATCAAATTTCCTCAAAACCATCTAATTATCCTAGCATTAACATCCGATTTTTTTCATTAAATACTGACACAAATGGCCGTCATGAAACAAAGGTATGATATCTAGTTACATAATGCTCGAATTTGTCCAAGTCATGGACAATGGCTAACATCTCCTTCTCAATAACAATATAATTCATTCGGTCTTGGACAATTTCTTGTCGATGAAATAAATGCATAAGTGATTTTGTCCTCTATTTGTCCTCATGTTGCCCCTACAAAATTTTCTGTTTTGATGCATTCACAGGATTTCAAAGGTAGAGTCCAATTTGCACCCTCGAAGGATGGGCGTAGTAGTCAACTTCCTTTCCTTAATGAGCCTCGAAAGTCATTGCCAGACAAGGACCGGACCAAATAAATTGTAATCCTTGTCCAATAACTCAAATAATGGCGAAGCCATGTTGCCGAAATCTTTGATGAACCTTCTATAGTAAGCAACCTGCTTCAAGAAAACTCCCCGATCTTTTCTTCTTTAAGGACAGATACCTTTTGATGACAGTGACTTTTTTCGTCTACCATATTCCCGCTTGGGATATGGAGTGTCATAATACAACCCTTCCTTCTTTAGGAATTCACACCCTTTCCGGGCTCAAGGAGAGATGTATCTCATCACATCTCCGTAGTACTTTACCCAAATTGAGAAATATTCGGGAATTCATCCTCAGACATGGTGAAATCATCCATGTAGATTTCGATAGAGTCATGGCATTAACCAAGAAAATATGCTCAAGACAGCTTCTTCTGAATGTAGTTAGGAATGTACAAACTCCAGCAGGTAGGACTCTATAAGAAAAAGTACTCCTAAGGGGCAAGTGAAAGTAGTCTTTATCTTGGACTTCAAGGTCGATTTGAACCGATTGTACCCACTAAACCCATTCAAGAAGGAAAACAACTTCTTCCCTAGGCCATCCGTGATCGTCCGCGTCTATAAAGGGATAAAGGGAAAAGGGAATGGTCTTTCTTGGTGGCCTTGTTGGGTTTCTGGTCAACAAAATTCGCCACTTCCCATTCTTCTTTGGGACTAGGACAATAGATACACACTCACTAGCTCCGGACATAGGATATATGAACCCCACATCCAATAGTTTCTGCAACTCTTCTTTGACTATGTCCTTCGCAGTTGTGTTCATCCTTCTTTGGGGTTGTCTCAATGTGTTTGCATCCTTCTTTGATGGGTAATGGATGTCTCAGACACCGGTAATGATTGTTATTTGTGTACGTTACCCTAAGGTCTTGGGTTGATAAACATTCATAGATCAAGGACATTTCATCACAAGAAGGACCCACTCAACTAAATTTCTCTATGTTTAAAACCAGAAAAATAAGGATTGTAGATCTTACCCGTTTATCCTTCGTTTGTAGTAGATCCCGCGGGATTCAAACCCCCGCAACTCTCGTGCTCCAAAACCCGCAAACCAAAGAGAACAAGCAATAAAAACCTAGTTTTACATCATATATATGTCTCCGTATGTTAGCAAAAAAGTATGCATAATCTCATAAAAATAACACTAAATGAACTATTTAAGTAAATTAATCATGTATAAGAGATATATGACACATGAACATTAGGAAAATATTTATACTTCTTTATCAAGGCCATACTAGCAACAAATAGTGGAGAGATCACTTCTGAAATCTGTCATGGCCTTGAGAAACCATTCGGATCTCATTCCTACCTAGCCTCACAAAATCCTTCCACAATAGTGCATAACGAATGTCACATTGGATGAAGGTGAACATCTCATGGAACAAGGGCTTCAAAATCATGTATGAGGCACAGGGGAAATACTGCACTGGTCGTGGCTTTAGCATGGTATAATATCTATAATTCTCTCTTCTCCCTTTTAGGCCATTCCCTTGGGGGTATTTATACCTCCTCAAATTACTTTTTTCAATTGGGGAACATGCTTAGGCCATGTTTTATAGTTGCTTAAGTTATGAAAACCGTAAACCCTGCCTCTTCAAAAACAGGGAAATTTTATATTTTTTAATATTTTAAATAGCATAAGTGCAAAGTTTGTTATGTAGGACCCGCATGTACACGCGTAAAAGCCTGGGGAGAGTCACGTATGGATTTTAAAACATCGTATTTATGAAATGTGACCAAGTCTACCTAAAGGTTTGCCCAAGGCCAATGCATAAGTCATCAAGTATAATGTGATAAATGATGCTATAACAAATTCTCTTAACATATGAAGTCGAAGGGGTACATGATGGCTAAAAATGTATTATGTGCACAGAAATAACGTTGCGAGGAGTAGAGAGTGACTTCACCATATTTCACCGTCAAAAAATTAGTGATAGAAATCAGAAATATAGCTCATGTCTCGAGTAAGCAGCATAACGTGCATGCTTAGTGAAAAGAAAAGCATGTCCTCATATGAAGTATGGAGCGAACCAATATGTATACAAATATAGATGAAATGTAAAGTACATAATGAATCATTCAATCACCGCATGGAAGTATAAGTCAAAATCATGTCCAAGTATCACATATAGAAGACTAATCAATGATGTTGCAAAATATCTAATCACGGAAGTCACACCAAATTCCAAGTACCAAATCATAAGTGGTGGAACAAATGGTACAACACGCATCTTCTGGGCGCCAACATACAAGATGTTGTTGTGATGAAACTGAAACATATAAGGGTGGATGGTGTCACCGGGAAGAAAACTCAAGGAGATATCAAAGTGAACCAAACATGTCGATGCAAACTCGAGATTTTCACCGATTACCATGGCACAATTTCACACAATGGGAATAAATGAGTCGTAGGTTGACCATGTGAGAAATCATTTGATTACTAGTCATTGATGTATACTGCTAACAAATGCGAGCCAACTCACTGATAATGATAATGAGTGTCAAGGTTCCCGTACAATCTAGCAAGTTAGAATGAATGAGTTGAAGTCAAACACTTGAAAGAATCTATAAAATCGTAAAACAATGATGTATTTCTCACCGTCGATAGTGAACAACCGCCACCGTTGATTGCAAACCCTAAGTCATCGACAAAAGGACTCTAGGCCTTATTCTTGAGTAATGAGTCGCAGTTTATGAGAAAACACTTCCACTGAAGGAAGCAATTAAGGCATCCCACATCAATTCAAAGAAGTAGTAACTCGTAGGCCAACACTTGGAAGGAATTTAAGGTTATGAAGTTAAGTAACCAACACAAAGTACGTTTCAAAGATGCACAAGATGAAGCTAGCGTACGTTGTAAACCTTGAGCCAACCAATAAATCTTAAGCTAACAAAGAAGTAGATATCCACCGATAGCACAAATGGATATCAAGCTACCACACGAATCCCAAGTGTGATAATGTAAGTTGAAATCGAACACAAGGGAGACCACTCACCAAAGACCCATTATGTTGATCAAATGCTTTGTTAATTTTCAATTGACAATGATGTAAATAGGGCTGTGGTGCGGCTTCTAGGTTTACTCTTAGAGCAATATGTCGTAGTCGATAAGAGACAAACTCGCCGAAGAAGAAGTCGTTGGATACCTTCTCAAAATAGTATGAGCAAAGGACAAAATATCAAATGTGATAGAATAAGACATCGACAATACCGAGAGGCCGACTCCAAAATGAGTCAAGAGACAACATAGAAAGGCCAACTCAAAGTTAAACTCCCTTTAACGAAAACATGACTCATGTTGACTATGGCAGCAAATATGCACCCTAGTATAAGTTTGTCATGTAGAGTGCGATAAACAAATCCTCCATATGATTGGAAGAGATAACCAACGAGGGGAGAAGACCAAAAAACAAGGTTATGAAGCTTTCCGAGTCAAAATTCAAAGCCATCCCAAAATGGAAAAAGACTTAGATTTTTGTGCTTTTTCAAGGGCGACACAACGAAACTGTAGCTACCATCAAGTATGGAAGTGATATCCCATTCCCGGCTTTTTTAAAATATTAATTTTTTTTGTCTTTTTCTATATTTCAAATTGCAAAAGAATAAATAATGCCTATAAGACAATGGAGGAATTCAGTGTCGATAAAATAAGATGCTCTAGTTCCCCGGGATAGGAACAATCCTATGCTCAACGCAAGGTGGCAAAAATTGGTAAGTGACACTCAAAGGAATGTTCCATCCATGGGTAAAGGTGTCAAGTCGAAAAGGCCAAGGACGATGGGTTAATTCCGTACATAAAGACATGGTCAAAAGATATTAAAACATGAGTTCAAATGCAGTAACTATACAACTAATATGTTATATGTCTAAGATTCTCTCGATCATACACTATTTGACTTCATGCACAACATGTAACTATTCCACCATTGATCATCATATGCGCAATTAAAATCAATTGCATGGCACACATTAAAACCATAAAAATTCACACACATTAACATAGTGATTATGGGAAAGATTAAAGCCGAAACCCCCAACTATCCGTATAACATATGTCATAGAGATCATGTAACAATCATCGTAAACACCCCTCACAAGCTCTCAAGACAATCTCCAATCGCTACACACTAATCGTGTCCTAATCTAGCAAATCCACACCAAATCTTCCCCACCGCTAGCCTCTATTTACCCATAACCGAATATGGCCCAATGAAATCTAATTGGTTCAGCCTTGCTCACGAATCCTCATTACCATCTTTTATCAATGTGTGGTGCAAAAATCATGCAACACTATAGTCACAACCGATAGTCACAATCGCCTTTCACTCACCTCCACCGGGTCTCCACCGAAACTATCCATGCACCGTAGTTAATCGATGTATTCTTCGCTTATTAATGAGTTAATAATTAGTGAATTAATTATTAATTAATTCACACCACTCACTATTGTATCAATCATTAGACTAGACAACTTGCTCAACTATGTTCAACCCAGTTAAACTGAACACAACTCCACCAACCACGTCAATAACTCCACCAAAATCACACATGAGTTATAACTCAAGTCTCCATGCAATAGCTCCACTTTTGTTAGCCATCGCATTTTTACATGTTAGTGACGACTATATCTACAGCTGAAGCTTAGAAATCGATTTTATGTCAATATGTCATCCTAAAACCTCCTAAAACTTTTTTCACTCATTTTTCAGTCAGCCGTTCTAAATCAAACCTCATATCACAATCCTATCTAGCTTCAACCTTATTGACCTCGCCCATCGCCTTTAAAAGGCAAATCCACATCCGTTTCAAAAGTCTCCCCTATGTTGGGGGAAGTGGCGTTTAGGACATTTCCACCTTGGCAATCCTCAAAAAGCCAAAAAAGCCTCCAACCGCAAAAAGACCGCCATGATCGATCCCCTTACTTTGCAAATGAAATTGACAAACAGCCTTAAGTCGCGCCACTCACACCCCCTAGATCTCAGCACTGCATAAAATCCAATCCCAAGCTGACTATTAGGTTTTTCACAGTGTTCTATGGTTCTACAAAGACAGGAAATATATTTCATCTCATGGAGTAAATGTTTGAGTTTACAGTTAGAGGAACAGCTGCTTCTAAATGTATTGTGAGCCTGAGATGATACTGCAAAACAAAAGTCACTCATCAGGACCTTACGGCTCTTTCCAGCATGAAAATCACAGTAAGAAAGGGTCGCCACTGTCTCAGCAAAACGGTAAATTGTCAAGGCCCAGAACCTCCTTCATTACAAGCAGAGGGTTAGGGCGCCTCCTTCATCCATAAGCAGAGGGCGCAGGCCAGTGTTGACTCAGAAGGTGGAAAAGATCCAGGTTTGTCTTGAGCTGAAACAAATGAAACAAGGACTCCAGGTTTTATGAAAATGGCTAATGATCATAACAGGAATGTAGTGGAAATATGATAAACTCAAAGGAAAAGGGAGTTTGGCCTGATAAAGGAGCTCATTTCAAACTTTCAAAACATATGAATTGTTGAAGCTTTAGAAGGCCTATCATCAGTAAACATCCCAATCATAAGAAGCCCGTTTTGTCCAAAATCAAATGGAATAGATGCTGTTAACCAATGCCATTACACAGGCAGAAGGAAAGTTCTTGTTTTCTCAAAAGACACTGACCTCCATAAATTACAGAGATTATCCTTCAAATGGTTTGTCATGAGATGACCAAAACACATGATGATATCCCAGTTACCTTTAGAGTAGTGCAGATAAACAGTGTCACGGTGGCTAGGGTTTCTTCTGAAATACGGTGATGTTTGCCAAAAAGAGATGCTAAATTTGATGTTTTTCAAGAGGTTCACTTACCATCACATTCAGAGAAAGGTTGTGTCAAACAGAGTTGTTGAAAAAGCCTTCAGATACCTTACCTGATGAAGAGCCTCCTCCATATATGAGCAGATACAAAGCCATAGGTTGGGGCTCATAGTCTAAAAGTGCAGAAAGGACACAAAGAAATTGAGTAAAGGAGCTGTCACAGGTAAGTGTTATCAGGCAGGTATTGTTTTCCTTCAAAGAGCTATCAATTTTGGCATCTACAGAGAGTGAGAAAAATATTGAATATAATATGTGTGCCATTGATTTTCAAAAGAAGACTTTTCCTGAAGTTATAAGGTCACAAAGAAACAAAATCATGCCAAAGATCCAAAGAAATGCTTTTCAAGAAATAGGTGTCTAAAGCTTTCAAATTTTTACACATTATAATAGCCCTTTCCTTTGCTAAAAATCTCATAAGAGAAAAACAGTGAACATATGTTCAGTCATGAAATGGTTCTATTGACAAAAGGGGTCTTGATCTCAAAACAAACTCTGCCATCATGGTCAAAAGGAAGCCAAGAATTTGTCAAAAGGCCATCCCCCACATTCAAAAATAAGCTCAAATATCTCATCACAGAAAATACAAAGGGATAGAAAAATTGCTTGGCTGTTGAATCATCATACCTCTGCCACAGTGAAATTAGGGTTAAGGAGCACCCGGGCAGTTTGTTTCAAAATGATATTCTGATCACACAGAGATGAAATTTACAAAATTGAGAGAGGTTTTTGTCCCTCATAGGTTCAAGAAGAAAAACCTTCTTCAGTTTCTACACAGGTATCATGGTTTATGAGAAATGTGAAAAATACAGATGTCACAGGAGAATTTCTGCACTAGGATTCATCATTTTGACCAGTGATGGGACAGTCAGTTTTTGAAGGCTCAATTGGACTCCAAATGAAAAAATTCAAGTTTCTATGGAAAATAGACTTCCATATCTTTCCGATGAGCCATCTTGGGCCAAATTCTGACAAAAGGAAGGCATCCAAAAGTAGCCTGCAATCAACGCTATGTTTTTCTGCACCAGCATACACCATTTTTGACCAGTGATGGGACAGTCAGTTTTTGAAGGCTCAAATGGACACCAAATGAAAAAAATCAAGTTTTTCTGGAAATAAGACTTCCACATCTTTCCAACGAGCCATCTCGCGCCCAATTCCGACACCGGGAAGGCATTCAAAAATGGTCTACAAACAGCTCGATGCATTTCTGCACCAGGATTTACCAGTTTTGACCAGTGTTGGGAAAATCAATTTTTGAAGGATCAAATGGACACCAAATGACAAAATTCAAGTTTTTCTGGAAAGTAGACTTCCACATCTTTCCAACGAGCCATCTCGCGCCCAATTCCGACACCGGGAAGGCCTTCAAAATGAACTGCAAACTTGCGCGACGTGCCTGGGTTTCTGCGCGACGTGCCTGGGCAGAAATTTACAAAGGCCACCCTTGTCGGCGCGACGTGCCTGTACGTTGGCGCGACGTGCCTGTACAAGGCCGCCCGACCACCCAACAGGCCGACCCGACAAGAATTTTATGAGCGACGTGCTGGGTCAAAGGAGTGCCGCGCAGGTTTTAAAGGTGTGTAATGCTGCTCCGGCCCTGCACAAGGTTTTTTCATGAATCTTAAGAAGTATTTCTCATATATTTTGCCATGCTATTCAAATCCACCCTGGTTGCTGTTAGAAAGCTGTTATTTGGACTGATTTATAGTTTTTTCAAACCTTATTTGTTAAAAGTTATTTATCCTAGTGGATTCTTAAGGGACCATTTATTGTTTTAAAAAAAGGAGAGAACCCATAGTAACCCCCATTTAAAAGCTCTGGCGCTTTTCTAAACTCCGTCATTATCACCCCAAACCTGTGTATTGACATTCTTAGCATATGTGTGGTGATTTGCTTGAGATGCAAACAGTGCAAAGAGGGCACACCTGTACAGGACAAAATTGTTAAATGTTTGAAAGCCTCCTTGAACAAGGAGTTTTTGTGTATGGGATGACATCAAAGATTCTAAGAACAGAGTGATTATTGGCATTTTCTCACAGCACACTTTAGCAGACTGCCTCCCTTTCACTGTATTGTCCCTACTATGAATTGTTGAACAGAGTTTTTCCAAAGGTGCAGAGCCACTTTCTAAAGGGCACAGTTGTTGGTGATTGCATTTAACATTGAGACAGAGGTACAGGTGTAGTATTGACTTTTGAACCTAGGTCTGCCTCTTCCTTGCACTCTATTGTATCATTCTCAAGATTTGATTGACAGGGAGTTTCCAAAGGTGACAGCACATTAAAGGGCAGAGTTTGTCGATCGGAATTTAAACATTGGAGGCATAGGTATAGATGTATTGAAACCATATTGTGTCACTACTGTGAAGAGTTGTTGACAGAGATCTTCAAAGGTGAACAGAACACCGAGGGCAGAGGTTTTTGATGGTTGAACTCTAACATTGGAGACAGAGGTATAGATGTATTGATAGATCTTTTGAACTCACAAGCAAAGGGTGTGTTTCCTAAAAAGCATGGTGCACTGATATGTCACCTAACCTAGTTCTGCCTTTCTTTCACCATATGGTGTCATTTTGAAGAGCTGTTGTTTGTGATATGTTTCAAGAGGGAGGTCATTTCTGAAGAACAGGGTTATCAAAACACTCATCACAACAAGCCCCTTCTAGCAATCTGCCCCTATTTCACTATATTTTTCATTAATGTAAGTTTGTTGGCAAAGAGTTTCCAAAGGTGAACAACATATTAAAAGACAGAGTTGTTGGTGGTTAAATGTAAACTTTGGAGGCAGAGGTACAAAAGCAGTGTTTGTTTTCTTAAAACTTTACAAATGAAAAGGGCCATTTTCTAAAGGGCAGAGTTATTGGTAATTGCATTTAATATTAAGACAGAGGTACAGGTGTAGTGTTGACCTTTGAGATTCACAATTAAAGAGCTGGTCTCCCCAAAGCGCTATGCATTGATTTTACACCTAAACTAAGTCTGCTTTTTCATTGCACTACATTAACACATTCTAAAGACTGTTGAACGTAGTTTTTCCAGTTGTGCGCAGAAACAATGCTCTAAAGGCAAAGTTGTTGATGGTCAGAAACTTTAAACATTGAGTGTAGTAGAGGTGTGTGACCTTAAACTCACAAGCTAAGTATGTGTTTCTTAAACCACAAACCACTCCGCATTGATTTCACATCTAACTTGGGTCTCAGCTTTGCAAAAGCATTTTGTATCATGTTGGAAAGATAACAGGATTGGCATGAATAGGGCCATTTTCACGCATTGTTGATGACTAGTTTAACATTGGAAGCTACGAGAGGTGATTAAAATTCACAAGTGAAAGGTGTTTTCCTTAACACTGTGGGCTAATTTTTCACCTAACCAAAAGGTCTCCTTTCCTTCCACTGTATGGTCTCTACAGAAATCTGTTGACAGAGGTATTTTTCAAGGTGAATGACCTGAAGAGCAGGGTTATTATATTTGAGTTTTGTTTTTAAAACACAAATAACAGTGTAGGTTGGCCTCTAACAAAGTCACAAGAGGGGTGATTGTTCAAAAACAGCATATCAGGAGATAAAGGCAGATCCCATCTTACATGGCACCATCATGTTCAGCACCACGTCAACGCAACAACAACAAATATCATTCAATACACAATCCAACATAGGTATGTATCAATATGATACACTATTAGAAAAGTGTTAACAATATAAAATAGAGTTGAAGGACTGCTTTTAAGAAGTACAGAGGTGACTTATTCAAAGAAACATTGTTGCATCTTATTCAAATCCACAGTGTCCATATCTGTCCAAATAGTAAAGTGGCCATTTTCAATCCAGCAGGGCATTGTTCATAAAAGGCAGTTGGTTTCTTCCAAAGCATAGTTAGGTCAAAATGCCTCCAAAGCAAGACAACAGGAGCAACATGACAGTGGTGAAGATCAGCAGAAGTAGGAACCAGAGGAGGATAGTGCTGAACAACAGCAGCTCAGCAGTTTGAGCAACAGCATAAGGATGATGATCAAGAACAGCAGTTTTAAGGAGCGCCCGACACGGAAAGAGAAGAAAGACATATCAGCCCTTGATATTTTGGCATCAGATTCGGAGCATGTTGCTATGGACCCTTGAGGGTCATGCATGCCAATTTTGGGCCTATTTCGGCAACTTTTTGTTTTTCGGCATTTTTTGGGTTTTTAGTCAAAAAACTCATAATTGCGCCGTTTCAGTTCGAGGATTTGTCAAGGGAGGAGGATGATACCGATGGATGCCATAATTCCATGAGCAGGTCTCCAGCGATTTTCAGGGCATTTGAAGATCATTCGCCCCCTCAAATTGGCGAAAAACTCATTTTGCACACATTCGCCCTCTCATCATAGAAATGCTATTTTCTGTTTTTGCGCATTGTTTAGCAGTCTTGAGGGACTTTCAGAGATCAGATTGAGGTGATATGCTATGGAAAGCGCCCACGAGAGCTCAACGCAGCCACAAAGAGCCTGTATTAACATCGTGAAGGCCAAGCACTGTGATCCAGCAAGTCAGGGACCTTTTTCGTGCCTAACATGAAGTATTGTAATTTGAACTCCAAAATCGCCCTAAAATGTGCGTTAGCTGCTTTACTGGAAAATCGCGTAAAGTCATATATCGTTAAACTTTTAAGATATCATGGGATATTTTGTGCCTTGGGCTTTGCAAAGCCTCAAGGACAAGTTTAGATATTTTGACTTGGCCAATGGGATAGCTAGTTGCTCCATGAGGTTTTCCCTCCCTCTAGCCTATTTATCCCATGGTTCTCATTGTAAATCAGAGGCTGAACTTGAAAGAAGAATTAATGCATTGGTCATATGAGCTTTGAAGAATACACTTGAGTTATGATGTTTGGATTGCCTCTTGGATGCTTTTGAGGAATGCTGAAGGCTTGTTGATGGATTCCTTGACATGGTAGAATGGTATAGTGCTTCTTAATGTTGTTTTGTCTTCTAGTTTTCACTCATATTTCATTTTTCTTGCTGCTATAGATTAGTAAAGATTGATTTTGAGACATGCCCATGGAGGCACCTCAAAATCCCCGAATCTTCATAGCTTGATGTTTTCTTCTCCCTTAGTTATGCTAAAGAATTCTTAGCTGCTCTTTAGTAACCTAAGGTGTTGTTGCTAAGTTTTATTCATCAGTTCCATGTATGTTGAGTAGGATGTATGGTTTGCCCTACCTACCTATCAGCTGCCCATAGTTCTGTCCATGAAACTTTCTCTTTGACTGATTTGTCGATCATTTTGTTGAACCAAGGAGGCCTAGTCCCGATCTAGCCCTTTGCCTAAAACTATGAAAACTTATTTGTCCAAGTGCCCAATGACTTAGAGACTATGTTTAGGCGTTCCGGCATAGTTCATAAGTTTTTAGTTTGTCTCATGTGTTCTCCCCAAAGTCTGATAGCCTTTTCCCGAAGTTAGAGGGTCTTATACCTCTATGTATGGCTGGAATGTTTGATTTCTATGTATTGATTAGCTTATAGTTATTCCTAGCATGATAAATGGCTTGCTATTACATGTTTATGTCTGCTATTAACTAGTTTGCACTTGAAATCCCTTAGTCTTTCACCAACTTATTGTTCATTTAATCCATTTTGCCCAGAGATCCCTTCTATTGTGAATCAAATCGGCCCTACAGCAGCTTTACATCATCGCCTCATTAGCTTCCTTGACCTGTTTGACCCCATAGCCCAATTTATCTACATCTTGTTATCCAGTTTATGTATTTGATCAATTTCATCCCTCACAAACTTAAAAACTAAAAAAAAACCAAAAACACACTTCATAACTAGCCTAATATCAGAACATCGCAAGTAAACACACCGACATCTTTTACACTTACAGAGAGAGCCCTCTCTGAGTCCAGGAAGGCTAGGTCCTTGGGCTCCAAAGCTTGGTTTGATGTTACATCGTCATTTGGCTAGCCAATCGGCCAAATCACGGGACCCTAACATAATGGCAATCACGGTGGGACTTTGAGTCAAAACATCCTAGGTATCCCTTAGGAATTCTCAAAATCTCAGTCAAACTTAGAAGAGTAGAATCTGGTTGTCTCACCATCCTAGAAAAATGATGAGTCAGTTATAGGAAACTCTTCCAAACCTCAGGAGTACATAAAACTCAGAAAAAACCACAAAAAACTCCCTTGGATTGGTTTTTGTCTAGTATTGGTGGTGGGCCATACACATATACCTCAAAAACAACTAAAAATCCACCTGGCGACTCCACTAGCCTCCAGTAGGCCTTACTACCTTGCCAAATTTTAGAATACCATCCGATTTAGCCACCTCATCGCCACTAACATAATGGCGATCACGGTGGGACTTATTGAGTACATGACAGTCTAGCAAACTTTTATAGGCTCCTTAGTCCTTCAACTTTTAACTTAAACCATCAGCCTCTAGAATCATTTAGTGTAAACTCTCTGTTTCACCATCTTAGCAAAGTGATGAATCAGGTTTATAACACTCTTACATCCTAGGCTGCACATAAAACTCAGAAAAAACCACAAAATACTCCTTTAGATTGGTTTTTGTCAGTAATGGTGGTGGACCATACAAATATACCTCAAAACAACTAATTTTCCACCTGGCGACTCCACTAACTTCTAGTAAGCCTTACTATTTCACCAAACTCTAGGCTACTATCCGATAGACCTATCCCATCACTCACTAACATAGCGGGAGATGGTAAGACATTGAGTACATAATAGTCCAGCAAACTCTTATAGACTCTTTGGGCCTTTAGGTACCATAAACAAACAAGCAGTCCATAAACTCATTTTTTAGAGTAAATTTTTTTTTTGTTCTCATCACCCTAGCAAAGTGTTGAAACAAGTCTAAGATACTTTAACAAACCATAGGCTGCTCATAAACTCAGAAAATTCAAAAAAAATTCTCAGATTAGTCTTGGTGGTGGACCATAGCTATCTTCACAACAGCAACCCATTTCCACCTGGCGACTCCACTAATCCATCCTTTTAATTTGACCATCCTTCGCCTTAGCGTAACTTTAGAAAACCACTCATCCAAAACATTCACCAATATCACTCTCTCCAAGCTCTGAATCTAAAATCTGGCTTCACGAAGAATCAATACCAGATCCCACCCAGACCCAAATCCCCCTATCATAGTAGATGACCCAGAAAAGATTCTGTGGCAAGCTTCTGAAACTGATCATATAGCTACCGATAGATCCATCCGTAGAACAAGATTTGTACCTAAAACTCGCAATATCCTTCTAGATTCACCTTCGGAACTAGAGTCATCACAAGCTCTTCCCCGAAGCAAATCATATAGTAAGATAAACTTCGACGATCTTGAACCCCTAAACCCACCACAGAGTCCTATTAGAGAAGCTTCACCCACCACTCCTCCTGATTTCCAACTTCTTTATCAATTTGGCTCCTATCATCCCAGATCTGCTCAAAACCAGATCACTAGTCCAAGTTCATCCGCTACACCTGGTCAAACCACCACTGTTCAAAACACTTCATTTCAGCCTACTAGTCCTCATATTGTACATCATCCATTAGCTCCAGTCATGGCAGCCTGGTACGCACCTTTGGTGTTGCCACCACCTTTAGCTCCTCTCCCAAACAAATATCAGGACAAGATCCCACACTTTACTGGAGAAGACACAACCACAGCTCAACAACATGTAAGTAGGATTAGTGATGCTTTTGAATACATGGAAGTACACAACGAAACCGTCAGAATGAGAATATTCGCCCAAAGCCTGGGTGGAGAACCCAAAACATGGTTTAAAAGCTTGCCTCCAAACAGCATCCACAACATCCTAGAACTCTGCCAAGTATTCACGAACAAGTGGGAAGTCCGAAGGAACCCTATTCAAATTCTGTCAGAATATAACAACCTAAAACGGGAAAATGGGGAAAGTGTCCAGGCATACTGCACTAGGTTCAACAATGTGTATAACGCCCTCCCACCTCACTTCAAACCCCCACTCGGTTTAGTCTTTGCAAAATTCCCCGAGGGTTTTGATCCAGACATGACATATCATCTGAGAGACAAGGATCCCCCTACCCTAGAGGAAATGCAACAAATAGCCATAAAAACAGAAGCCAACTTAGCAGAGAAAAGAGCCAGGACTAGATTAGAAGGAAAAGTCCCATATAGAGATAAGGTCTCCACTTCATCTCCTTCCCTAGATCCTAGAATAGATGGCCTGATCAAATCCATGACAAAGATGTGGGAAAAAATGAGTGAAAAAGTGCCTCCTAGGGACAACCAACTAAACCCTCAAAACCGGAAACAAGGCTTTAGAAAAGATCAATCTCAAAATAAACCAAGAGGAAATGATCAGCAGATCAGACCATCCTTCAGTGAGAATTATGTTGATGAAAAGAATAAGGATACCGCACCCATTGATGAAAATCATTGGAAACTCATAGGTTCTGATAACGAGAGTAAGGTTTACCTCACTGCAGAAGAGAAAAATTTATGCTCCCCAAGTCAGGACGAAACCGACTATGAAGATCTCGAAGATCCTGCCATAGATTTTCAGAATGCCATTATAGAAGCTCATAGGCAGTATAACCTTAGAAGCAGAAAAAACCAAGACCACTCCAAGAAGAGTAGCCCTGACACTGCTAAAATCTCTGACACCATCCTTAAAAAAGCCATGGATAGCAACAAAATTATGGCTAAGAAAATTGACCAAAACAAAGATAAAGTTATTCAAACAAGTCTTAGCTCGGATACTCCTAGTACCTCCACAAAGACTCCCGAGGCGACTATGTCAAACAAGGTCTCAAACCAGAATCAACAAATTAAGATCATAGAAAAGGTCATGTCCAAAAAAGCTGAAACAAATCTGCCCAAACTACAAACTCCTTTTAGTTTCGAAGGGGAAGTTTCCGAAATAAAAATTACCATACCCCTTACTGAGCTAATAACTATAGATAGGTATAGATCTCAAATTTTCAAAGTTTTTGACATAGGGAGCAAGGCAAATACTTTAAATCTAACTGAAAACAAACCCGAGCTCTTATCCGGCCCGAAAATAGAAGGTCAATATCAAGAAGGATCTGTTTCTTCTTCCTATGTAAGCCTGAACATACGGGACAAGATATTACATAATGCCATGTTAGATTCTGGTGCCTCCCATAACCTCATGCCTAAAGAAGTCATGGAAAACCTAAGACTAGAAGTAACTCAACCCTACAAAAACCTGTATTACTTTGACTCAAGTCAGGTCAAATGTTTAGACCTAATAAAGAACCTAGAGGAATGCTCTAAAGACACTATCAGCCATTTTGAAATCACAGATTCTGAAATGGAAGAAGAATCAAAACCTTTAGGATCTATACCCTTATGCTTTAAATCATTCCAGACTTTGAAAGAAAATTTGCATCCTAAAGATCTCTCAGCAATTATTCAGGAAAACCCTGCTCAAGTTAACTCTCACCTAAATCAAGCAAAGCTTATTGAAGAGGAATTCGAATCTAAGATAGAAGATAAAGCAAAACCTGTAGGATCTCTACCTTTATGCTGGGAGTCATTTGAGTTCATAAAAGCAAATTGGCCCCCTGAACATCTATCAGAAAAAACTCATGAATTACATGATAACTATTCTCAACATCACAAAGAATTGGTTGAAGATAAAAACAAGCAAGAAATGAAAGAGAACCCACAGGATCTCTCTAAGGACATGAGTGATGATTCATCATCTCTCATAGGTGAAGCCCAAAAAGACATTCATCCTTTAAATCGGATTTCCCAAGAGAAAGAGGATTGTTGTGGAGAGAGGAAAATGCTTCCCTTTTTAACTGAAGAGGAAATAGATCAACTTATAAACATACAGACAGCCTCTGAATCTTCACATAACCACAACTTTTCTAATCTTTCTCCTGTTAATCTTGCATGTCATAAATCAGAAAATAGATGTGTAGATCAATTTGAAGAAAAGAAATCTGATAGTCCAATGTGCATGGTTGATGACATTTCTTTTGTAAATGATTCTCCAAGGTTTGATCAATATGTTGATGATTGTGATTTCCAAACAGACACTAACTGTGCAGAACACTCAGCTTTTGATTTTTGGGAGGAAGCTCGGTTTCATAAACTTGAGAAAAGTGAGCAAGCATTACAGGTCATATATGACACTGATGAGGATAGCCTTGAAAGTTTGGAAGTAAGTGAAGAGTCTCAGACTCTTTTCTCTACTTCACTTCAGTCCATCATAGATAACATTCACATAATTGGAGATCAACAGTGTTTCAGCTTTGATGATGAGCTTGAGGAAGATGATGAATTTCTTGAGCATGTTGTAAATGAGAGGCCTTTTCCTGAAATAGTTGAGGAAGTCATTTTGGACACGGAATCTTCCTTAACTCTAGATTTGCAACCACAAAGTTACATTGAGTCACAAATTGCAGATGAAGAAAAAGAGGCTGATAAACACATGAGAGTTGTCTCACTACCCTTTCAAGATAATTTACTATCACAGTGTATCCCTGCTCACCAAACTAATAACCTCCACACAGTTTTCAGTCCACTTAATCAGAACACATCAGCTTGGAATGAAAACTACACTGCAATACATGATGAGTCTAACAGTTCAGGTGATCATGAAGAAGAGTTGCTTTACCAGGGGGGTCCCAAATATAGCCAAGTGGAAGAAAGAGTAGTCTTGAATGAATCCTATATCTCAAAACCTCTAGATCAGGCATTATTCCAAGATCCATTTGCTGTTATCCTTGAGAAGTCTGAAAGAGTAGTCTTGAATGAATCCTATATCTCAAAACCTCTAGATCAGGCATTATTCCAAGATCCATTTGTTGTTTTCCTTAAGAAGTCTGAAAGAGTAGTGGGTTTTATCATGAACAAGTTGCTGCCAAGAATGAGAAAAAGCTTAAGCACTACTGTCCAGAAACAAACCAAGTGGGAGTGGCCTTTTCATTACTTCTACATCATGAAAGAACTAAACCAGAATCACCCATTTGATCATCTACTTGACTGGTTACATTGGAAAGAAGATTTCACCAAATGAATGTATGTTGTGTACAGTTTAGATTAGGATAGGTAGATAGTTAAAACTCAGCCTTGTGAGCACTTTTTTTTCATTTGTAGTTTGTTTGAAGAGAAAGTGAAAAAGCAGAAAATACAAAAAACAGTGAAAAGTAGAAAAAGAGGGCAGTTTCTAAAAAGCAGTGGTAAAGGTCCCATGTTCCAAAAAATAGTCTTTCGGAAAGCGAGCAAGTCTAAATGCCGCTACTAGTACTTCAATGTCTTGTTCAGCTATCTAGCCTAATCATAGCTGAGCATGTTTAAATTTATTTGCCGATAAGTTAGTGAGTGCCAAGATAGTCAACATTGTGTAAGATTGACTTATCACAGAGCTTAGATTAGGGAGAGATTCTGGTTCCACATGCCTAAAACAGAACCAAAGGGAGAAGCGAGGGATGAAAAACACATTGTACATCTTAGCTCCGCTTGTCTATTTTTCTTTTGTTGCAGAATAACATTTGTGTGCAGCTTGTCTTTTATGCCGCAAATGCATGACAAATCAGACTGCCTAATCCTGATTTGATCATTTTTGAATTTCATGTTGTAGATTAGAGAATGAAACCCTGTCAAACTGCTTAATCTTGACAGTCGATCTAGTTTTAGGTAGAGAAATGAAGGAGTTCATCAGCTTAATCTGAACTCCCGGCAGATATAAGAGTAGAAATAGATAGGTTCATTTTGCAAAAAGAAAAATATACATTGTCAAAAGGCTGCTAGTTCAAATGCGCCAAAAGAAGAAAAAATGTTAGGAAAATAGTGGGGTAGGTAGAAGTATCATTGATGTTAACCATGCTGTCACTTTTCAGAAATAACATCAAAAGAAGGGTGAAGTTTTGCGCCAATGGATAAGGACTGGTCTTCATAAGCCAAAAATCTGAATTCTGGACACCTCCTGACGAGGAGCTGCCCTCCCCAAATGGAGCCACTGTTAGCCATCAGTATTTTTACATGTTAGTGATGACTATATCTACAACTGAGTTTTCTAGAAACTGATTTCCTTATGTCAATATGTCATCCAGAAAACCCTCCTAAAACTTTTTTCACCTTTCTACCTTTTCAGTTCGCCCATGTCGAAATCAAAAACCTCATATCACAATCCTATCTAGCTTCAGCCTTATTAACCTACCCATCAGCTTTAAAAAGCAAATCCACATATGTTTCAAAAAGTCTCCCCTATGTTAGGAAGTGGCGTTTTAGGACATCTCACCTTTGGCAATCATCAAAAAGCCAAAAAGCCTTCATCTGCAACAGACCTACCATGACTGATCCCTTACTTTGCAAATGAAATTGACAAACAGCCTTAAGTCGTGCCACTCACACCCCCTAGATCTCAGCACTGCATAAATCCAATCCCAAGCTAACTATTAGGTTTTTCACAGTGTTCTATGGTTCTACAAAGACAGGAAATATATTTCATCTCATGGAGTAAATGTTTGAGTTTACAGTTAGAGGAACAGCTGCTTCTAAATGTATTGTGAGCCTGAGATGAAACTGCAAAACAAAAGTCGCTCATCAGGACCTTACAGCTCTTTCAGCATGAAAATCACAGTAAGAAAGGGTCGCCACTGTCTCAGCAAAACGGTAAATTGTCAAGGCCCAGAACCTCCTTCATTACAAGCAGAGGGTTAGGGCGCCTCCTTCATCCATAAGCAGAGGGCGCAGGCCAGTGTTGACTCAGAAGGTGGCAAAGATCCAGGTTTGTCTTGAGCTGAAACAAATGAAACAAGGACTCCAAGTTTTATGAAAATGGCTAATGATCATAACAGGAATGTAGTGGAAATATGATAAACTCAAAGGAAAAGGGAGTTTGGCCTGATAAAGGATCTCATTTCAAACTTTCAAAACATATGAATTGTTGAAGCTTTAGAAGGCCTGTCATCAGTAAACATCCCAATCATAAGAAGCCCGTTTTGTCCAAAATCAAATGGAATAGATGCTGTTAACCAATGCCATTACACAGGCAGAAGGAAAGTTCTTGTTTTCTCAAAAGACACTGACCTCCATAAATTACAGAGATTATCCTTCAAATGGTTTGTCATGAGATGACCAAAACACAAGATGATATCCCAGTTACCTTTAGAGTAGAGCAGATAAACAGTGTCACTGTGGCTAGGGTTTCTTCTGAAATACGGTGATGTTTGCCAAAAAGAGATGCTAAATTTGATGTTTTTCAAGAGGTTCACTTACCATCACATTCAGAGAAAGGCTGTGTCAAACAGAGTTGTTGAAAAAGCCTTCAGATACCTTACCTGATGAAAAGCCTCCATATATGAGCAGATGGCCAAAGTCATTATAGGTTGTTGAAAACTGATGGGTCTAAAAAGTGCAGAGAAAGGACACAAAGAAATTGAGTAAAGGAGTCATTGCACAGGTAAGTGTTACTGTTTATGGTGCAAAGGTATTGTTTTCCCTCTTCAAAGAGCTATCTGTCAGACTGTACCTACAGTAGAAAAGAGAAAATATTGAATATATGTGTGCCATTGATACCAAAAAGAAGACTTTTCCTTGAAGAAAAGGTTCAAGCAGCAAAACAAAATCACATGCCAAAGATCCAAAGAAATGCTTTTCAAGAAATAGGTGTTCAAAGCTTTCAAATTTTTGGCACATTATGAATAGCCCTTCCTTGCTAAAAATCGCCAAGAGAGAAAAAGAGTGAACATATGTTCAGTCATGAAATGGTTCTATTGACAAAAGGGGTCTTGATCTCAAAACAAACTCTGCCATCATGGTCAAAAGGAAGCCAAGAATTTTTCAAAAGGCCATCCCCCACATTCAAAAAGAAGCTCAAATATCTCATCACAGAAAATACAAAGGGATAGTAAAATTTCTTGGCTGTTGAATCATCATACCTCTGCCACAGTGAAATTAGGGTTAAGGAGCACCCGGGCAGTTTGTTTCAAAATGATTTTCTGATCAAACAGAGATGAAATTTACAAAATTGAGAGAGGTTTTTGTCCCTCATAGGTTCAAGAAGAAAAACGTTCTTCAGTTTCTACACAGGTATCATTGTTTATGAGAAATGTGAAAAATACAGATGTCACGAGAGAATTTCTGCACTAGGATTCATCATTTTGACCAGTGATGGGACAGTCAGTTTTTTAAGGCTCAATTGGACTCCAAATGAACAAATTAAAGTTTCTATGGAAAATAGACTTCCATAGCTTTCCGATGAGCCATCTCGGGCCAAATTCCGACAAAAGGAAGGCATCCAAAAGTAGCCTGCAATCAACGCTATGTTTTTCTGCACCAGTATACACCATTTTTGACCAGTGATGGGACAGTCAGTTTTTGAAGGCTCAAATGGACACCAAATGAAAAAATTCAAGTTTTTCTGGAAATAATACTTCCACATATTTCCAACTAGCCATCTCGCATCCAATTCCGACACCGGGAAGGCATTCAAAAATGGTCTACAAACAGCTCGATGCATTTCTGCACCAGGATTTACCAGTTTTGACCAGTGTTGGGAAAATCACTTTTTGAAGGATCAAATGGACACCAAATGACAAAATTCAAGTTTTTCTGGAAAGTAGACTTCCACAGCTTTCCAACGAGCCATCTCGCGCCCAATTCCGACACCGGGAAGGCCTTCAAAATGAACTGCAAACTTGCGCGACGTGCCTGGGATTTGGCGCGACGTGCCTGGGCAGATTTTTGTAAAGGTTTCCTTCTTCGGCGCGATGTGCCTGTAGGTGGGCGCGACGTGCCTGTACAAGGCCGCCCGACCACCCGACAGGCCGACCCGACAAGCATTGTATGAGCGACGTGCTGGGTCAAAGGAGTGCCGCGCAAGTTTTAAAGGTGTGTAATGCTGCTCCGGCCCTGCACAAGGTTTTTTCATGAATCTTAAGAAGTATTTCTCATATATTTTTCCGTGCTATTCAAATCCACCTCGAAGCTACAAGGGAAAGCTGTTATTTGACTGATTTATGTTTTTCAAAACCTATTTGGCAAGTGTTATTTATCCTAGCAGAGGGCTGCACTTATAAGGGACCATTTATTGTTTTAAAAAAAAAGGAGAGAACTCATATAACCCCTATCTAAAAGCTCTACAGTTTTCTAAAACTCTGTCATTATCACCCCAAACCTGTGTATTAACATTCTTAGCATATGTATGGTGACTTGCTTGAGATGCAAAACAGTGGAAAGTGGGCACACCAGTACAGGACAAAATTGTTAAATGTTTGAAAGCCTTCTTGAACAAGGAGTTTGTTGTGTATGGGTTGACATCAAAGATTTTAAGAACAGAGTAATTATTGGTATTTTCTCACAGCACACTTCTAGCAGACTGCCTCCCTTTCACTGTATTGTCCCTACTATGAATTGTTGAACAGAGTTTTTCCAAAGGTGCAGAGCCACTTTCTAAAGGGCACAGCTGTTGGTGATTGCATTTAACATTGAGACAGAGGTACAGGTGTAGTATTGACCTTTGAACCTAGGTCTGCCTCTTCCTTGCACTCTATTGTATCATTCTCAAGATTTGATTGACAGGGAGTTTCCAAAGGTGACAGCACATTAAAGGGCAGAGTTTGTCGATGGGAATTTAAACATTGGAGGCAGAGGTATAGATGTATTGAAACCATATTGTGTCACTACTGTGAAGAGTTGTTGACAGAGATCTTCAAAGGAGAACAGAACACCGAGGGCAGAGGTTTTTGATGGTTGAACTCTAACATTGGAGACAGAGGTATAGATGTATTGATAGATCTTTTGAACTCACAAGCAAAGGGTGTGTTTCCTAAAAAGCATGGTGCACTGATATGTCACCTAACCTAGTTCTGCCTTTCTTTCACCATATGGTGTCATTTTGAAGAGCTGTTGTTTGTGATATGTTTCAAGAGGGAGGTCATTTCTGAAGAACAGGGTTATCAAAACACTCATCACAACAAGCCCCTTCTAGCAATCTGCCCCTATTTCACTATATTTTCATTAATGTAAGTTTGTTGGCAAAGAGTTTCCAAAGGTGAACAGCATATTAAAAGACAGAGTTGTTGGTGGTTAAATGTAAACTTTGGAGGCAGAGGTACAAAAGCAGTGTTTGTTTTCTTAAAACTTTACAAATGAAAAGGTTCATTTTCTAAAGGGCAGAGTTCTTGGTAATTGCATTTAATATTAAGACAGAGGTACAGGTGTAGTGTTGACCTTTGAGATTCACAAGTAAAGAGCTGGTCTTCCCAAAGCGCTATGCATTGATTTTACACCTAAACTAAGTCTGCTTTTTCATTGCACTACATTGTATCATTCTAAAGATTGTTGAACAGAGTTTTTCCACGCAGATATTAAAGAGACAGTTGTTGGTGGTTTAAATGCAAATCCTTGGAGGCAGAGGTACAAAGCGTTGTTTGTTTTCTTAAATACAAATGAAAAGGGCCATTTTCATGGGTGAGTTGGGGGGAAATTGTATTTAATATTAAGACAGAGGTAATGGTGTGTAGTAGTGTTACTACTTGAGATTCACAAGTAAAGAGCGGTCTTCCCAAAGCGCTATATTGATTTTACATTCTAAACTAAGTCTGCGTTTTCATTGCACTACATTGTATCATTCTAAAGATTGTTGAACAGAGTTTTTCCAAAGGTGCAGAGCCACGTTCTAAAGGACAGAGTTGTTGATGGTTGAAACTTTAAACATTGGAGGCAGGGGTATAGAGGTGTTGGTGGACCTTTTTAAGCTCACAAGCAGAGAGTGTGTTTCTTAAACCACTGTACATTGATTTTACATCTAACTTGGGTCTGCCTTTACAAAAACCATTTTGTATCATGTTGAATATTTGTTAACAGGGATTTTCTGAAGGTGAATAGGGCCATTTTCTAGAAGGCAGCATTGTTGATGATCGAGTTTAACATTGAAGCCAGAGGTACAAAGGTGGTGATTGATTTCTCAAAATTCACAAGTGAAAGGTGTTTTCTTAAAGACAGTGAGCTGATATTTCACCTAACCAAAGAGTCTCTTTTCTTTTCCACTGTATGTTATCTTTTATAGAAATCTGTTGACAGAGGTATTTTTAAGGTGAATGACCTAAAGAGCAGGGTTTTAATATTTGAGTTTTGTTTTGAAAACACAATTACCAGTGTAGGTTGGCCTAACCAAATCACAAGAGGGGTGATTGTTCAAAACAGTACACAGGGAATCTACAAAGCAGTTATCCCATCTTTTACACATGGTACCATTGTTAAAAAGTTTGCATGGCTGAAGTGCATACAGAGTTGAAGGACTGTTTTTAAGAAGTACAGAGGTGGCTTATTCAAAGAAACATTGTTGCATTTTATTCAAATCCACAGTGTCCATATCTGTCCAAACAGTATAGTGGCCAGTTTACGTCAAAGCAGGCATTGTCTGTAAAAGGCACAGGAGCTTTTTCCAAAGATAGTTAGGTCAAATGCTCAAAGAAAGACAACAGGAGCAACATGATGGGCAGAAGACTGTACAGAAGCAGGAACTGCAGGAGGACATAACAACACAGCATCAGTAGGCTTGAGCAAATAGTTATAAGTGGATGATGATCAAGAAATGTGTAGCTTAAGGTTTTTCCCATACAATGAAAGAGGTGAAGAAAGACATATCAAATTCTGATATTTTGCATCAGATTTGAGCATGTTGCTATGGACCCTGAGGGTCAGTGGAGCAATTTAGCCTATTTCAGTAATCTTTTGTTTTTCAGCATTTTTTGGGTTTTTAGTCAAAAACTCATAATTGCGCCGTTTCAGTTCGAGGATTTTTCAAGGGAGGAGGATGATACCGATGGATGCCATAATTCCATGAGCAGGTCTCCAGCGATTTTCAGGGCATTTGAAGATCATTCGCCTCTCCAAATTGGCGAAAAACAGCCTCATTTTGCACATTCTGCCCGCCATGTCAGCAGCCTGCTATTTTCTGGGTTTTTGCGCACAGGTACAGTTTTGAGGGACTTTCAGAGATCAGATTGAGGTGATTCCACTTGCGTTGGAAAGCAGACACAGAGAGTTTAACTCAGCTTCATCACAGCTTCCATTGACTGCAATCTCTCATTTGCATCCAAATGTGTTTGTGGTATTTTTCTGCATAAATATGAAGCATTTTGTAATTTTTGAACCCAAAAACCTAAGCCTCAAACAAGAGAATATTTTTACATAAAAATCATATAAAGTCAATATAGCCTCTGCTTTTTAGCGCTTTTAATGCAGACGTATGAGATATTTTGTTTCTTGGGCTTTGCAAGCCTCAAGGACAAGTTTATATTTTGACTTGACCAATGGGATAGCTAGTTGCTCCATGAGGTTTTCCTCCCTCAAGCCTATTTATTCCATGGTTCTCTTTGTAAATCAGAGGCTGAACTTGAGAGAAGAATTAATGCATTGGTCATATGAGCTTTGAAGAATACACTTGAGTTATGATGTTTGGATTGCCTCTTGGATGCTTTTGAGTAATGTTGAAGGCTTGTTGATGGATTCCTTGACATGGTAGAATGGTATAGTGCTTCTTAATGTTGTTTTGTCTTCTAGTTTTCACTCATATTTCATTTTTCTTGCTGCTATAGATCGGTAAAGATTGATTTTGAGACATGCCCATGGAGGCACCTCAAAATTCCTGAATCTTCATAGCTTGATGTTTTCTTCTCCCTTAGTTATGCTAAAGAATTCTTAGCTGCTCTTTAGTAACCTAAGGTGTTGTTGCTAAGTTTTATTCATCAGTTCCATGTATGTTGAGTAGGATGTATGGTTTGCCCTACCTGCCTATCAGCTGCCCATAGTTCTGTCCATAAAACTTTCTCTTTGACTGATTTGTTGATCATTTTGTTGAACCAAGGAGGCCTAGTTTCGATCTAGCCCTTTTCCTAAAACTATGAAAACTTATTTGTCCAAGTGCCCAATGACTTAGAGACTATGTTTAGGCGTTCCGGCATAGTTCATGAGTTGTTAGTTTGTCTCATGTGTTTTCCCAAAAGTCTGATAGCCTTTTCCCGAAGTTAGAGGGTCTTATACCTCTATGTATGGCTGGAATGTTTGATTTCTATGTATTGATTAGCTTATAGTTATTCCTAGCATGATAAATGGCTTGCTATTACATGTTTATGTCTGCTATTAACTAGTTTGCACTTGAAATCCCTTGTCTTTCACCAACTTATTTTTCATTTAATCCATTTTGCCCAGAGATCCCTTCTATTGTGAATCAAATCGGCCCTACAGCAGCTTTACATCATCGCCTCATTAGCTTCCTTGACCTGTTTGACCCCATAGCCCAATTTATCTACATCTTGTTATCCAGTTTATGTATTTGATCATTTTCATCCCTCACAAACTTAAAAAACCAAAAAACTAAAAACATACTTCATAACTAGCCTAATATCAGAACATCGCAAGTAAACCCACCGACATCTTTTACACTTATAGAGAGAGCCCTCTCTGAGTCCAGGAAGGCTAGGTCCTTGGGCTCCAAAGCTTGGTTTGATGTTACATCGTCATTTGGCTAGCCAATCGGCCAAATCACGGGACCCTAACAGCAACATATCTAGAGAATCGTGGAGGAAGATCGAGTTGATCCAAAATAAATTTATAACCTACGACCTTAAGATTAAATGAAATACACCCTATCTTATCCTTTTGATTGAAGCTAGCCTTTCCCCCATCAAAAACATGGGTATGTTTGGATATCTAATGTATAAGAAGAAAATCTATAACATGGAAGCCAATAGATTCCCCAAAATTGCTTCTAACTCTAGCCAAAACCCCCACCTACGGGTCAAGAGGGGATGACACAAGTGTGCATAGTTTTGACTCAACTATTTGGAAACAAAGGAGGAAATCATCTTGGAGAAGAAGGATAATATTAAAAATATTTTTACTTCCAAATTTAAGGTTAAGTTATGGGACGGTAAGTAGTTAAAGGGGAAAAGAAAGCTAAGGTATTATAATGAAGTGATCAACCCCACTCTTGCTAACCATAATTGTCTTTATGTATTGACTAGTGCTAAGAAGAAAATGAACATTGCGAAGATTAAAACTAATTTTCATGAGCTTTGAAGTGAGAGTGGGCGTTGGTCTATTCCCAAAACACCTTGGGAGGAAAGATTTGCCACCTTTGCGAAATGAAGAGTGTTGAAGATGAAAAACACTTTCTCTTGGATTGCCAGACTCTTACTCACATCCGTTTCGATTTCTATAACATTTTCCACACTACTAACCTTCTTGACTTGTTAAGTCAACAAAACTATAGTGATCTAGGAAAACTTCTTTCCCTTCTATTTGATCGTAGAAATAAAATATTAAAGAGTCTCAATTAGTCTCTTATCTTAAAGTCCTTTTTTTTCTCAAAAGAGAAAAACGTTGTTTTTTATATAATAAAACAGTCCATATAGCAAAGTTTGACCATATACAACAGATTATATAACCGCTTTCCTCAAGCTGAAACCTGGTACAGTTACTAGGTTATAAAACATCATCTAAAAAAGAGATATATCTACCCCTAGAAATGCAAGATTGGGAATGAGGTGGCCCATCAACATTCCAGAGCATATAAACAAAAATGAAAAATGAGGGCAAGCATAATAAAGAGGTATGCTTCCCATCCAAAAAAAGCAGATATATATTATGACAATCATAAAGCTGGCTCGCTTGATGGACCAGATGGAATGTACACAAAATAGGCTCGCTTGAAAGAGTGCCAGGATATAAGCTCGCTTGACAAATCATCCAAAAACCAATGCTACGAAAGCATAGATAAGTGGACGACTCCCCAGATAGGAATCCCCCAAGCTAATAAAGCCAAGTAAGAAGCCACCAGATTTGACTGCCGAAAATGTAGAACCGAAATGCGGCCAAAGGGTTGTTCCAGACCAGTCTTAGACAATTTATCAGCCCTCAAGTTGAGTTCTCTATAAACATGGTTCAAAGAAAACCTCTGGAATTTGGATAATATGTACAAGGTGCGATCAATCCATCCACTTAAATGAGGTACCTGTAGAATGGATTTACTTGATATACCATTGACAACAATCTTCGAGTCACCATATATATCAATACAATGGATTTGCAGATGGTAGGCAACCATAACCCCACTCCATAATGCCATAAGCTCCACTTTATTATTAGATCCACACCCACCATTCCAGAATATATGATACCTTTCTTCACCAGATATATTTATCCAAGCCCCGCACCCGCAATTGCCCTCCTTTTGGGCACCATCAAAGTATAATGCCATAAGATTGATACTGTGAGGTCTGTATCGAAAAGAGTGATCGATACAATCTGTTTTGCTTATAGGAATGCCACTGAGCCATTCCATGATGTAAGAGTGGATTAAAGCAATGTCTAGTGGAGCCCGACAAAAAATCATTCAGTTGCGTGCCCGCCATATTTCCCAGCATACATAGAAAGGAAGAGACTTGTAACCTCTAGTGTTATTAGCCCATTGAATAAAAGCCTGATCAAGGTCACCCGGCCACCATAGGGGATTATTGGAAAAAACCAGTAAAA